>JANDEH010000015.1:10000000-10559782 GCA_024610705.1 Tetragnatha versicolor
TTTGATTGAAATGTATTATTTTATGTGGGGGAAGCATTGTTAAGTTTATTTAATGATCAATGGTAATGATAATGGTTGTTTACTAAAGGTAAGTAGTTATGAAACGAGATCATAGCAAAAAAATGAGGATGATGAAAATTAAATTACTTATGAGGATTTTCGTATCAAAACATTATTAATCATAAAATGAGTTAGTTGATTTGGCTTTTATTTATGTATATTTAAGTTCTAAATGTCGTATTTGATATTTTCCCTGCATTATTTATTTCAAGTAATTTTATTATGTGAGTAGAGTACCCAATGAGTGGCAATGTGAAAATCCGGACATTTTGATAAATTGAACTGGCAATAAATGAATATGAATATGGCAGTGTGATACTGGAATGTGATGATATGAAACAATATGAAACTGGATAATAATATGAACTGGAATGTGATAATATGAAATAATTTGAAACTGGATAATAATATGAACTGGAATGTGATAATATGAAACTGGCAATGTGACAAATCCGGGCATTGATAATGCCCGCGTATTCGGGGCAAAGTGATAAATATTCATTGATAAATCACTGAATTTATCGCATTGTCCGCCCTCACTTCGGGTAATATTAGTAATGCCTGGTTCATCACTTTGCCCGTAAAAAAATATACCATTTTACTGTGTGAAGTCTATTTCCCTATTTTAGTCTATTAATAACACGATTGAATCTTTAGCATCTTTTTTGATACGATATTTTATTGTAAAATCGAATGAGTTAAAAAATAAGTTGAATTTTAAACGGAGTAAAAAAATTGTAGAGATTTTATACGAGTATCCTATAATTAGTTAAAATATATTTTGAAAGTATTTAGAAGACTATCTAAAGTTTAGTCAAAAAATGATGAAAAAGAATAAAAAGAAAATTTAAAGGCATGCTTTATTAATATTAAAAACGATCTAGTACAATTCAATTTCATTACGCATCTGCAGATACCTATTTCAAAAAGATGTCAGTATTTCATTTTACATTATAGAAACCATTAGGTGAATGATTTGCAATGCATTTATCACATATTCAAAACATATTTGTTGAATCAAAACTAACGCATCGAAAACAAGAAATCAAATCCTTTAATTATTCTTCTTTTAATTCTTTAATTATTCAGATAATATTCTATTTGAATCTAAATTACAAGTTATCATTTGTAAAATTGAATAAAAATGAATAGTGTTTCTCTAATTTTCACTAATCAAAACTAATTAGAATGATTTTTTATGGAAACTTTAACTGTTTCATGCCACGAAATGGCTGAAAACTTTTGCTTTAATTAATTACTGAAATTAAAATTTTAACGATCTTGTTGAGAAAATAATTAATTGGGAACAAAATACAATTTATCGTTAGTATGTTTTTAGTTTTAGAACTGAACGAGATTTAACTTCTCTCTTTGCGATAAATATGTTGGAATTATTTTATTTGTCATTTCAAATATAATATATTGCTAATTTGTTTCACTGCGTTGAATTTACTTGGTCTTAAAGATTATCCGATTTCGAATTACAGAACCATCAATTAATACTTTTTCTACTTTAACGATATTTTCAAGGAAGATTAAGGTAAATGTGGGTATAGTGGACACTGTACCAATAGTGGCCACATAGCTGATTAATTTGAAATAAAACGAGTTAGAGGCATCAAACAGCGTCAAAATTCATAGGCATAGTAGATTGTACAATCAGGTAAGCTGGTAAATTACCACCGATACCACAGATCAGCATGGGAAGGATATTTAAATATTTGAAAATAACAACATCGGCCGAGTGACTGAAATTTGATTTTGCTTATTGAATCGCGCAAGGAAACGGGTATATTGGAACTGATTTTATTGTATTTATAGCCGTTTGATTGACTTTTAAATTTATATTAAGATAAAGAAGAGTGTATAAAATGATAATAAATAAATTTATTTTAAAATTTTGACTTTACGAGGGATTTATGAGGGTGGCCACTATACCAACACAAAATCTTAGATTTTCCAATAGTGGCCACCGCAATGGCTTCTAATAGAAACTTAAATAACATTGAATTCGGATCAGTTTTTCTTCATAAACTGTTGACTGTGCTTTAAAATGAGTGTTGTATGAATTTGGTTTCATTCTGACTTCGGGAACCAAGGTTTCCAAAACATTGAATTACATGTTTTAACTCCTCTCAAATCAGCTACAGCGTAAGCTTTGGGCCGGAAACTTTCAAATATTTTTTTAAATAAAGCTTATTTGATTTGATATAAAATACATGTCGTTGGGAAGGAAGATTTAATTAGAAATAAACGACTACACCAAAAAAAACCCATCAATTTCATGCATAAACCCCTCATATAGTCAGAAAAAGAGAGGTGTCCACTATAGATGCAAGAAGTGTCCACCATAGATACAACAGCTACATCTATGTGGCCACTACACTGGTCTACAAAAAAAAACTTTTTTTCTGATGGCGGGAATATTAAAGCTGTTTTTGTATATATTTGACCTCCTGATTCCGAATATGGCATCCGTTTTTGCTCATCAGCTCTAGTTTTTAAGATATTCGAAAATTAAGTTTTTTTCACTTTTGACCTACCTTTTATACAATATGGTGCTATAAAAATGACTTAAAAATAAAAAACCTAACCACCCAAGGCTTTTCCTATTCCTTAGGGTCCCAATAGATAGTGTATAAAGTTTTAGCCCCCCAAGTTAATTTTAAGGGGTACCTATAGGGCCCTAAAGTTGAAAAAAAGTCGAAAAATTGGTCTTTTTTTCAGAAATTTTTAAATAATATTTTTGAGTTTTCTAATTTGATAAAACTGGCTAATATATGTTTTTTAGAACTTATTTAGACCGCTAAAAATATTTTTACTTGAAAACTGCACCTCTTTAGAGCGATTTTTTAGTTTTAAGGCGAGAATTAGGGTCATTTCGCTCAAAAACGCTTGGTACCAATAATGCTGGTTGAAACGAATAAATTTCGAATTTTTCAGAAGTAAGTCATCAAAAAAGATGTCCCTTGGTATAAAACTGAAATTTCATATGATACAGATCAGTGAAAAAAAAGCATTTTTTCCAATTTTAGGGCTTGAAAGCTCGAGAGGAGCTTCTACGGTTTTACTGATCTTTATCATGTGAAATTCAGTTTTATATCAAGGGACATCTTTTTTGATGACTTACTTCTGAAAAATTCGAAATTTATTCGTTTCAACCACCATTATTGGTACCAAGCGTTTTTGAGCTAAATGACCCTAATTCTCGCCTTAAAACTAAAAAATCGCTCTAAAGAGGTACAGTTTTCAAGTAAAAATATTTTTAGCGGTCTAAATAAGTTCTAAAAAACATATATTAGCCAGTTTTATCAAATTAGAAAACTCAAAAATATTATTTAAAAAATTCTGAAAAAAAGACCAATTTTTCGACTTTTTTTCAACTTTAGGGCCCTATAGGTACCCCTTAAAATTAACTTGGGGGCTGAAACTTTATACACTATCTATTGGGAGCCTAAGGAATAGGAAAAGCCTTGGGTGGTTAGGTTTTTTATTTTTAAGTCATTTTTATAGCACCATATTGTATAAAAGGTAGGTCAAAAGTGAAAAAAACTTAATTTTCGAATATCTTAAAAACTAGAGCTGATGAGCAAAAACGGATGTCATATTCGGAATCAGGAGGTCAAATATATACAAAAACAGCTTTAATATTCCCGCCATCAAAATGAGTGTTGACCAGTGCTATAGATGCAATTTGGAGTACTTTTTAAAAATTAATTAAAAATACTTTACCCAATCTAATTAAAATTTTTAATGGTAAAATCGAAAGAAGAAGATCCAATTAATCTAAAAATAGGATGATAACGGCTTCCAAGCAAATAGGTTGGTATTAATTGAGAATTTAAGCAAAAATGTTCCTTAAAGTGTCCACTATACCCACATTTACCTTATATGTTCTAATTATGAGACGCATTTTATGTCATATACTATGTAAAATCACAGATGAAATACTAGTTAATCAATTCTACGAATGTAATGTTTAAAATCAAGTAGTACATATTAGATTAAATTACTTAAGAAATACTTTTTGTTCAATCAAAATTTAACATATACAGTGAAATTTAAGTAGCTTATGATTTAAATATTATGTGATGGTAAAATATAACTTAATCAATTGAGATAGAGGCATCGTATCAATTACATAATTTTAAACTCCTTAATCTATTCAAAAATTTACTCATTATCATATTCATTCAATGGGCAATACCACTATTTTTTTAATTTTTTTTTTCGATAGAGGTACCCTAGAGCGCAATATACGCGCAAAATTTTTTTTTAATTACGATCATTATTTATTTTTTTATGTAATTTCAAAGTTCGACTTTAAAAAAAGGCGTTAAATCGTCCAATTTCCCAATATGACGTAATACCCTATACATTGATTTTAAACAATGCTTTTAATTTTTAAATTGATGAAAACTTCCACTACCTGAAGAGTAATTTATTTCATTTTCCGGGATTGATGGCCGTGTTTGATGAATGGAATTTCCAATCGTTTCGCTCTCTGCTTCGGAGAGCATCCTCAGTGGCAAAAAATCAACTGATAAAAATTGAAAATAAAAATAGTTATTGTTTGGTTTCTCGTTAAAGTCTGTATGAGTCAGTTATACCCTATACAAAGACAAAGGGCTTGACGATTTTAATTTTAAATATATAATTAGATAAATTTTTTGAAACTTTTCATGTGGATATTTGGATTTAGATCTATTTCCTTTACTGGAAAAATGCATTTTCTTCTGTTTTCAAAAAATGATGGTATTGCCCATTATCCCTAAAATATAAATTCTGAAAGTGTTAAACTTTTTCAAAAAAAGTAATTGTTTTTAAACTTCAATACAACTTTGTGTAGTTAAATATAAACTTAAGTATAAATTTATGTAATCAAACATGATTAAAAAACAGTCAATACGAGTAGAACACGAAATAACAAAGCCTTGAAACAGTTTTGAAAGTAATGAAATGCAACATTTCAAACACATTTTACAAAAAAAAATGAATTCTGAATGCACTTCACCTTCATAAAACACGTTTCGTAATGAAATTGAATTGTTATGCTGATTCGGATTGAAAAACACTACGAAATTCCATTACTTATTGCATATTTAATGGGAAAATATTTCGCTGCAAAGTTTCAAAAACATAGCAAAAGGTGGAGGAGATATCAAATCTATCGATTAGTAGGAGCTGAAAGTTTTGTCACTTTTACTTAGACCAAAAATGAAAAGGGAACGAAAAAAAAATTATCGAAAGTAGAACAAGAACAGTTCCATAACTCAATTAAAAACTTCGCCATCTTTTGTAAATATATTACATTTTACGACAAGTTTGGGAGGAAAGAACTTTCTTTATTCTTTGGCGTGTTGTCGGGTATGCAACTTATTTACGTCTTCTAAAAAGCAATTTTCCTGATTTTGGGTTCTGCAGATAACGTTCTTATTTCGGAATATTGTTCTATGAAGGAAATTAATTTCGAAAAGAAAAATGGATACCTTTTATGTAGGGTAAATAACAATGCGTTAGTGTCTAAGTAATAAAGTTAATTTAAAAGAAAAATAGGAGTAAATTGATTTGCGAGGCACTATGTGAAAAATTTGCGGAATTATGTTTTTCAAATAGGGTGAAAGTGTTTAAATAATTGATAAATGTTGCTTTAAATTTTAAAGGTTTGGAAACACTAAGGAAGATGAAAATATGGACGAGAAAAATAACTATAAATAAAAGTGAAAAATAGAAAGCATTAGGTTACAAGTAACTATTAAATCAAACAAAAAATGCAAAAGTATTCTGAATTCTATCACAAAAATTACTAAATTTGAGAACCATATTTTTGAAATGAAATGCACTCAACTTTTCAAAAAACTAAAGCGACTAACATTTCAAAGAGAGAATCAACTTTAACTATTCTAAGAAGATATAAAAATAATGTGAGTTTCAGGCAAAAGACTTTATAGCGAAAAGAATCTTGTGCAAATGTTAATATCGATTGAACAACAACGTTTATTTTTTAAAAAATTTTATAAATTGTGTAAAAATAAACGTTGTTGTTCAATCGATAAAAGACTTTATAGTTCGACCCAAGTGATGTAAAAACCAATTTCACATTTTTTTTCGGAATACTCTAGGTAATTTTTGTATTTTTTTCTTACACATTTACATATTACATAAATCTTAAAGGGGAAACTACTTAGAATAGAAAACTTATACTGAATGTGCTTTAATAAAAAGGAATGATGTATCCGTTATTTTTTGATGAGATTGTTTATTTTCTCTGTTTATTTAAACATTTCGTAAGTATTTCCTTGATTAAACAAGGAACAATTGATATCAATAAAAGTACCATCTACATAAGATAATGAAGAAACATCAAAAGGCTTGTAATCAAAGCCATATATTATACGCTTTAATAAATTTTTTTAATATTAGCCGAACTGATATAAGGAATATCAAATATTGCGTTTAAGTCCTAAAATTAAGTATGTTTCTTAAAAAACATCTTAAAGTTCCAATTCAGCATTTCTAAAAGAGAAAAAATACTAGGCGAATTATAAAACAAACAACCTCACAAAAAATATATCTTCACGTACGCTCGCCCACAATAAGACGGAATTTCATCATGCCTTCATTTAAACTTGATTTCTTCCTCTGAAAGAAACGCTATTCCTTTAGGTAAACAAGGAATGCTGGTGAAGTTACTTTTGACGAAGGCTTTATCAATGAATAATACATACGTTTAGTCTCCTGCTGTTATTGTTTTCTATCCAAACGTCGATAGGCCAGAGAAAGAAATCTAATTTCGAACAAAAAATAGTTCTGTGGCGTAATAAAAGCAGGGACAAAAGCAGCGAAGACCATGTCGCCAGAAAATGGGACCCCATTAATTTATTATTCGAGGAAGGCTCTTGTTTGGAGGTAGGGATTTTTCAATGTAATATGGATTTTGTAAGATGAGGAGGATTTTCGGTAAAGAAAAATGTAGTGCTTTGTCCCCTACTGATTTTTCGGAGGATTAACTTTTTTATGCGAATTCTAGACAAATGTTTAATAAAGTTGTGTCCAAAATCCAAATCTATAGTTTACTTGTGTGTAGTTCTTGTAAAATGCAATATTTTTCTTTAACACCATAAAATAGGTTGTTCGAGCGATAAATTCAAGTGCGGAAGAAATTTTGAAGAAACAATTATATCACTGAAAAATAAGTTAACGTGAATTTGCCGATAGTTGTTGATGCATTATAGAAACATCGTCATTTACATTTTGCTAGAGGAAAAAATATGATTCAAATGTGTCTAGTATTGATCTATAAATACAATAGTAAGTCGTTAAAACAAAATGTCCAGTTTTTGGAGTTAGTCAGGAACAAGTTGGCAAGTTTATAAAGTTAGAATTATGGAACTATCATCCATGATTTATGAGGAAAAACATAAAAACGAAAGATAATTTTAAAAATGAAGTTAATAATAATTGAGTGATTACCCTGCAAATACATGTAGTATCAAAGGGAACGTGCAGTTAGGTTACCAAGTACGAGAATGTGCAAACAGTGTTCCAAAGAATTAACTCATAGGTTTCAACACAGATAGAAATGTAAGAACAAAATGTGTTGAAGTTTTACGGCGTAACCTATTTATGGTTTTTGTAAGGTTGTTTTATATGGAAGTAATCTTGTAACAAGGTAAAAACAACCTGCGCTAGTTGAAGCCTAAAAAGTTGGCTGTAAGCTTACAGAAAAACTTAAAACAAGGTTAGACACTGAGGTTTTAAGGAGGTTTGTCTAGATTTTTTTTCTGCAAGCTTGTCATGAAAAACCCTGGATATGATTAGGAAACTGATTTTCGGCAAAAACTTTTCAGAAACCCAATGAAAAGGTTAACAGTAAGCTTACATGCTATTAGGGAATGCTTTAAGGCAGAGGTTTTCAAACTTTTTAACATCGCGGCCCACTTTTGAGAAACAAAATCTAACGCGACCCACCGACTTCAGTTATTTATAAATAACTGAACTGAGATAATTATCTCTTGCCCCCTCCCCACAGAATTTTAACTTCTCTGACTGGGGGGGTGTTCACCAACTATTTAGTTACAAGGGCATGAAATAGTTTAATTGTGGTCTAGCAATGATCCCTACAGTAAAAAGGGGGGTCTGGGGGTACTCCCCCAGAGAAAATTTTAAAATCTGACCCTTAAAAACATGGTTTTAACTTGTTTTTTTAGCAATATGGGTTAAATTACATCAGTTGCATCATTTCCCAAGAAAATTCTTAAAATTTGCATTGACTCCCCAGTGTGGATGGTGAGAAAGGGGCCGTTCAAATATTACGTAAGCACTTTTTTGGTCATTTTTAACCCCCCTCCCCCCTTGTCAGCAAAGATAAGCAAACCACCAACCCCCCCACCATAATTACATAAGAAACTACCGGACCCCTCCCCCCGAAATTTTGACACCCCTTTTCGTAAGTACTGTTTTTTCTCTTTGAAAATTAGGTGACTTTTACAAGGAGCTGTTCTTTTTGGGTGTAACCCTAAAGGTTTCAAATATGAGTCGAAAAACTACTTTTTGGAGTTAAAATTTCAAAATGTTTGGGAGGGGGTCCCCAGAAAAAAGTGCTTTCGTCAGATTTCCTAATTCAATTTTTTGAAATTATTTTTGCAAGAAACAAGATATTTTCGAAAATTCAGTATCTTACGTAAGCATCACTCATATCCCCCCTCCCCCTTGTCAGAAAAAATAAGCAAAGAGCAAACCCCCTCCCCCCCTTAGGTGCTTACGTAATATTTGAACGGCCTCAAACACTAAATATTTTTTTCAAATCTTATTTGAATAACCGACTAGATTTGCATTATCGGCACATTAAAGTGACACACATAGTACGTATTTACATTAATTGCCTTTTCCGTTCCACTCCAAGTAGTGTAGTTTTTCCTCAAATTTTTTTTCTTTTTACTATAGTATGGCAATTTGATAATTTCAAAAGTTCAACTAATAGTTTGATAATTCAAAAGTCAATAACACCGTTTGTGAAAAATTAAAAATCTTCTCGCGACCCTCCATAAACTGACTGGCGACCCACCAGTGGGTCGCGACCCACAGTTTGAGAAACTCTGCTTTTAGGTATCCGCCTACCCCTGAAAAGACGAGTTTCGACTTTTTCGTCGAAAATTTGGTTCTTACATGTTCAAGTAGTTTAAACTTTTATCTTTCCAAAACTGTTTTCATTTTACTTGTAGGTGAATTAGAAAACAAATTACAGCATTATTTAAAACAGATAGTCGTGTGCGATCGTATACAAATATAAACTTTAAAGCTGATTTTCTCAGAACTAAGTTTTGCATAAAAACTCTCCACTATTTACATGATTACCTACTCAAAAACTATCCAAGATATTCACTCCAAAGTTTAACAGTATATTAATCATACTGTTATTAACCAGATGGACCTCAGATTTTTATGTAAGTTTATTATTTTGTTTTTATTGATGTTTTTTTTTGTTAAAGGGTTGTAGAAATTTTGAAATTTTTCACTTACCTTTACATTTTATGCTGTAAAACAATTACTTTTCAAAATATGTCTTAGAAAATGGTCCAATCTGAAGATAAGTGTTATACGATACTTGTGTCCAAAGAAAATTTATATAGGGGTAATAGTTTTTGGGCAAGAGTGAAAGGGGTTTTATGAAAATTCACTTAAATTTTACACTAATTTCACCATATTTTAGAAAATAATATAATTAATTTTGTTTTTTTAGCTTTGATCAATGTTTTGATGTACATTTGAACTAAAAATTAAAAAATAATTTTTGTAAATCAAGTATTTCAAAAAAATGGTCTCAAAGGTAGGCGGATACCTTAAAAAAACTTCCTCTAGTAAAAAATATCCTATTGTGTTTACATCATGTCATTTGTCAAGAACCGTCGAAATAAAGCATGTCATAGATTTTAATGATTTTCTCGACAGAGAGATTTAAGCAAAATCTGATATATTGCACCGAAACAAAATTAAGACTTCGAAAGACATCAAAAACAAAAACTCCTAAACTCGCCATCTGTTTCTACCTTATTTTTTCTCCCTCCATGCCTTTCGTAATGATGAAAATAAATTGAAAAACAGTCAGAGGGAACAATAAGACCCAGTGTAAAGTCCCGCTTTGCAGAGACAACAAAGAAGCCCACTCAAGTTTTTAAAATGAAAGCTAAAGGTTTTAGACCAACGAAGAAGGCCTCTTTGAAGTTACAGGACAATATCCGCTATTGATTATTAAGTTCTTATTCATTTTATTGTCTGGAAGCTGAAAAGAATGATCGAACGTTCATTTTTAAAGTAAAGTCTACTTCTCCAGCGAGAAATAGATTTTTCCTCCAAATCCCATTTAGGATTTTACCTGTTTTGATTTTGTTGAGTTTTTTTGGGGGGGAAATATTTTTTGTTGTTATTCGCTGTTGTATGAGCGCAGAGGAGATTGGAAGATTTTGGGTTGTAGATCTTGGATCAGATGAAAATTTGTAGGGAAGAGCCTGTTCTAACAAGCATGGAAAGATAAAGCTAGATGTTAGTTTTATAAAGTTTCATTTTTAAAGGGAAGTATTTGTTGTTTATTAATTTTGTTTGGAGTTTTTTGAAAGGGTGCATTTTTCGTAGACGATGTCTACTATTACATGAAATAGAGTTACAGTTGTATAATATTTTTTGTTCGGGATATCTTCTGTTATATAATATAAAAAGTTTAGTGACGTAATATATTGTCTTTTAGAGAAATAGCTTTTTACTTTCTATTCCCATTTCAAAAATAATCACGTACTAAACCTTTAGAAAACTGAACAAATAATAAAGTATTGTTGCCTCCCAGTCAAAAACTTCAATCTGCATTTAAGAATGATCTGCATTCAAGAATGTATTGAAAATAGTTTTAAAAAACTCTAATATTTATCTCTAGTTTTTCCTACCTTTTCTAGTAAATCTAGTAAAGTAAAAAGATCTAGTAAATGTAAAAGTCCAGGAACGAGTTTACTAGAAAAGGAGGGGGTTGCAACCCTCGATTTTTCCCCTTTGTCGCATGATTTTTTGTACGGCGTTGCGGAATTACGGATTAGAAGAGACATTGAAACTGTATTGTACCGATGCCGTGCATGATCAAATGACCAAATTTACCCTTAAAATCGCCGGAAAATCAAAAACATTTCCGACTTTGTGGACCACTACTTTTGTACGGCACTGCGCGTTTTCTAATTATTTTTCATGGATCTATTGATGGTAAGAATGCCGTACATGATCACATGACCAAAATATACTCACTCTACCTGTGCTTTTGAATTCTCAACTCCACTTAGTTGGACTGCTTACAAGTGACGGCATAGTGCTGAATCTTATTATTTTATGCCCTTATATCATTCTATATAGGTCTTCTGGTGGTTCAAATGACCCATCAATTTTTGACACTGGCCCATGGTCTATAGCCGACTATACAGGGTGTCCCATAAATAGTGGGTCACACTTCTAGAGGGGATAGTAGACACCTAGACGAGTCAGAATCACATAGGAATCGGGGGTCCCAGACCAAATCCCAGGGAGTTAAAAATGGAGCGACACCACAAAACAATTATTGAAAAATTCAATCTGTAGAACTACTACTATTGGTAAAAACTTAATCATGGTCTCAAATTTTGTGGTTTAACATGATCTTTAAAATCATTGTAAAAGTTTTCATTTTAAAAATTTTTTTACTACGAAATAAAGTCAAAAACCACAAAAATATGTGAAAAATCTGCCAAAACTTTATTTTGTATTTAGTAATCCTTTATTTTGATTTGATAATCTGAAAGATCATAGTTGAAAACCCTTAAGTCCAAAGTTTCACGTAAATACCATCAATATTAAACGCTTGAGATCTAATTAAAGTTTGATTTTTGCTTGTGAAAACAGATCCAGAAAAGAAACGTTGAGGGAAAATCTACGAATTACGGATTGATGCTAGCTAAATTTCTCGCCATTATTTGCGATACGAGATTGATCGCCAACTTTCGCCAACAACAAATCGCCCAAGCTGTCTTGGCGATCTGTAGGAGCTTGGTATGTTTCGCCAAACTGGGAGAGAAAAGAAAGTTAGCGATTATCTATCCGTAACTCGTAGATTCTCCCTGAACGTTGTTTTCTGGAGCTGTTTTCGCACTCAAAAAACAAACTTTAACAGGATCTCAAGCGTTTAATATTGATGGTATTTACGTGAAACTTTGGACTTAAGGCTTTTAAAATATGATCTTTCAGATAATCAAATCAAAAGAAAGGATTTCCAAATACAAAATAAAGTTTTGGCATATTTTTCACATTTTTTTGTGGTTTTTTGACTTTTTTTCGTAGAAAAAAATTTTAAAGTGAAAACTTTCAGCATAATTTTAAAAATCATATTAAACCACAAAATTTGAAACCATGATTAAATTTTTACAAATAGTTGTTCTTCTACAAATTGAATTTTTCAATAATTGTTTTAGGGTGTCGCTCCATTTTTAACTCCTTGGGATTTGGTCTGGGACCCCCAAACCCTATGTGATTCTGACTCGTCTAGGTGTCTACTATCCACCCTAGAAGTGTGACCCATTATTTATGGGACATCCTGTATACAGGGTGTTTCAAAATTGCGTTGCACCGCTTTTATTTGGAACCAAAGCCTCCTAGGGTCACGGAAGTAAGGTCTACCCCTAGGTAAGTGAGCCTTGAAAATCCATTGAGCGGACTTACAGCGCCCCTAGCGGCGAAATTAAAAAGTTAAAAAAAATTAATTCAAAAACTAAAGGAGATAGAGCAAAAACCTCAATGAGAGTATTGTTGCCAACGTCATGAAGAACTCACTGAAAAAAATTTTATCAAAATATCTTGAATATTCGCGGAGATATTAGAATGTGAAAATAGCACTTTTTCAGGGGTCAAAAAATTAAAAGTTCGCATATTTGCAAATTTTTTTGATTTCTTGATTAAATTTTGCGTTCTTTCAACTAAAAAAACACAAAACTACACAATAACATTGAAAAATTTCGAAATATGCGAACTTTTTCTTTTTTGACCCCTGAAAAAGTGTTATTTTCACATGCTAATATCTCCGCGAATATTCAAGATATTTTGATAAAATTTTTTTCAGTGAGTTCTTCATGACGTTGGCAACAATACTCTCATTGACGTTTTTGCTCTATCTCCTTTAAATTTTGAATTAATTTTTTTAACTTTTTAGTTTTGCCGCTAGGGGCGCTGTAAGTCATCTCACTGTATTCTCCAGGGTCACTTACCTAGGGGTAGACCTTACTTCAATGACCCTAGGAGGCGTAGGTTCCGAATAAAAGCCGTGCAACGCAATTTTGAAACACCCTGTATAAAACGGAAAAAGTGGTGACCATTGATTAGTCCTCCACTATCAGCCGGAATGAACTGCGCATTCCCTAGAACATATTTAATTCAAGAAAGGACAGGTATGAAAAGGGAGTACTACACCACCACTACCTCTGGTTAAATACAGGGTGTCCCATAAATAATGGGTCACACTTCTAGGGGGGATAGTAGACACCTAGACGAGTCAGAATCACATAGGATTTGGGGGTCCCAGATCAAATCCCAGGGAGTTAAAAATGGAGCGACACCCCAAAAAAATTATTGAAAAATTCAATTTGTAGAAGAATTTATTTTAATTTATTTTTATAGAAAAAGAAAATTTAATTATGGTCTCAAAAATTGTGGTTTAATATGATCTTTAAAATTATCTCAAAAGCCTTCACTTTAAAATTTGTTTTATTATGAAAAAAGTTCAAAAACCACAAAAAAATTTGAAGATTCTGCCAAAACCTATTTTGTATTTCGAAATCCTTTCTTTCGATTTTATAATCTGAAAGATCATAGTTGTAAATCCTTAAGTCCAAAGTTTCACGTAAAAATCATCAATATTAAACGCTTGAGATCCTGTTAAAGTTCGTTTTTTACGTGTGCAAACTGGTTTCCTATAGCCGTTTCCAAAACGGCACTTTGCGGACGCAAAAAACGGACTTAAACCATCCTTTAACAGGCTCTCAAGCATTTAATATTGGTGATTTTTACGTGAAACTTTGGACTTAAGGGTTTTCAACTATGATCTTTCAGATTATAAAATCAAAAGAAAGGATTTCGAAATACAAAATGAGGTTTTGGTAGAATTTTCACATTTTTTTGTGGTTTTTTAACTTTTTTCATAATAAAACAAATTTTAAAGTGAAGACTTTTGAGATAATTTTAAAGATCATATTAAAGCACAATTTTTGAGACCATAATTAAATTTTTACCAATACTAGTTCTTCTACAAATTGAATTTTTCAATAATTTTTTTGGGGTGTCGCTCCATTTTTAACTCCCTGGGATTTGATCTGGGACCCCCAAATCCTATGTGATTCTGACTCGTCTCGGTGTCTACTATCCCCCCTAGAAGTGTGACCCATTATTTATGGGACACCCTGTATATACATCATACATGACACTGTGAAATGTTTGAAAAACAGATAAACCTAATAAAAATGCGTGCCGCGTAGATAATGAAACGCGGAGACCTATGTGTTGCCGCAAGTCCTAAAAGGACGAAACCGGTCCACGGCTGAAGGTGACGCTAGAGAGTTGTGTGAGTTACACTTACCCTGTTCTCTACAAACTTTGGATGCGTCTTCTAGGAACTAAGGAAAAAGCATAATGGCGATTTTGGAGAGGGGGAGAACAGGCAGTTTTCAATAAATTAGGATCATCCTCAATCCCAAACTACACTACCCAAAAAGTTTCGGCTTTCAAACTGAGAAAACTTCCCCCATTGCCACACACATGCAAATAAAAAGAAAAGAAATCCCCTCATCCCTTCCGATAGGTCAAAACCCTTTAAACCAAAACCATGTCCGGACATTTTCCGAATCGCCTGTCTCAGCCCACCCCCTCATTCTCGAGGAAAAATCGCCTTTTCCGCTCTAACACCGACCCTCATTTGTATCGGGAGGCACAGAGAGCCGAGTGGTTGCAAAGAACGAATTATCCCTGTGCTACCGTTTGAAATCGAAGAAATCGGTCACGTGTTGGAGGAAGAGGTGTCTCCCTTGGGGACTGAACCCGATCCCGAACCGTGTCCACTTATTCTGGAGAGGGTGGTATTTATTCTGAGACAATGGTTCGAATTTTTTTTTGTTTTCGATTTTTTTTTAGGTGGAGTGACAATGGTGGGATTGGGAAGGTTTTTATTTTGGAGGTCAATGGGATATTCCAGTATTTTTTTTTCTATTTTTTATTCGATAGAGGTACCCAAGAGAGGAATATATACAAGCAAAATTTTTTTAATTACGATGATTATTTATTTTTTATATTTAATTTTAAAGTTTGACTTTAAAAAAGGGCACGAAAACGTCAAATTTCAAAATACTTTCAATTTTCAATACAAAATACAAATTTCAATACTTACATCCTGAACATTGATTTTTTAAACAACTAGGGGGATACCGCCCCCTGGTCGCTATCGCTCGCCAACCCCCGTTAACTGCTAACGCAGTTACTTTTGGACCGCTTCACAATTCCCCACAAAACCCAGCTCACTGCACTTACTCACTTTATAAAACATTCTTAACACAGGGGTAGTACTTCTCCGTGGTATTCTTTCAAAAATGGCGAATATTTATTCAGTGGTGTAATTTTATCATTTCCTTTATGGTAACATGAATTGGCGGATCGCTTTATAATTCCAAGAAAGGTTCATATATAGTTGTCGCTAAATATGAACCTTCCCTTAATGTTTCAGTGCTTCCCTTAATGTATCTGTGAAAAACACATCACCTTAGGGAAATGGGTAAAAAAAATTTTACATTGCTCTGTTGTTAATTTTCTTGGGGTTGAATTCCGTTATAGTTCCCGCTAAATATCACTAATCTCTTTTGGACACTATAAAGTATAAATATTGCTAAATTGTTTCAAATTCATAGATTAAAGTGTTTAATTAGATCTATAACTATTCAGTTTATCATTAAAAATTAGAAAAATTGGTTTACATTTGAATATTGAGCGTTCGAAAGAGATTGGCGATATTTAGCGGGAACTATAACGGAATTGAACCCCAAGAAAATTAACAACAAAGCAATGTAAACATTCTTTTACCCATTTCCCTAAGGTAATGTTTTTTCACAGATACATTAAGGGAAGCATTGAAATATCTCAGGAATAAATTTAACTTTCTTATCTTCATGAGAAACAAACTTCGAAGTTGTGTCATTTTCATAGCAACGACACCGAATGTCAAGACTTCCAACATTTTCATCCTGATATCTAAAACATTCACCCGTGTTATTTAGTTGTTTGCGTTTTGTCATTATGAAATAAAGAGTTACATTTTACTACCTTAAAAAACATACTTGCAAAAGGATATAAAAAATAAATGCAAAATTCAAAATTTCCGAAAGCGAGTGTATATTTTATTGTAAATATAGTAATGATTAGGTTGCCACAACTACAAAGATAAATATAAAAATACTAATTTGTTATTTAAAAAATAAAAAATAAATGAATTATATATAAGTTTAAAATATCATGAAAACCGTTTGAACAACACTTAAACCCTTTGAACAACAAAAATATAAATATTGTTAAAAATAACACAAAATATATTTTTTAAATTCGTGTTATAAATAGAAAGATGATTATTTAATCTATTTGAATATTAAAAAACCAGTGAAATATGTTTTCAATTGTTTTAAAATTCATAGTTTCTTGCTTTGTAACTGCGACCTTATCCGAAATCTAAAAAAATGGAAATATTTTAAAATTGAGATTTTTTTTAGAAATTCTAAAGGCACTTTGCACATCCTCAAAAGAATCCGGACAGTTTGATACCAAATATGTGTTATACGGATCAGTAATTAAAAAGCCTTTCTCTGGAAACCGTTCACCAAAAACTTTTTTTTAGAATAGAGAGATGCTTCAATTGTTTAAGGTACGTGCCAACGTTGGAGAACTTTTTCTTTAAAAATGTAAAATATACTGATATTTCTAGTTTTTTAGATGCATTTATATTAGAAAACAGTTATTTAAATATAAAAGTTAAAAAAATATTAATGTAATTCATAAAATTAAATAAAAATAGCTTAAATTTGATCATTTTTTAAGTTTACGATAAACATCATAATTAAAAATCTAGCTAACTTAAAGTGATTTTTTAACCTGTAACATAATTTTAGGACATTTATATCTAGGGAATGAACTAAAAAGTTCGAGATATAAAATTTTTATAGAAGTTACAGCCTTTTAATTAGGAATACATTAAATTTTCAGTTTTTTTTCCTTTCTTTCCTATATAAACAAGCTCCTACACTCACTTAGAATCAACTTAACAAGATTTCCATAGTTCATTCCCTAGATAATATACTCCTGTTCATAAAAAATGCAACGCCAAGAAGGAATTGTCCGATCAACTTAAAATTTTCTGAGTATGTTCATTATGGTTTGATTATCAAACGATATCAAATTCAGAGCTATACTGCCGTCCTAAGCGAAAGTGTACACTAACGCAATTTCTCACAGATTTACTTTGAGAAAAATCTCGCTAAAAGAGCATTTGGCGGATTTTCAATTCTATGCGGCAACCTGCTTACGATATCAGACCGCCAAGATTAGCATTGAAACTAGCTCGTTTCACAGCAGCCAATGAAAAATTAGAGCACTTTTTTCGTTATAAAAGAAAAACTAATCATGGTAGAAGTACAGTATTTTAAACACATATAGAATTATTTTTTACAAAAATATTGTCGTTTTGTTTTTTAAAAAAATCGAATTAGTTTTAGAATTAAGATTTAAAGTTTTAATTTTTCCCTTTTTAAGTTTAACAATGGATAGCAGCAACCCTTTAACAACGCCAAAACCACCAACAAAACGAGCAGAATGAACGACTAAGCTGCGTGAATTTCCCAACCATTCTAATAGAAGTAGCGAGATACATTCTCGCCAATTTAAAAACACGCCAAGGGAGAAAGGAAATGAAGTTTTAAGAAAACTCGTTAACGTACATTTCGCTTAGGACGGCAGTATAGCACATGCGCGAGCAGAGCAATGTCTTCTCAACCACTGATTTATTCGTATATTTGGGGGCCTGTAACGGAACGTTAAGGGCTTGTAATAAGGTTGTCTACCGTTGATTATCTTGTAATTAGATTTTATTATACCCCTTAGACCTTAACGGATGTCATATGAACATTTAACAGAGTTTTAAAGAGGATTAATGTCAGGCCTCCCGGAGGGGTGTTTTTCACACTGTTTTACCGCTGGTCAGATGAAGGGAAACTGGACAATATTGATATGGGTTTGAAAGCAGAGGTCCAAAAAGGGTAAGGCAAGTTGAAAATTGGGGTCTGGACCCCTTATAGTCACTTCAGCACGGGACGAAAGAGGCTTCATTCGCATGGCAGTGCCGGAACACTGAGTGACTTTTCGACATGTTTCAAATTGTTAGAATACTGCTACAGGTCTATCATTGTCTGCTTCATCAGTTAATCGGTCGTCATTGCACCAAAATTCACAAAGTATCGTTTTTTTACAGCGCTCCATCGATGGAATTCCATCGGTGCATAAAGCTACCATGGGATCCACAAAAACATATTTTCGCATGATTACTGATAACAAATGGTCCTTTTAAAGAAATCCCCCTTCAATTTTAATTAACATGACACCTAAATTGGGTTTGGACGCTATGCCGAAAATCGCAATTTTTGGAGTGTTTTATCTTGAGTCTGTGGTGAAGAAGAGAAGTGTTTTGACCAGGATCACTATTGGGTACCATGGGCAACCTCATTAGATGAAAAATGAGGGCAATCTCATTTCTTAAAAAAATGTCTAAAAATTTTTGGAGCCAAAAGTTATACCCTACCTTTGAAGCGATCCTGAAGTTGTAATTCATCAGAACAAATCCCGCACACATGTTTTTTGGAATGTTTCAATTTTACTTTACATCCAATAAAGACATTTTCTTTCTCGACAAATTTCTTCATCCAAAATTTCACCTATATGGAGCTCGACTAAAATTTCGTTGGTTTGTCCTCATGCTTAAAAGGCTTGTTATGTTGCCAATATTGGCAAACTTTGGGTTTGGGATGAATCTTAGATGAAAATCACCTCCTCAGTCAAAATTTCAATCTGTTTGATTCGATGACCTGTCGTACAGAGGCTCTCATTGCAGCGCGTATCTAAGACATTAAACACCGATTTTCGATATTAAATTTTATTCCTTTATTCTGAAAATTATATCATTTATTTGTATCTACAAAGATCACTTGCTGTGTAAATTTCATCAAAATCTAACAAGTCCTTCATGGTGTTGCATTTTTTATGAACAGGAGTATACTATCAAAAACATTCATGCCAAATTTCATAACAATACAGGCAATAGATTTTGAGAAATCATGTTTACCGTAACTAAATTTATTAAAAAAACTGTTCTGAGAAAAACGCATTTGAAATGACATTTTGCATATGACAGGCATGTGACATTCTTTCTTTAACAGCTATAACTTTTTTCTAGTGGATATAGAATCAAAAGTAAGATAGTTTTGGAAAGCTAAAAAGCTGTACTAAATTATAGAATCAAAAACAAAAATTACTAGTTTTGGTCGAAATTGACGTTTTCAACGTAGGCACGTACCTTAAACAATTTGAAGTCATCATTCAATCCTAAACAAAGACACAGTAAGTGTAGATATTCATCTTAAAATATTAAATTAACTAATTTTTTTAACTTATTAAGTCAGTTTTTTAATTTAGATGTATTTCTTTTACTGGAAAACTGCACTTTTTCTGTTTTCAAAAAATGCTGGTATTGTCCATTGAAAAGGATTGGGTTTTAAAAGAATTTTACTCACGGTTAGCTAATTAGATTTAATTAGCAAAAATAAAGTCAAACTAATTTATCTTTAATAACGCTTTTAGTTTTGTACTCATTGAAAAAGACATTGTTAAAACGAAAAACACAGGCTATTAAAAACACTCTTAACTAATATTTCAAAGTTATTAAGATTTTAAAAAATTGCAAGAACTAATTCCTTTCCAAGTAGGATGCAGCAAATATCATACTTTATCCATATTTGTTAATTATTTTTAAGTTTTGTCAAAGGTCTAGCCATTATCAGAACACCATGTATATTTTGTTCATACTCCTTCCACGAATCCCAGATTCTCATAAATTCAAACGATAACACCACCACCAGAACGTTCTCTAGCGCAACCGGATCCCCACCCACATCAACAGGTGGGAGGAAGAAAAGGGAGTTCCTCCCCTCTCCCGTTTCCCGTTGCTCCCGATATATTCGGGAAAAAGGCTTCTCTCCTGTCATCCCGGAGGTCATCCGGTGGCGGTAATTGGAGAGCGGAGATTGGAGCCGGATTTATTATTCATGACGAAGGGCATGGCAGGGCCTGTCTTGCGTCAGGGAGTTTTATGGATAGCGTTGCGGGGGTGTTTTGGAGATGCTTATGAAGTGTTTGTTGTATTTTTGGTGAAATTTAATATTTATTTAAATTTGTGTATTATAGTTGTGTTTTTTTGTTGCTGTTGTTTAATCATATTAGATGACTGAGTTACTTACTATTTTTAGCCTTTTTTCATGTTATAATACATTCTACCCATAGTACATTCTGTCTTTTTTGTTTACCTTATATAAATAAATTCTCTTACTCTTTGATAGGTATTTTCATTCATTTCCACCATGAAAAACCACCTAAGTGCATTTTCTAGTTCCGAGAAAAATATTCTTTAAAGTTTTGATCCAATTTGAAATGGGAAGATAGAAAGTAATTGGTTTTTATGACATAACAAACATGGTTTGTATTAGGTACTCGTGGCCTTGATACTGTTTAGAATAGCTTATATTATACAGGATTTCATAAAAGGGCCATTAATTAAAATTGGTCAAATTCAACGATTTAATTAACGTAATTAGTAGTTACTAAATAGTTTTTACCTCCTATCTTCTTATTTTATAACGTATAAAAACGTTTAACATATATTTCTCGCAATTAGAAGATGCACTTAAAAGTTTTCCATGGTGGAAATATTTATCTTGCATGTTATCTATAGAAAAAACGAGAAAATATTCATCTTACGACACTAAATACATTCATATGAGACAAAAAAAATTGACACACTGATTAAAAATATTCAGAGCTCCTGTAAGTATTGCGTGATTGAAGTACTATTGAGATCATCCCCCATAAGATGTAAAAACAACATTCCTACAATGATGAAATTATCTTGTTTTGAACCCCTATAAATTCCCAAATATTTGAACAAGGTGAAATATTTTAAGGGTAAAAGTCCCCAAAAATGGAATTGAAATTTTCATTCAAGGTAAAAACATTTCATAAACACACATACAAAGGACACGCCTTCATCTCCATTTATTCCTTTATACAGGAGTAGTATGCACGGGGATCTAAGGGACGGAAGTGACGTCATATCACGTGACCGGAAGTGGGCGGAGCTAGTGACGTCAGAGGGCGTGGCCAATGACGTTGGCGGAGGGGGCGTGTCGGAACTTGAGTTGAGTTGTTTACCTCCTGATGCTGGTTTTGCGGAGTTGAGTTGTTTACCTCCTGCTGCTGGTTTTGCGGAGTTGAGTTGTTTACCTCCTGCTGCTAGTTTCGTTTTAGCGGAAATTTTAAAGTTTAGTTTTTCGGGTATGGCAACGGTATTTTCGTAACGTGCAACTTTGACCGACATTTTTGGTTTCATTAAACTTTTTCAATAGATTTTTTTAATTTATTGCATTTTTGAAATTTAAGTTTTACATTTAATTTTAACGTGGCGCCATCTAGGAAGTATATATTTAATTACTATTTTTAAAGATATTTAATTCAGCCTTATTTATTTAATTATGAATTATTAAATACTCAATTTTAGAGGACTTTACTTTAGCCTGATTTATTAAATTATTAATTATTAATTTATTATTTTTAGAGGACTTGTACTTTATTTCAGTCTGATTTATAAGTTATTAATTTTATAGGACTTTACTTTAGCCTGATTTATTAAATTATTATTTTTTTAAATATTAACTTTACAGGACTTTATTTTAGCCTGATTTTTGTATACTATTAATTAACATAGGGTTGCCAGAAATTGTAAACCAATGAATTGCTGGATTTGGCGACTTATCTCTAATTTGGCTATTTTTCTTTAATAACAAAACTTAATTCAATAAAAATTTTTAATATTTTTTAAAATTGATTTTAACTTATCAACGCATGGCAATTACTTTTATTGGCAGATCAAAAATGCTTTCAGCTTTTATTTAACCTACCATTACATGCTTTATTTAATTTTATGTTATATTTTAGGAAAGTATGATTTTTTTATTGCTACCCAACAAAGTTTTCTTCTTTTCAAACATGAATCGTGGACCAATCACTTTATAGGATACTTTTTTCAACCAATCAGAGCATTCTTGTTTAAAATTTAATTTCTCTTCAACACTCTTATAATAACAAAATCACTTAATTTAATAATAATACTTTTTCATAAATTATTTTTAAAATTGATTCTAACTTACAAATACTTGACAATCACTTTTATGTTTTGGGGAAAGTATTTGTGTTATTTGCTACCCAACACGCTGAACTTATTACTTGTCATAATTATTTTTTAATATTTTAAAATATTACTCAATTAAAAATTCGAACAAGCAAAATTTGATTTTAAAACGTTTCAACATATGAAATATGCTAATAATTTTCACTGTCGTTAAATACTAGTTACATTTCATTTTCCAATTAAGTATCAAATTTATTAGTTTAATCTTACTTGCCTTTTGAAGCATCAGATTTATTAATGTTAGCTAGACTTTCCAACCCCTGAAAATCAATTTAATATTCCATGACTGTAATTTAATTCTTATCTCAAAAACCTACCATTTCCAGCAACTATAGGATCCTAAAACGGATCTGGTGATAAAGATGTGTAATTTCAATAAAAGTACGAATGCATTCAGTATGCTATATCCTGCTTCAGACTTGAATGAACAAGATATCCTGAAAGGAGTCAAAGGGGTTTGTTGAAACAGGATGGTATAGAATGCCACCGTGAATCATCCTACTTTTGGAACGATAAGAAAATGAAGGTTATCAGAAAAACATGTTTGAACGAATATAAGTCGTTTTCCAATTCCGTATCAAACTTTTCTAATTTTAGCTTACCTGCCTATCATTTTATAGAAATTAATTAATATTAGCTAGCATTATAACTCCTGAAAATCAATTTAATGTTCCAAAAATATAATTGCATTGTTATTTACAAACAATAACCTACCATTCTAAATTTTGATAAGGCTATTCTTCAAGCATTTTTTACACTTTTTAAATATCAAACTTTAATTCAGTTAGCCTCAAGCTTTTAATTCAGTTTTCATAATATCCTTTTCAAACATCTAGTACAGTTTACTTTTAAACATCTGAAAATCAACAAACTCTTAGTTTAAAAATCCTAATTTTTTTCTCAGTTTTTTCCTAATTTATAATCCACAAATAAAATTCAGATTCATTGCTTACTTTTCTACCGTTCCAAACTTATATTTCAGATTTGCTATGAAATCATTAGCCTAATATTTCCCAAAATATATATCCAGTTTACTTTCATTCAGTTTTAGTCTTAAACATCTCTTATATTTTAACTAGAAATTGACAACCATATTATAAAACATACATTTTATGTTACACATTTTATTGCACGGGATTAGCAGTTACAATTACACAAATAATACACACAAAATATTTTCTTTTAAAAGGGTATTGATGTTCACAATTTTTCAATTCATTAAAGGGAACTTGTAGACCTTTTTCAAAAATATTCCACACTATTGGAATCTGTAAATAAGTGCATTGAAATAAATTGACGTTTGAGTATAAAATTAACTTGACAAATAATTGAATCAACTCTAAAAAAGGATGTTCCAAAATATATCTATATGTGATTACACCCCAATGGAAGGATGGGCCCCTATTTTCTTTCATGCTGTGCAAAGAACTTTTTTTTTTGTTTACAAATGTTACTATAACCGGATTTTACCTCTTAACACCCTAGTTCGAATATTTGTTATGCAACTTGGATAATTTGAAGCTGAAGGGAGGCCACTACAGTATTAAAAAGTTATTGTCTTTTACTATTAAATTCCAGGTGAACTGATAATTAAATCTCAGTTTTTTAAAACTATACTTTAAAAACAGAACATTTTACTTTTTATAATAAAATTTTTAACATTTACATTGCTATACAATTTCTAGTATTCAGTTATTTTGGTTTTAAATTTAACTCACAGAAATCAAATACAATAATCATCATTTTCAATTGGTTTTCTATGTTAAAAGGTAAATTATATTATTACTTACTTAGTGTGTAATATCCGAAAGCACTGTAGGTGTATGGTGGTAATTCGTAAAATATTCGCATTCCATTTCGCTCATCAACGGGGTAGTTGGTAGTAGGGTAGCAAATATCGCACCAATTTTCCATCTTTTTGGCACGGCATTCCTGGTAATTCCTTTCTTGGATGTGGTATTCCACATATTTCGAAGTCCATGGACTGTTGTCATATTCAAAAAACTGTGTTTTGCAAGTATTGCATGTTTTCCAGAAAAAATTTGCGCTTTTTACTTCCCAGAAGGAAAACACAAAATGCCTTGCCTCAGGAATTATATCTGTGGTCCAATATTTTACAAAGCAAAATAGCACCGTGGCAAGCTATTTTATCCGGGCAAAGTTCCATCTTTCCATGAGATTGTCTTGTTGCATTTCTGCACTGGGTGCGTCCTGCCATACTTGTATGGTATCAAAAGGAGTCAATGGCAAATCTTCCTCGAACGCAGGCACATTTACGCTGTAAATTTAATCCGCCTAACGACGATTCTTCTTGTCTAACCATTTATTAAATATTTTTTACAGTACTTGGCAGATTTAAATGATGAATTTGAGGCAAAAACTGTATGGAATCCAAAATCACATCAACACAAACTTGGGTTGGGAAGAGAAATATTATCACAGTCAAACATTCAGATCCAATGAGGTGCATGTCCGGGTGGATCTTATCAAAGCAAACTCCCCAGTGAAAAGGGGAGATAAGATTAGTTCAATGACTTATAATGATAAAGGTATTTTCAACCTTTTTACTAGTTAAACTATAAGCCTAAATAAAAAAACGTACTTATAGAACTATCCTTTGTATCAGTAGCGGATCCAGGGGGGGGGCACGGGGGCACGTGCCCCCCCCAGAGGACTAAAAAATACACTGCATAAAAAGGCATATTTGGCACTTTTATAGGGCTTAAAATCAAAAATTTTCTGGGGGTGACCCCCAGACCCCCCTTTTCTAGAGAGTTCTCAACTGATAGTCATATTCAAACCGCAGGTGATCCCTTAGAGCTCCGTAAGTGGGCTGCATAAGTCTATTGAAAAGGAGTTGAGGGACTAGCTAACTTCAGCTACTTTTACATATCGGGTTTACTCTACTTAAAATTACTTTTTATATTAACTAATCGCCCTACCCTATACCCTAAATTCTATATTTTTTTTATTGGGGAATGGCGTTGAAAATTTTACGAACAATAAGGGGGTGGTAGCTTTAAAAAGTTCGAGAACCAAAGGTTTAGAATTTCTTCTGTCTTAAATTATTATTTAAAATTTAATGCTCACAATTAAACTAACTATAAAAATGAAGGCCGCCAAGTACTAAAAGACACTTGTTCATGATACGTTTACTGAAAAGTTATAAGCACTTGAAAGGCTATTTATTTTTAATTATTGGTCATTTTTTATCACGACTTAATGCGATTCTTTTAAGTTTTTTAAGGTAAGTTTTCTCTACTCGTAGCACAACACTTTCTCTATCTCTTGCACCATAGGTCTGTCAGTATATGGCCATTACGTTATTGACACATAAGTTAAACTTTTCAGGTTCATTTCATCAAAATACTGTTTTTTAAATGTTTTTTACCTTATTTTAAGTTATTCAAAATCCTCCAATTGTCCCGTGCGAAAATATTAATCAATTTTCTTGTTTCTACCAGTGTCTTTTAAATACTGTGAAAATAATGTTGTATATTTATTATTAGTAAATATCATTTTTCAAAGTAAAATTTAAAACATTTATTGTGAAAAATAAGAATACATAACAGTTTTTGAGAGTATCAGCTTTTTATAGGTCAGGGCCGTATCCGAAAATTTTTAGGAGTTCAATCCCCAAGTCCGTAATTTTCACATTAGATTGTTTTATTTTTTAAGAATTGTACAACTTACAAGGAGCAACCTGAAGAGTCCCAAAATGAGTTAAGACAGCACTTTTCAGAGTCAACTTTCAAAAATTTTCTCGGGAGAGAACCCCCAAACCCCCTCCAAAACTTGACGTCTTTTAACATTGTTTTTCCTTTGAAAAATCTGCCACTTTCTAGAAGCGGTCCTCTTCGGGTGTTTTCCAAAGAATTTCAAATTAATAAAAAAAAAATTTTTTTAATTCTGGGGGAAGACCCCCAACCCTCCAAGCAATTTTGACGTCTATTTATAATTTAGATCCTTCAAAATTTTGTGGATTAAAAGGAGCTGTTCTCTTTCGATGTAACCCAAAGGTTCTCAAAATATTGAGTTGAAACACTACTTTTAGAGACAAATTTTCATAAAATTTCTGGGGTGATCCCGAACCAGTGTTACTTTTAAGTGATTAAAAAAACGCATATCTGTACTCGTTTGGGGTACCTTAGAATTAACGTTGAGTCAACCCCCCCTGAAGAAAAATTCTTGTTACATGTCGTGTCCCAGGTAGGACTAAAATTTCAGTGGTGCCCCCCCCAAAAGAAAATCCTGGATCCGCCCCTGCTTTGTATGCGCCACTAACCATAATATTTATGTTGGAAAATTATTTGCAATGTATAATTTAAGAAAATTAATACTTCATTTTAAAAAAATCTACCAACCTGTTTGAACACGGTGTGATTGTATGAATCCGTGTAGAACAGGAAGTTCTTATCTGAAAAAAATCCGGTTCAGGTAACACGTGTACGATTAACAATATTTTCGCTGTATGCATTCATTCTCTGTTACGTGAAAACATATTTTCCCACATAAAAATTCTTAATTTTATTCAATTTGATTTCAGTTTCAGTGTTATTTGCCTATTTCTCACGGATTTTTATCAATTTTAATTCTATCACGAATCAGTGCTAGAATGAATCTTATCGTTTTGAATGGAATGAGGTATCATGGCATGCCGTAAGTTAAGGCCAAGTTGAATCTCATTGTATGGAGGCCAAATC
Organism: Tetragnatha versicolor; assembly: GCA_024610705.1. NCBI lineage: Eukaryota > Metazoa > Arthropoda > Arachnida > Araneae > Tetragnathidae > Tetragnatha > Tetragnatha versicolor. The sequence continues at coordinate 10,027,358 of JANDEH010000015.1, forward strand.
TTTGAAATATTAACATCTTACACATGAAAGTAATGCTAATTAAAACCCAAACATTCACCTATTACACACATTTTTTCAAAAATTCAAACGAAAATTAAGTTTTTAGTTAAATTTAGTGCTTTTTAGGAAACTTTGTACCAAATAAATTTCAATTTTTAAATTAATATTACAACAAGAATATGCTTTCACCATTTCAGAAGTTTAAAATAATTCGGTTTAATGTTATATATGCATTGCAAAACACAGTTTTTCAACAAAATGTGCAAAGCCAGCAAGCCTATTAATTTATTTTTAGGCATGAGTGAGACACGATATTTTAATTACAGAAGAATTTGTATCATTATTTTGGGAAAAAATTCACTTGTAGCCATTCTAATCAAAGTTATTCCTGGCATGCTTTTACTGCCTATTGGCAATTAAAACAAGACTAGAAATACAGAAACTAGATATTTAGAAATACAGAAATAATCACTTACACATTTTCTTTAAAAATCGAACACATTCGAACTCTACCTAAGGTATGAATCACAACGGAGCAGGAAGTTCTTATCAGAAAAATCCGGTTCAGGTAACACGTGTGCATTTAATTATATTTTCTCTGCATTCTCTGTTACGGTATATGTGAAACTAAATTTTACCATAAAAATTCTTAATTTAATTCAGTTTCAATACTTTTATTTGCCTGTTTCTCACGGATTTTCTATCATTTTTCAAGCAACTCCAATTCATGCGTTCGCAGATCTCAACTGTTACTCAAGGCAATTTAATGCGTGGTTTTAACGGGGAGGTATATCAATACAACGGAGTATATATTTTCTTCACAAATTTCAGTTTTATAAGAACAAAAATTTAAAATATTCCATTCAATTAATGGTTTTTCATAATTCGAAGCTAAAAAGACATTTCTCTAAGCAAATTACATTGAGCGTATTGAAGAAATAAAACAACTTTCGATAGTACAAATAGGTTTTTACATTTATCTATAAATAAAAACTTCCATATCAATGTGCATGCCTAAAAACTTTGTATACACTATCAAATATATAATTAAACTCTATCACACTCATGGTTAACAAGTTGATAAGATATTTGGTTGAAACACACTGATTCAAACATATTTTCACTCTTTTCTGCCGTACTTTATTACATTTCTTACTGTTTTTTCTGGCCCACATTGTTTGCTGTTACAAAGTGATAGATATGCGTGACAAAAATATATTACTCCATTTTCTCATACTATTCGCATTTTTCTTGTGGATTTAGCTTTTTTTACCCACTTTTCCTGTTAATTCTTTGCAACTCCCAAAACTTGCCAATATTATAATAGATATTTTCTAAAATTTCTGTAAAAATGCATATCTCTTTTATTATACTTCAGTGTAAATTATATGAAAATTGCCTTTAGTGAGCAAGTACTGAAAAGAATTCCTTGGAAAAAACATGCAATAGCTTAGCATTTTCGGGACAACATACAATTCATTGTGAAAAAAATATCCACAAGCAGCATATTACGAGCAAAAATATATTAAAATGTCGCTTGCTTTTTTACAATATTAATAAAAAGTTTCCAAATGTTTCCTTAAAAACTTAAAACAATCAACCAAATTTTTAAAATTTACAATACACTTTTTTCACATGTGTGTTACTACACTCCAACATCATGTAGTTGTTGAATACTTTTTCTTAAGTTCTAAATATTTTTTTTTACTTAAGTGTTTAAGAACGTTCATGTTAAATATTCTTATTGTTGAACTTTTTTTTTACTTTAGATGCTGAATATATTTAAAAAAATTTTAAATGTTAAATTTTTTACCAACTTGTTAACATTTTTTACTTTAATATTAAATATTTTAAACTATTTAAATATTTTTAATGTTAGTTGTTGTTTGAAAATGTTTTTTTTAAGTTTTAATGTTAAAATATTTACTACTGAATCATTTATTTTTTAATGTTAGAATAATTTTAACTAACTTTTAAATATTTTTACTTTAATGTTGAACTTTTTCTTTTGTTGCAGATTATTTATTACATTCCATGTTGAATTATTTTTAATGTTGTTGTTTATAAAAAACTGAAATATTAAACATTTTAATAACTTGTTAAAAAAATTTTTTCTTACTTTAATGTTGAATATTTAAACAAAACTTTTTGAATATTTTTTAAGTTAACTTTTTCTTTGTGTTGAGTATTTAATTTTTGTACTTTTCATGTTTTATATATGTTCATGTTTTATAAAAAACAAACAGCATGTCTTCCTAACCCCTATCATTCTTACTAAGTCCCCATTTTCTTATCATATTCCTCTTATCACATTCCTTTCCATATGCTATTGCAGGGCCTGATAGTAATTTGACGATAAAACTGACTGTTTATCATGGGTCATGGGTGAGCAAGCTGCTGAGAATTTCAAATCAAAATTTACTCAAGAAGCATATGAGATACAAAAATATTGAAAATCATAATTTTGATATGTATTTTTTTCCAAGCTAGGCGAAGAAAAAAAGTGACTCTAAATGAGCCCACTCTGCCTACTTTTGTTGGAGATAAGAACAAGCATGCATGGTATAAAGGGGTATTCCTTCAAATAAATGGATTCTTTTCAATAGATTTAATGATACCAAAACCATTCTAATTCCTTCCATTGATAATCTGAATGAGGAAGAAAATTCCGATAATGAGAGAGAAACAAAGTGTGGCAATAATTTCAGCTGAATAATGTGAGTGAATACTATGATATTTATGTATCATGGCTATTCTCTCAATAATGCACTTTTCTCTGAAAAGATGCATAATTATATGCATTGATAATTCTGTCTTACCATGCCAAACCTTAAGGTAAATACATACATACATATCAAGTGATTATTTTATAATTATGCATCTTTTCAGTGAAAAGTGCATTATTGAGAGAATAGCCAATAATGCACTTTTCTCTGAAAAGATGCATAATTATATGCATTGATAATTCTGTCTTACCATGCCAAACCTTAAGGTAAATACATACATACATATCAAGTGATTATTTTATAATTATGCATCTTTTCAGTGAAAAGTGCATTATTGAGAGAATAGCCATGATACATAGATATCATGGTATTCACTCACATTATTCAGCTGAAATTATTGCCACACTTTGTTTCTCTCTCATTATCGGAATTTTCTTCCTCATTCAGATTATCAATGGAAGGAATTAGAATGGTTTTGGTATCATTAAATCTATTGAAAAGAATCCATTTATTTGAAGGAATACCCCTTTATACCATGCATGCTTGTTCTTATCTCCAACAAAAGTAGGCAGAGTGGGCTCATTTAGAGTCACTTTTTTTCTTCGCCTAGCTTGGAAAAAAATACATATCAAAATTATGATTTTCAATATTTTTGTATCTCATATGCTTCTTGAGTAAATTTTGATTTGAAATTCTCAGCAGCTTGCTCACCCATGACCCATGATAAACAGTCAGTTTTATCGTCAAATTACTATCAGGCCCTGCAATAGCATATGGAAAGGAATGTGATAAGAGGAATATGATAAGAAAATGGGGACTTAGTAAGAATGATAGGGGTTAGGAAGACATGCTGTTTGTTTTTTATAAAACATGAACATATATAAAACATGAAAAGTACAAAAATTAAATACTCAACACAAAGAAAAAGTTAACTTAAAAAATATTCAAAAAGTTTTGTTTAAATATTCAACATTAAAGTAAGAAAAAATTTTTTTAACAAGTTATTAAAATGTTTAATATTTCAGTTTTTTATAAACAACAACATTAAAAATAATTCAACATGGAATGTAATAAATAATCTGCAACAAAAGAAAAAGTTCAACATTAAAGTAAAAATATTTAAAAGTTAGTTAAAATTATTCTAACATTAAAAAATAAATGATTCAGTAGTAAATATTTTAACATTAAAACTTAAAAAACACATTTTCAAACAACAACTAACATTAAAAATATTTAAATAGTTTAAAATATTTAATATTAAAGTAAAAAATGTTAACAAGTTGGTAAAAAATTTAACATTTAAAATTTTTTTAAATATATTCAGCATCTAAAGTAAAAAAAAAGTTCAACAATAAAAATATTTAACATGAACGTTCTTAAACACTTAAGTAAAAAAAAATATTTAGAACTTAAGAAAAAGTATTCAACAACTACATGATGTTGGAGTGTAGTAACACACAATGTGAAAAAAGTGTATTGTAAATTTTAAAAATTTGGTTGATTGTTTTAAGTTTTTAAGGAAACATTTGGAAACTTTTTATTAATATTGTAAAAAAGCAAGCGACATTTTAATATATTTTTGCTCGTAATATGCTGCTTGTGGATATTTTTTTCACAATGAATTGTATGTTGTCCCGAAAATGCTAAGCTATTGCATGTTTTTTCCAAGGAATTCTTTTCAGTACTTGCTCACTAAAGGCAATTTTCATATAATTTACACTGAAGTATAATAAAAGAGATATGCATTTTTTACAGAAATTTTAGAAAATATCTATTATAATATTGGCAAGTTTTGGGAGTTGCAAAGAATTAACAGGAAAAGTGGGTAAAAAAAGCTAAATCCACAAGAAAAATGCGAATAGTATGGGAAAATGGAGTAATATATTTTTGTCACGCATATCTATCACTTTGTAACAGCAAACAATGTGGGCCAGAAAAAACAGTAAGAAATGTAATAAAGTACGGCAGAAAAGAGTGAAAATATGTTTGAATCAGTGTGTTTCAACCAAATATCTTATCAACTTGTTAACCATGAGTGTGATAGAGTTTAATTATATATTTGATAGTGTATACAAAGTTTTTAGGCATGCACATTGATATGGAAGTTTTTATTTATAGATAAATGTAAAAACTTATTTGTACTATCGAAAGTTGTTTTATTTCTTCAATACGCTCAATGTAATTTGCTTAGAGAAATGTCTTTTTAGCTTCGAATTATGAAAAACCATTAATTGAATGGAATATTTTAAATTTTTGTTCTTATAAAACTGAAATTTGTGAAGAAAATAAATACTCCGTTGTATTGATATACCTCCCCGTTAAAACCACGCATTAAATTGCCTTGAGTAACAGTTGAGATCTGCGAACGCATGAATTGGAGTTGCTTGAAAAATGATAGAAAATCCGTGAGAAACAGGCAAATAAAAGTATTGAAACTGAATTAAATTAAGAATTTTTATGGTAAAATTTAGTTTCACATATACCGTAACAGAGAATGCAGAGAAAATATAATTAAATGCACACGTGTTACCTGAACCGGATTTTTCTGATAAGAACTTCCTGCTCCGTTGTGATTCATACCTTAGGTAGAGTTCGAATGTGTTCGATTTTTAAAGAAAATGTGTAAGTGATTATTTCTGTATTTCTAAATATCTAGTTTCTGTATTTCTAGTCTTGTTTTAATTGCCAATAGGCAGTAAAAGCATGCCAGGAATAACTTTGATTAGAATGGCTACAAGTGAATTTTTTCCCAAAATAATGATACAAATTCTTCTGTAATTAAAATATCGTGTCTCACTCATGCCTAAAAATAAATTAATAGGCTTGCTGGCTTTGCACATTTTGTTGAAAAACTGTGTTTTGCAATGCATATATAACATTAAACCGAATTATTTTAAACTTCTGAAATGGTGAAAGCATATTCTTGTTGTAATATTAATTTAAAAATTGAAATTTATTTGGTACAAAGTTTCCTAAAAAGCACTAAATTTAACTAAAAACTTAATTTTCGTTTGAATTTTTGAAAAAATGTGTGTAATAGGTGAATGTTTGGGTTTTAATTAGCATTACTTTCATGTGTAAGATGTTAATATTTCAAAGATTTGGCCTCCATACAATGAGATTCAACTTGGCCTTAACTTACGGCATGCCATGATACCTCATTCCATTCAAAACGATAAGATTCATTCTAGCACTGATTCGTGATAGAATTAAAATTGATAAAAATCCGTGAGAAATAGGCAAATAACACTGAAACTGAAATCAAATTGAATAAAATTAAGAATTTTTATGTGGGAAAATATGTTTTCACGTAACAGAGAATGAATGCATACAGCGAAAATATTGTTAATCGTACACGTGTTACCTGAACCGGATTTTTTTCAGATAAGAACTTCCTGTTCTACACGGATTCATACAATCACACCGTGTTCAAACAGGTTGGTAGATTTTTTTAAAATGAAGTATTAATTTTCTTAAATTATACATTGCAAATAATTTTCCAACATAAATATTATGGTTAGTGGCGCATACAAAGGATAGTTCTATAAGTACGTTTTTTTATTTAGGCTTATAGTTTAACTAGTAAAAAGGTTGAAAATACCTTTATCATTATAAGTCATTGAACTAATCTTATCTCCCCTTTTCACTGGGGAGTTTGCTTTGATAAGATCCACCCGGACATGCACCTCATTGGATCTGAATGTTTGACTGTGATAATATTTCTCTTCCCAACCCAAGTTTGTGTTGATGTGATTTTGGATTCCATACAGTTTTTGCCTCAAATTCATCATTTAAATCTGCCAAGTACTGTAAAAAATATTTAATAAATGGTTAGACAAGAAGAATCGTCGTTAGGCGGATTAAATTTACAGCGTAAATGTGCCTGCGTTCGAGGAAGATTTGCCATTGACTCCTTTTGATACCATACAAGTATGGCAGGACGCACCCAGTGCAGAAATGCAACAAGACAATCTCATGGAAAGATGGAACTTTGCCCGGATAAAATAGCTTGCCACGGTGCTATTTTGCTTTGTAAAATATTGGACCACAGATATAATTCCTGAGGCAAGGCATTTTGTGTTTTCCTTCTGGGAAGTAAAAAGCGCAAATTTTTTCTGGAAAACATGCAATACTTGCAAAACACAGTTTTTTGAATATGACAACAGTCCATGGACTTCGAAATATGTGGAATACCACATCCAAGAAAGGAATTACCAGGAATGCCGTGCCAAAAAGATGGAAAATTGGTGCGATATTTGCTACCCTACTACCAACTACCCCGTTGATGAGCGAAATGGAATGCGAATATTTTACGAATTACCACCATACACCTACAGTGCTTTCGGATATTACACACTAAGTAAGTAATAATATAATTTACCTTTTAACATAGAAAACCAATTGAAAATGATGATTATTGTATTTGATTTCTGTGAGTTAAATTTAAAACCAAAATAACTGAATACTAGAAATTGTATAGCAATGTAAATGTTAAAAATTTTATTATAAAAAGTAAAATGTTCTGTTTTTAAAGTATAGTTTTAAAAAACTGAGATTTAATTATCAGTTCACCTGGAATTTAATAGTAAAAGACAATAACTTTTTAATACTGTAGTGGCCTCCCTTCAGCTTCAAATTATCCAAGTTGCATAACAAATATTCGAACTAGGGTGTTAAGAGGTAAAATCCGGTTATAGTAACATTTGTAAACAAAAAAAAAAGTTCTTTGCACAGCATGAAAGAAAATAGGGGCCCATCCTTCCATTGGGGTGTAATCACATATAGATATATTTTGGAACATCCTTTTTTAGAGTTGATTCAATTATTTGTCAAGTTAATTTTATACTCAAACGTCAATTTATTTCAATGCACTTATTTACAGATTCCAATAGTGTGGAATATTTTTGAAAAAGGTCTACAAGTTCCCTTTAATGAATTGAAAAATTGTGAACATCAATACCCTTTTAAAAGAAAATATTTTGTGTGTATTATTTGTGTAATTGTAACTGCTAATCCCGTGCAATAAAATGTGTAACATAAAATGTATGTTTTATAATATGGTTGTCAATTTCTAGTTAAAATATAAGAGATGTTTAAGACTAAAACTGAATGAAAGTAAACTGGATATATATTTTGGGAAATATTAGGCTAATGATTTCATAGCAAATCTGAAATATAAGTTTGGAACGGTAGAAAAGTAAGCAATGAATCTGAATTTTATTTGTGGATTATAAATTAGGAAAAAACTGAGAAAAAAATTAGGATTTTTAAACTAAGAGTTTGTTGATTTTCAGATGTTTAAAAGTAAACTGTACTAGATGTTTGAAAAGGATATTATGAAAACTGAATTAAAAGCTTGAGGCTAACTGAATTAAAGTTTGATATTTAAAAAGTGTAAAAAATGCTTGAAGAATAGCCTTATCAAAATTTAGAATGGTAGGTTATTGTTTGTAAATAACAATGCAATTATATTTTTGGAACATTAAATTGATTTTCAGGAGTTATAATGCTAGCTAATATTAATTAATTTCTATAAAATGATAGGCAGGTAAGCTAAAATTAGAAAAGTTTGATACGGAATTGGAAAACGACTTATATTCGTTCAAACATGTTTTTCTGATAACCTTCATTTTCTTATCGTTCCAAAAGTAGGATGATTCACGGTGGCATTCTATACCATCCTGTTTCAACAAACCCCTTTGACTCCTTTCAGGATATCTTGTTCATTCAAGTCTGAAGCAGGATATAGCATACTGAATGCATTCGTACTTTTATTGAAATTACACATCTTTATCACCAGATCCGTTTTAGGATCCTATAGTTGCTGGAAATGGTAGGTTTTTGAGATAAGAATTAAATTACAGTCATGGAATATTAAATTGATTTTCAGGGGTTGGAAAGTCTAGCTAACATTAATAAATCTGATGCTTCAAAAGGCAAGTAAGATTAAACTAATAAATTTGATACTTAATTGGAAAATGAAATGTAACTAGTATTTAACGACAGTGAAAATTATTAGCATATTTCATATGTTGAAACGTTTTAAAATCAAATTTTGTTTGTTCGAATTTTTAATTGAGTAATATTTTAAAATATTAAAAAATAATTATGACAAGTAATAAGTTCAGCGTGTTGGGTAGCAAATAACACAAATACTTTCCCCAAAACATAAAAGTGATTGTCAAGTATTTGTAAGTTAGAATCAATTTTAAAAATAATTTATGAAAAAGTATTATTATTAAATTAAGTGATTTTGTTATTATAAGAGTGTTGAAGAGAAATTAAATTTTAAACAAGAATGCTCTGATTGGTTGAAAAAAGTATCCTATAAAGTGATTGGTCCACGATTCATGTTTGAAAAGAAGAAAACTTTGTTGGGTAGCAATAAAAAAATCATACTTTCCTAAAATATAACATAAAATTAAATAAAGCATGTAATGGTAGGTTAAATAAAAGCTGAAAGCATTTTTGATCTGCCAATAAAAGTAATTGCCATGCGTTGATAAGTTAAAATCAATTTTAAAAAATATTAAAAATTTTTATTGAATTAAGTTTTGTTATTAAAGAAAAATAGCCAAATTAGAGATAAGTCGCCAAATCCAGCAATTCATTGGTTTACAATTTCTGGCAACCCTATGTTAATTAATAGTATACAAAAATCAGGCTAAAATAAAGTCCTGTAAAGTTAATATTTAAAAAAATAATAATTTAATAAATCAGGCTAAAGTAAAGTCCTATAAAATTAATAACTTATAAATCAGACTGAAATAAAGTACAAGTCCTCTAAAAATAATAAATTAATAATTAATAATTTAATAAATCAGGCTAAAGTAAAGTCCTCTAAAATTGAGTATTTAATAATTCATAATTAAATAAATAAGGCTGAATTAAATATCTTTAAAAATAGTAATTAAATATATACTTCCTAGATGGCGCCACGTTAAAATTAAATGTAAAACTTAAATTTCAAAAATGCAATAAATTAAAAAAATCTATTGAAAAAGTTTAATGAAACCAACAATGTCGGTCAAAGTTGCACGTTACGAAAATACCGTTGCCATACCCGAAAAACTAAACTTTAAAATTTCCGCTAAAACGAAACTAGCAGCAGGAGGTAAACAACTCAACTCCGCAAAACCAGCAGCAGGAGGTAAACAACTCAACTCCGCAAAACCAGCATCAGGAGGTAAACAACTCAACTCAAGTTCCGACACGCCCCCTCCGCCAACGTCATTGGCCACGCCCTCTGACGTCACTAGCTCCGCCCACTTCCGGTCACGTGATATGACGTCACTTCCGTCCCTTAGATCCCCGTGCATACTACTTACAGGGTGTTTCAAAATTGCGTTGCACGGCTTTTATTCGGAACCAACGCCTCCTAGGGTCATGGAAGTAAGGTCTACCCCTAGGTCAGTGAGCCTGGAGAATACACTGAAATGACTTACAGCGCCCCTAGCTGCGAAATTAAAAAGTTAAAAAAACTAATTTAAAAACAAAAGGAGCTAAAGCAAAAACCTCAGGTAGAGTATGGTTGTCAACGTCATGAATAACTCACTGAAAAAAAAATAATGAAAATATCTTGAATATTCTCCGAGATATCAGCATGTGAAAATAGCACTTTTTCAGGGGTCAAAAAAGAAAAAGTTCGCATATATGCAAATTTTTTTGATTTTTTCATTAAATTTTGTGTTCTTTAAACTAAAAACTACAAAATAACACTGAAAAATTTGCAAATATGAGAACTTTTTCTTTTTTGACCCCTGAAAAAGTGCTATTTTCACATGCTAATATCTCCCCGAATATTCTAGATATTTTGATCAAATTTTTTTCAGTGACTTCTTCATGACGTTGGCAATAATACTCTTACTGAGGTTTTTGCTCTATCTCCTTTAGTTTTTAAATTAATTTTTAACTTTTGAATTTTGCCACTAGGGGCGCTGTTAGTCCTCTCAATGGATTCTCCAGGCTCACTTACCTAGGGGTAGACCTTACTTCCGTGACCCTAGGAGGCATTGGATCCAAATAAAAGCCGTGCAATGCAATTTTGAAACACCCTGTATAACGCACTCGTATTATTTACATTATGCAAAAATTCCCCCAAACAATTCTCCCATCTTGACTCGCACCCATTCAAAGCACCACAACCCATTTCAATATCAATAACATCATCCCGACCAAAACCTGAAGCCAAAACCTGAAGTTTTAACAAAATGCAATGCAAATTAAGCCCTCCATGCAAAGACTTACTTTCAGTCCGAACACATACTACTAGTCCCAAGTGGTTGGGCTAGATGCATCTAATATCGGATTCGGATCGGCTTCTTGCGCCCCCTGGGGGCAACCTTCGCCGTTAATGAGCTTAAGGGGGCGCAATGTGACAAGGACGATTCTCTTGTCGGGGTCCCTTGGGGGAGTTCATCCCCTTGTGTCCCACTTTCTTTCAACGTGGAGACAAAACACGCAAAGAAGGGTTTGGGACAAAATAGCTGGATGTATTGTTAGTGCTATAATTTGGGTTATTAAAGATTTTACCCATTTTGAGTTAAGATGCTTGTATTTGATATAATTTAATCTTTGTAAGCATCCTTGTTTATAAATATTTGGTATCAAAACAATGAATTTTTGTTTGTATTTGGTATATTCTATGATTCAAATTGTGATTCTTTTGTACCAAGTTAGAAAGCAGTGTAGAAGATTCTTGAGTAATTTTATAATCAAAATTATTACTAATCTAAGTTTCTTTTCCTCTATACGATGTCTCTCTTATAAATGCATTTAAGTGTAAAACCTTTTAAGAAAAACCTAAAAAGAATCACATAATACTTTTCAGAGTTTTAGGAAAATATGTTTCTAATATCAAAGTATTTTTAGGAGATGCCTTTCTACTAAATCAATTAAAGAGCGAAAAGGAACACCTTGATATAATAAAACGTTTCCAAATAACACAAACAAAAAACCTTGACAAGGAGATGATTGCTTACAAACTGATATATACTTGTCATTAATTTTATAAATGATAAAAAATTAAATATGTGTTATTTACTGTATTTCAATAGTAAGCAAAGTTTTATTACCATTCTACATAAGGCAAACATTTAGCTTTTAGAGAAGTAAAAGGATTTTATAACTGCAACCGTCACCACCCAATTTTTTATTATACAAACTATAACACCATAAAAAACCCAAAAACCAGCACCTCACACCGTTCTATTTCACTCACAAAATGAAAAATATAACAGCAACAAAACATCTCAACCCAGAAAAAACGCCAAACGACAGCAGGCGAAAGTGGATGAAAAATCTCCACAAGAAAAAATATCCCCCCTCCCCCCCCAAAAAAAAAACTCCAACCCCTTTTTCTCCAGAAAATAAATACTTATAAAAATATCTCGGCATCGAAAATAAAAAAATCTCGACGATAAGAAGTAGACGGAGCTTTTTTTACCGAACAATGCCTCTCTGATTCGACGCAACAGAGCGTGTGAAAGTGACCATTAGAGGGGGTGGGGCTTAAACCCCGGGACCACTTAGAACGAAAGACTTCCGAAAAGTGTCAGGGAGAAACCGGCCAGAAAGCACGGGTGGCTGCTTGTTATGGAGTGTGTGTAGGCGAGGGTGGAAAAGGATGAAACTGAAAATTTTCGGAAGCGTGTCTGTGAAATGTATATCTTATCTGGTTTGGAGTGATGTGAACGGTTGCAGTTAGGGATTGTATCTGGCAGATGATCTAAAAGCGGATGGGTAGTGTGTGAGGGATTGGATGGGCTGGAAATAGATAGGTTTGGTTGATCGGGTTGATGTGTGAATAAAGGCAGTTATGGTGTAGTTAATAAATGTCATGGGTAAGGATGAACTACTCAAAAATTATCTGGTATGACAAAATCCTTTATAAAGTTAGGTTGAACTATATTTGTAGGACATTACTTAAGCTAAGGCATCGGCTTCAGGATCAGATGATCCCGGGTTCGATTCCCGACACCGCTAAAGACCCACCGAGTATATGCGGAGTACGTGCTCGATAAATGTGTGGGTCCGAAAGTCCTGTGGTCCGTCATGGCACAGTTTACCATGGGTCCAGGTGTCTTTAGACTATTTCACTCCCCTTCAGATACATGGCAAAATTGTGGAGATGGTGATAGAGAGTGGCAGTATCTATCATCTCATGAGGCAGAAGTCGGACTCCTGCCAATTATGGGCCTCACTTTCTCAGGAGCCGCACCCCCTTTGCCTTGAATCCTTGTGGAGCTTGGGTATTCCAAGTGGCACACGGCAACAACAATATTACTTTAAGCTAGAGTTGTCTTTCGTATCTCTTAAAACTATTCACTATGTCAAAATCAATTACAATAGTCGGTTTATCGCTTAAATTCCAAAAGGAGATACTATTATATTTTAAGCTGATATATTTAAAGATATTATATTTTAAGTTAATATATTTTAGGTATTATATTTAAGCAATTTAAGTACTTTCTACGTTATTTTGACAACAGCATTCTTTAACTCAAGTGATAACCTTTACAAAAGTTTAAATTACAATAAATCTGTTATAAAGGTATACATTGCATTGAACCTTTAATATTTCTCAATTTAATTCGGGTAAATTTTGTAATGTATGCTGGTGTATTTAGCAATTTAGGGGTGCTTGTGACTGCAAGGTCACCAGCTGATTGATGCGTATTTTATTTTTATATATCTCTCGTTTAACACGCACACTGTTTAAAAATATTAATTGGAAACATTTTATTTGACCTCTTTCTTCGCTACTCAAAGCCTGGTAAATACCTTCACATTTGGGATATTGAAAAACTCCTAAACACAAAATTATTCAAGTTATGTTTAGTATTTAAGTCAAAAATATTAAATAAAATATTTGTCACACTCCCTTCTACATTCTCCAAAGTCACCAGAATAGCAGTTTATCAAACATATATCAAAACTAAGAAATAATTAATGTTGCAACATCACATAACTTCAATGCCCAATTTTTCCAACAACCATGTGACAACATCAAATCTCTCATAAGCAATAGAAACAACCCCCTCAAAAAAACATTCCCCTTTTTCGAACGAAGGCCCCACTTAACCTCCACCCGTATTTATTCTATCAATGGAACTCCACTGTAAAACAACAAGCGCCCTCACGAAGTAATAATAAAATAAGGAAACGCGACGAAAAAATAAACGGGATGTCACCGTAAACGCTCTTCTACGTCTCTCGTAGGCCCTCATCCTGCGTTGGAAGGAAAAAAAAGTTGCGTGGAGTAAAAAACGAGGAAGGTGCCTCCCGATAAAATGCAGGAGTGTTTACAGTAGATTACGTGGCAGAGGGCAGTACAGGTGGGATGTTTTAGAGAAGAATTGAGCGAATATTGTTTTGTGATGATGGATTGTATTATGCAGTAAAAATGGCTGATTGTGGTTTTAGTTACTGAGAAAGTTTTTTAAAAAGAAAGTTGAAAATATTGTGTTTATGATGGTCTTTTTGAGTCATGTCAGAATTATAGAGAATTTTGAATATATAATATCAGTTTTATTTTGGAGGAAAATGATTTTAGATGTGAAGAACTGCCTACACTTCAAATTCGTGAAACACTTTTGTAACGCTAAGTGAACATAATAATTTACACTTATAATCAAAAGGGTTTTGATTGAATGGTGTGAGTAAAATAGGGGGTTATAAAAGTGGTACTAAAACATAAAAAAAACTTATAGTGTTTGGATCCCAATATAAGAACTTTCAGGTTCTAAACATATTTTACAACACTATTTTTAGAACACATTAAATGTTAGGAATGTTAGTGTTAAATGTTAGTGTTAGGAATGTGTTATATACAGAAATTTTCTGTATATAACACATTCCTAACACTTTCAAACAATAGCTACAGCTCTTGGTTCATTGAAAGAGGAGAATTAACGCCACTTAAGAGACAAAAAGAGATAAAATCGCATCGTATTTAATGAATGTTTAATGATTTTTAGTTTTATATATGAAAAATTGTATGTAACCTTAATTAAGATAGAATTTTATGCTAAAATAATGAGATTAACTGTTTAAAATGAGTTTTTTCAACGATTTTGTCAGTTTCTTACAGCACTGGTGCCATATTTGTAACAAAAAACTGTACGTGCTGCAGCTTTTCACAACTATTTCTGAATTCTACACCCTGAGACCAGTAGAAAATACCTAACCTTATTTTTGTTAGGGAAAAATGTTTGATTTCGTCGACTAGTGTTATTAGTAAAAATAACAAGACAATAATAAAATCAGTTTTGCTATTTCAAAGAACGCGGCCGTATTCACCGGTAACCTGACCGGCGGTCAAGTCAAGAAACCATGGTTACAGCCTCTGATTGGTGGAAGGAAAATATTGAATTATTTTTCCACCAATCAGAGGCTGTAACCATGGTTTCCTGACTTGACCGCCGGTCAGGTTACCGGTGAATACGGCCGTTTCGGCCGTATTCACCGGTAAAAATTGCTATTCAATAAACTAGTATAAATTTAAAAAAATATCTTATTTCAAAGAAATACTTGCATATTTTTACAATGAATATCCCTTTTGCTTTTGTTAACTTTAGTTATTCTTACATCATTGAGGCAGTATTTGAAATTGGTTTTGAAATTTTAAAACACGAAGTTACTAGCATAAAAGTGTTAAAGAGCAATCAAAAAATATTTCTTTAAAAGAACAAACCCAACAAAACATATTTTTGACATTAACATCTCTTAAAATATAAAACAATGAAGAAAATCAATTTAAATGAACAGGCCACGAAAATGCTATTATTCTATTTTCAGTTAAAATGCGATGAAGTAATTCAATAAATTAAAAATTATGGAGAAATGAAATATCATAAAAAGGAAATATCAAATAGTTGCACTGTGAAAACTCATTTTGATTTTGTCTCAAATCAAAACAATTAGAATGTTTAAGTTGTTTGTATATTTTATACAACTTAGGCAATAAAATTATTTTATTCTGACATTTTTAATACTTAAGGAACGAAATAATTGGCTTCACTAGAAGTGTTTAAATATTAGATATTTTATGTTCATGGCGAAAACGCTCAAACCAATAGTATAAAATAAATCATTCTACTTCACTTATTTAGTAAATATTTATCATAGCGAAAAGGAAATACATTTTCAAGAGGATTACTATTTATATCCCTAAATATTTTTTGAGAATAGTAAAGTTTACATTATTAATTTATGCCCCATACTTATATAGATGTTGCATAAAATAATCATATTACTATTTCTGTTGAATTAAAATCCAATTTTTAAATTGAAATAATTTTTTATTTAGTTCCAGTCAGATGGATCAGTTCATGGAAAACAAAGTTAAAAAGCTGTTAAAAACTAATTATATCATAACTATAATTTAATCGAATTCCTCGTGTAACCTTCATTCAAATTAATTTGTGTCATATATCTTCTTTCTACAAGATGTCGCAAAAGGTTGGTGCCAAACTTCACACGCAGGTGTGTCATGCCACGACAATCAAGATTTTCAAAGGAACTCATGTAGTGGCGGTTGTGTCCACTAGAGGACGAAGTTCGCCATCAAAAAGGGGGCAATGTGTAACTTTTTTATACTATAGAAAAGCCGGCGAGTTGACACAACCTCTCTACACTGTAAAAAAAAACTGTAGAAAAACAGAAAGTTTCAATAAAAATGACTTCATGTTTACAGGGATATTCTGTCATGTAACATTCCCACCGCACTTCTATTTATTTTATGTAAAAAACAGCTTTTTTCTAGTTTTTTTTAGCTTATCTGTACTTAAACAGAAAGTTTCTGTTCGTGGAGAAAGGAAGAACATCTTCGTATAATTTCTACTTTTACTGAATCCTCGTTGGAGCAGCGGTAGCGTGCGTGCTTAGCATGCGGTAGGTCGTGGGTTCTATTCCCGGTTATTGATTTATTAAAATTTCAAAAAAAACCCCAGCTAAAATAAGTCGAAGCGCACAAGCAGAAAATTACTGTGAGCAACAGAAAAAAATATGTAGCTCACTTGACAGAAAGTTTCTTTTTACAGCATTTACCTGTAGGTTACAGCTTTTTTCCGTTTACAGGATTTTTCTGCTTACAAAACTTTTCTGGCAACTTTTGCTGCCAGAAATTTTCTGTTTTTTTACAGGATTATTTTTTACAGTGTAGTGGACCTCTACACAACCGCCACTACAGGAGTTCCTATGAGAATCATGTTTGTCATGGCATCGCACACCGCACATTAAAGTTTGTAACCATCTTTTTGAGAAACCCTGCAGATAAAAGATCTATGTCAAATTATTTTAGCAGGGTCGTTCTTTTACAGTTCGTTCCAAAACAGCCTGTATTTTTTTAACTTTGTTAAATCATAATACAAGTATTGTAACGAAGTTAACCAAACATGCAGAAAATAATATCGTTACTAGCTATTCGTTCACGGCAAAACTTTTGTAACCAAATAACAAAAAGGATTTCGAAAAATATTATACTAGGTACAGCGTTTAAAAATACACACACCTTCATTCCGTATTCGATTTCTCGACCTGCCTACACCAAATCCCCTATGTACCATGCAAATCCCTCCCCCAGAAAACATCCCAGCATTATTTCAAAAATAAAAATTAAACAACAGGAGGGAAAAAAAGAACGCAAAAGAATATTACACACTGCACATTCTTCCCTTCCAAAACACACTCTGCAACCTGACGTCCCCAGGATTGAAAAGCAGAAGAATAGAAGAAGAAGAAGCGGCAGGAGAAAATCACAGGAAGAGGGAAAAAAATCCCGGCAGCAGAAACTAGCTCTTTTCAGTTTTGTCATCTGTATATGAAATTCCATTTTTGAAATCTGAATATATATATAATATTTGAAGGAAGCAAAAAAATATAAAAAAGAGAAGGGTTTTAAGAGGGTGTGTGAAGGCACGGAACGCAGTTTTTACTGACATTCTTATGCTTCGCCAATCGCCGATTCGTCATTTTTTCTCTTTGCTCGCTGACGAGGAAAGGAACCTGATATCCCTTCTTTTATTTCTTATTTAGGGAAGTTTTAGGGAAAAATAAATTCGGGTACGCCTCTTCTAGAATTACCCCAGAGCGCGCGCAGGGGACGGTAAAATATTTTATGCTTTCCGATTTGAATTCATGTGACAATAAAATTCCATTAGAATGCCCGTAACTGTTTGAAAGATACAAAAAAATGCGTTTTACTAGTTTGGAGATACTTTTTGTACGTTTTTTATATTTTAGGTAGTATAAGTAGTAGTAGGTAGTTAGTTCTAAATCGCCGATTGAAAAATAGGTAAAGAAAGAATGTATTATCTTGGAAATTGTAAGAATAATGGCAATTTCTTTAAATTGTTGGAAGAATATTTTTTAGTTAATAAGCTTCCCATATGATTAACGCTAGCCAATGTTTATTTTAAATAAAATGTGTATGTTTTTCAATTAGCTCTTTCAGAAAATGTTGAACACGATGTCGGGAACTGTTTTACTTGCGAATATCAGTTAAGAGCTAAGACATACAAATCGATTGAATTTAAATTTAATGCATGCATTATTTTGAAGTGTTTATTTTGTTCCACACAGGTGCATTAGTTTCCATCGGGTGACTTACAGCGGCTCACAAATATCTAGTACAAAAATACTCATCAAATTTTCACCGATATACTTAAATAAACAAGATTTTCGATGTTCACACATAATTCTTTGATACATTATAGAATTAAAAGAAATATTCTTGGATTTTTATGATATGGAAGATTTATTCAATATCTTAATAGTGCTGGAGATAAATATTGTTGGAAAAACTCCAAGATGCACTTATCTAAATGAAAAACGTCCATTCTGAATATTTTAGGAACATGCAGATAAAAAAGACAATGCCAACAATACAACTCAAAGTAAGAGGAAAAATAAAATTATTATTAATTTTTATTTTTCAAACAATCTATTAGAATACATTTCTTAGATAACAATTTCTTTGCATCGAAATAATCTAATCATACCAAATTCCATGTTTTCCTCCTAAAATTTAAATGTTTCATGGTCATTTAGTTGGTTAGAGATAAAAAAGGGGTTTTTTGGGTGCCTGAATACTTAGTTATTTCTTCCTTATGTAGTAAATATTATATTTAAAAAACTAATTTAATTGATATTTTAAGGGGTCATAGGACTGTTAAATCATCGAAAAAATCGATTTTTGAAAAAAAATATATGTGATAGTCTAGTTATTTCTAAACAATTTAAAAAAATCCGCATGCAAAAATTCGTATTATTTCAGAACTTATGGCTAAAATTCTGAAACAAGAAACCCAAGGAGATTACTAACTTTAGAACTTTAAGGTAATTTTTCTCAAAATGTGATTTTTTTGTGTTCCATGCATGATAAAATTTGAAGTAATAAGAATATATCCTTGAAACTTTGATAGCATCAATATTTAGTAGTGACAATAAAGCCCTACCTCTTTTTAGAGTTTTGAACCTATATTTCATTATTTTTTGAGATTGTGAACTTAAATTTTTTTTGTGTTTTTGACACCTAAGTTCAAATTATAATAAAAAATATTAATTGACTGTTAAACTCAAAATATCTGGTAGGTCTTGATTGTATACTCATATAGTATACATGTGAATTAAAATTTTGAATTTCCATTTAATAGTTAGTTAATTATCTTGCATGAAAGCCACTGCATACTAACATTTAACCGTCAAAAATGCTTTTTTTCGACTCAATGTATAAAATTAACTATGTCTATTAAGTATTCAATTATTTTTTTACATAAAGTTTAATAAATAAGGATAAAAAATATGTTTAAACCGAGTCTTTTCATAAATTAGAAAAAAAGATATTAATTTTTTTTTGGAAAATGTAAAGTTTTTTTCATTGCATTGCGTTTTAACAGTCCTATGACCCCTTAATTTCCAAATGCCTTAAAACCTAACCATTTGTTTATCGAAACTATATAACACATTTAAAGTTTCAAAATATCTTAATTAGTTCACGATAATAAATTGTTAATAAATAAAACTACGCATCCTAGGATTACAATCCCTAATAAATTTCAAACAAATAAACATGAAACGACACAAATAATATTAAATACTCTACCTACAATATACTAGAAAAATAGCTTGGAATAGCATTTCTTCTCAAAAAGTTCCTTCAATAAGGAAACAAGATGAATAAGTTAATCTTCTAAGGAGTGCTAGTAGACATACTTCAAACATAAAAAAATGAACAATGGATTTAGAAGTTAAATATAATTGTATTCCTCAGGGATATAAAACATACCAATCATTTAAGTTAGTTCTATAGAAAATCGCCTATAAAAACCTTCTCTAGTTTTCTGAGAACTATTTGGTTTTTCAGTCCGATATTTTCTTTCTATAAAAAGCTAATCCGTACATCTCAGAAAATAATGGTTAAAATTGCAAACCAAAAGAAAAGAACTGCTTAGGAAATTCAAGCCATTGTTAAGAAGATGAAAAAATCACGGAAATTGCATTGCCCTCTCTTTAAAGAAATTCTAAACCCCACTCTTGGATTTTTTCCCAAGATTCAAAAGAAATCCAAACTCAAGTAGCTCTTCTTTATCAACTGGGGAAGAGCACAACATAAATTACCAATTCAAACACATTACAGTATATTTTCCAAAAGAACCGCTTCAGAACAATAAAAAAGAGCATATCAACACAGATAAAAACCACCACAAAAAACGCTTTTTTAATCAAATCTCAACCCTGAAAAAACCCAACCTCTAATGAAATTCACTAGTTACCGAAGCCCAGCCAACGCTACTTAATTAATTCTAAATGTGATCTTTCCCATCCACGGTGTTACAAAAAAACTTTAAAGCTACGAAAACAACACCGTAAAAACAATAATAATAATAATGAAGATAAAACGGATCTAGGATGGACTGAACTTCGATAGTGATAAGCTCTTATCATAGCCTCTTCGATGATTGATGATTCCTCTGGAAATGAGGAGGCAACATGACTGATAACTGATTCCTGCGCTTTTAACTCCTTTTTTGCGGACATGTTTGCCTCGTACGGTTATTTAGAATATTAATCATGTGAATTTTGGGTTTTTTTCGGGCATGGAGTTGGAGATGACTGGTGTTTCGTATCATCGGGTTGTTGTAATGATGTGTTTCTGATGTTGTGGCGTAGTTAGATTTGTGCTGGTATCTGATGGAAACTTTAGAAATGTTTTGAGTTTTCGTTCTTTTTGTTTTTGAAAAAATTGGATAAAAAATTTACTGGAAAGTTTTTTAAACACCTTACAAAATGAAAGACAGATTTTTCAATACCAATAATCCATATTGAATAAAAACAGTTAGAAATTAAGTGTTTTATTAGTACGAAGCAATTGACCCACCCATCAAATTGTATCACGACTATTCGACTAAGAGAATATTTCCTAATTGCATTAAGAAATATATTTTTTGTTTTATTGGATGGGTTAAATAACTACTTGGTGAAAATTATGGTTAGTGGAAGCTGATTTGAATAAATTTGTAAATGATACTGGAAATTAAACTGTAAACTGTTCATAGAAAAGTTCCTTTTAAATTTTTAAAAGTTTTTTCAGTTTTTAGTTCCTTTTTTGAAACATGAAAAATAACGCTCAATAACGCCTAATAACGCTCTTCACGCAACCTCAGTGACCGATTCTTTTATAGCGTTTTCCTACTTCAGTTTAGGCTGGCTAGGTCCAGTATGTTGTCCCGAGACATATGTTTCAATAAGAAATACATGAGTTACTGCATTAGTTTGAACATTATGTCACACCGGCTTATACTAAATAAACAGTATAAAAACTTTACTCATCTTTAAGCATAATTATTCATAAGGACAATAACTGCAATGAAAAGAAATTATTTAAATTTAACTTGTTACTTCACAAGATCAATACGAATATTATTTAAAATAATCATGCATAAGTAAAAGTTTATTCATTGAAATAAATCCTTCATAAAAAAGAGAACAATACCAAGAGTTAGGTAGGAATAATTATATATTGGAAAAGAAAGATGAGTATAAAGTAAAAAACTACGATAAATCAAACACGAAACAAATCGTAAAAACGTATGTGTGGAAATTTTAGGAATAGGAGGTAAGTACGAGTATTTTTACATAAAAAATCAAAAACTTTTAATCTAAATATGAGGAACCAAGAAGCCTAGAGTCTAGAGGAAAGGGGTACAAGTGATTCACTTGTATACCTTTACCAACCATATTTGACTCCACAGCAACTACTTAGTGCACTTAACTCCAACATTAAAAAATGCACTTCTAGGCTCCTCATATAACCCTGGATCAAAAATTAGCCCTGAAGCAAGACGGTCATTTTTAAAACATTTCATAAAGAACAAATATTTTACCCTGCTTTTAAAACAATGAAGCTTCACACAGTTTCTCCGTTGTGAACTGACCATGTACGCAATCTCAAACAATTTTCTTCGAAGCAGGAAGGGCTCGGATGACCCCACCAGCTGCTTCTTCGGAAAAAACCATTTTGTTCTCGGTCATTTTACTCTACCCTACTTTCTCGGCTATTTTCCCTACCACTGCTGCTGCTTCCCCCTTCTTCTTCTTCTACTACTACTAAAGGAATATCTATAGTTAAGGAAGGGAAAACTTCTTTTGTAAAATTCTTATATAGAAGAGATGTTTCGTGTTCTTATCATGGACGTTTTGTTGTACATTTGGATGATTGTTTCTAAAAGAGGATTTTTAAAACCGAGTTTTTTCTGATGTGGGGGAGTTTTTACCAAGTATTTTCCAATAGTAAAAGACAAATATCCTGGGAAGAGATTTACTTCCAACACACTGAAAAATATAATCGTAGTGTAGTTAGAGTAACGTAATATGATACGCCATAAAAGGATCTTATACTGGTAAATATAGATTTATAACTGGATTATCTACATCAAATGTTTGAGAACGTTTTAAAATATAAATATCTTGGCTACATGGCAAAACTGACTGAGAGATGAATGACATTTTAAATGTAAGTAAATTGGACTTGTGTCAAAATAGTATATTTAATTTAGTAAAACATATTCCTTGCTGAACAAAATTTGTCATTTTTTTTCAAAAATCACGGTTATAAGAGTTAAAACAATATATTTCCTACTAGATGAACATGTGGTTTTAAAGAACTCAAAGATAAATTTATTTATTAAACAGCAGAAACGAATTTGCGAACGGTGTATCTGCAACAACGAGTTATCTCCAAAATCAATTCACATAAAAGGCGTCACCGTAGCGTCAGCAGCCAGGGGTAGTCACCAAGGTGGTACTGTTTTAGGGCCTTGTATAACAGGGTTAGTGACTAATGTTGACATTTTTATGCCAATACAAACTTCTTGGATGTGAATATTCTAAGAATATGTTTGTGTCTGAATGTAGAGATTGTTGCAAGAAACACCTCAATTGCCTGGCTGATATACTAGAGATAACTGTCCCTTTAAATACCGCAAAGATGATTTAGAATTTTGACGAAAAATATCGCCTAATTTCTTTGGTGTTCCACCGATACATATAACTGTATATTGTTATAGATTAGTTTACAATTTTCGGCGACATTTCTACCATTTTTTGTCGTCTAAAACAGCTTGGCGATAATTAATGGAACAGATAACGGATCGAACCAAGATCCAGATAATCGGGATATTTCGATAAACGGGGTTTTCCACGTATCCCTCCATAAACGAAATTCAACTTCCTGTGATCATTCGCTATCAGTAACCAAATCCAAACCCTAACAAACCCCCATTACATATGACCCTCCACCTCATTACTCCAAGCCCTAAAAAACCAATTAATTAATCCCAATTAACGCATCCCCCACCGGCGAATTAATCCTTCCCCAACAGCCCAAGCGAGCAGGAGCTAAAGAGCCCATTAGACCTTAGCAGAAAAGAGAGAGAGAGCAGCAAGAGCGGGAGAGGCCATCCATCAAAAGTTGATTATCATCCGGCATTCTTCCGCGCACTTTGTGCCTTTGACAAATCGACAAGCGTGCCGCCGCGTTTCTTTCTCGACAGGGAATAATTTGCCGCGGGATTTATGGGGGGTGCTGATTGACGAGAGGGGTTTTTCTTTTCCGGGGGGGCTTCTTTTTAGAGGGTGTAAAGTCACAGGTTGGTTGGACTTTTAGTTGAAGTTGACCTATGTTGGTGGGTTGTGTGATGTGGGATTAAGTTATCAAACTGGCTGTAATTTGAGAAAACGTTACAAGGAAACTAAGGGCCGTATTCAGAAACTTTAACACGAGATGGAAACGAGATGAAAACGAGATGGAAACGTTGTAAAATCTCACGTAACGATCCCGAAACGATAAATTGGAAATGGTCGTTCAAGAGCACCCGTCTCTTCAAAAGCGAGAAATTTAGCTGACTCTGATTGGCTGAAAAAAAAATCTCGTCTTGGTCTGCTTGGTGACGTAGGAGATTTTATCCAATGAGGGAAAGGATCGGAAACTCCCGTTAGTGTTTCGGGAAAATATCGTTTCAAATTCATCGTTTCCATAACGTTCTCGTTTCCATCTCGTTCTCATCTCGTTTCCATCTCGTGTTAAAGTTTCTGAATACGGCCCTAAATTATTATCAGTTTACGGAAAATATGTTTCTTAATTGAATCGTCAGTTTGAAGAAGGGAATAAGTCAAACAAATAAAAATTGACTTTTTGTGCTCAAAACAATCTCCAAGCTTTGCTCTACACATGGGTGAAAAGAGGGGGGAAATAACTAACCCCTATAGAGAGATATCGCCCCTTGAAGTTGTGAAATCGATGTCCATTCATTGTATATTATTACAACGTTTTTATTAGGTCGCTTTCAATCTTGTCTGTCCGTCCGTCCGTCTGTCTATCTGTTTGGGGGGAATTTAGTAATCAATTTTAAGCATACTTCCCCATGAGCTAGAGACTTGAAATTTTGAACATAGTTCAGATCTGGATGACAATACGATATTATATCGTTAGTTCGGCTCAATTTGCTGTCCCTGAACCTCCAGGGGGACTTAAAATTTAGAAGTTCAACTATAGGACCTTATTGTTAAAAAAATCATTGTTGTGCAGTTTGCCTCTCGTTATCAAGATGGCTTTAGAAGTCTTGTATAATAAAATATTAGTAAAATGAAAATTTGTAAGAATAAAAGTAATACACAGTCATGCAAGTACATAATTACGGCATGTAATAATATAAGTTACTGACAAGTTTGTCACCAATATATTTTTAAAACACTTTTTTTATATTACTAGTGTTTTAAAAATTTCCAACGTTCGTCATCTGAATAATAGCTAGAGGCAAAAAATGGCAATGATCTTAACAAAACAGAGTAAAGCCATGTGTTATAGTTAAAGTTCAGAAAAAATCAAATTCTTGGAAGGCATTCAGGCGTTCTGGTCGCGAATTCTTAACTTTACACAACAAAACTAAAAACTAGAAGATAATTAATTTAAAAAACCTTTTTAAAGAAGAAAGTTTTTAAAATGCACTAAAAAGTATAAAATAATTTTTTGTAACTCCTTGTAAAACGAAAAACGTGGGGATCATGCAATAATATTTACAGCTACTACTCTTGTCATTCTATTTACCATTATATCCACAGTTAAAAATTATTTAATGAATGATGAAATTAAGTTAGATTAAATACCTAATGCATGATCCCCACGTTTTTCGTTTTACAAGGAGTTACAAAAAATTATTTTATACTTTTTAGTGCATTTTAAAAACGTTGTTCTTTAAAAAGATTTTTTTCATTAATTATTTTAAGTTAATTTGGAATTAAAATTAAAGTTAATTTGTTTTTCTTTTCATATTCTTTGAGCTGTAAACTAACTTAAAATAAAATTTTCTCTAAAATAATTTTTTTAAACATTTTTATGCAGGGAATGTTCGACTCCATTCATATAGTTACTCACTCCATTGATACTGCTTTAATAACTCAGTTTCACTGTAATTTTGAATTTTATTTGTCTTATTCCTTTTATTTCACCCTTTTGTGGTGTAAACTAAGGAGAAATATAATTTAAATGTGAATTTAAGGGCTTTTAAATATTTTTCATCACCAAAATTTCATAAGGTGGAAGAAGGGAATAAGTCCATTAACTTATTTTGACTGTAAAATATTTTTGAATATACTTATATTTGTTTTGATGATTGCTCTGTTTTCTAAATAGGGTTCTGAACTTCCAGTAAAAATTTGGTGGTTATACAATGAAAATTTCATTACTTATACAGTTTTTTTTTCGATTTTCTCAAATTAGTTTAGGGACTTATTCCCTTCTTCCAACTGACGATTCAATTAGAGTTCAACTCCAGACTCCTTTTTAATTAAAAATTCTAAATAATTCATAATCATGAATGGAAATTATAGTAGAACCTTGTTGGAACGACCCCTTATGGGAACAATAATTCACGATCGTTTAAACGAAAGGGCGTGAATGAGGTTAGCATCCGTATTTATCCGTATTTTTCTTACCGATAGCAGCGGTCGTTTGCGTAAGCTAGTACTTAAATTAAATAAAAAAAACCTTAAAATTTCCGTTTATAACTACTTAAATCCTTTATGAAAATATATATAAATAGTAATTCAATTCTTTTTTTATCCATGCGTTTGCTAAAAACATTACAAATTTTATTGAATGTTTTTATTTTACAAATCAATATGCTGCATTTACAACAATCAGTTGTAGTCACTCTATATGTTTCTAGTTCATTCCATACACTAATTATCATGATGTTAAAAATGTTTTACTGTATAGCAAATCCTTTATCTGAAAGTAATAATACAATAATAAAAAGTTTTCCCTCGTTCCTCAGGAAAAGTTCTTACGCTGGGGACGCTAGAAGGAGTCTGTAGCGAAGCTTCTTACATCAACTTTCAGTTTCATATTTCGTTTTAAATGCCTTTTCCAATTAAAAACACTTTTCTGTTTTTGTTTGGTTGTATAGTTTGGAATGCAGTTGAAATAAATGTTAAGTTAATGAGAAGAATTAATGTTAATTGTCAAGGTCACCGGTCAAGGTTTTTACAAAACCTAGGTAACGCATCGAACATGGGAATAACATCGTAACTTAGTTGAAAGTTTTCTGTGCATTTCGAAAGAATCGATTGTTGTTGCTAAATTTTGATCGCTTTGATTACAACCTAAACCCATTTGGACAAATAGAAAATTATTCTGTAGATGATCTGAAAAAAGTAGAGCATTACTGTGATATCGCAGATGCTGATAGCAGTTGTATCAGAACACACAAATTCAATTCGTTTTACACATCAGTTATTGGCAACTTTGGGGGACGTTCATAGAATACGTGAGGTGTGTTGTCCCAAAATTTGGACCTCTCTCCCCTCCTTATTCCCCTCTAATTCTCCCGTGATATTTTTCTATCACTTTTAAATAAATTAATTTCTTTGGTATGTTCTAGCCACGTTTTTTTTCGTCTTATCGGTATGGCACTTAACATACACATTGCAAAAGTTTTTTTTTGATAAAAAGGAGAAGGATCAAGAATTGGTCTTAACTTGTTATCATCATGAGACTGACTCTCTATACAACTTAATTAGAATTAAGTTGTGACTGACTCGCTATGATGATTCACCGTTTTGACTACTCTGCGCATTTTTCCTAAACTTGTTCTAAAAAAAGATAAAAATAACCCCACAAGAAGTTAGTAACAAGAAGGAACTTTTAGTCTGCCCTGGTTGGTTGGATGAAGCTTATCTAGGAAAATATGTTATAATAACCGGGGATGAACTACCACTACTCCAGTGGAGATTCACAGTAATCTTAAAACCTCCCCCCGTGGTTCTGGTCAAGACCCTCTATATACAAGGCCTCCCTACTCCGGACTATGACGTCAAACGTGAGGGAAAATCGGTAATTTTGACATGTTAAGTCTATGGAGTGATGTCAAAGATGAGGGAAAGTGATGACGTTGCACGGCCGAATTGTCGAGCCTTGTATATAGAGTGTCTTGTTCTTGTACACAAGTGCCTGCTGGGTGACGCTGAGTAGGTACTTCTTAGGGCAGTCCATTAGCAAAAAAAATAAATACATATAATAGCTTAACTTATTATAACATGTTCTTTATTAACTTTTGACGCAGGCACAGTGTTGCTAATTTTCTTCTTGAGGGTGGGGGCACTAGATTTTTCTAAACATGAGGCTTAAGTGAGATTTTAGGCAAGAATTTAAGTGAGATTTGACGGGATTTTGCTGATAAACTTCCCTCCGCGTAATTTGTATACGCCTCCCTTTCCCCAGTATGCAAACTGACAATTTTTCCCCAACACTCAATAACATTTAGTGCTCATTAACATTTAACTCAATAACATTCCCTTCTCAAATAACATTTAGTGCCAAAACCTGTTAACCGTTCCCACCGACCGGTTCCAAAAATGTATGAAATATGGCTGTGAACATGAAGACATGAAAAAAGCTTTAACGGAAAAGTGCGGGGTGCACGGTGGGTAGATTCACCTGGTAAACAACACACCACTTTCTATTTTTTTACTGGGTCGTGACAGCTCGTCAACGAACGTCGCTTCTAACCGTCTTCATCTCCAATCTGATTTTGCAGAGGTGCAGACGTGCCGATATAGCCATCTCGAAATGTCTCTAATCGTCGCTTATACTAAGAGCAACCCCCTTTTCGACGTTCCGAAGGCAGGTTCACCACCTCAAGGCATGGAAGGACTGCTCTTCACGTTAATAATGGACGTTGTGGGAATGCCGTACGAGTTATTCACCGTGAAGGAACTAGGCAGAAATATCACGCATTTGGGGAACCTGATTTCACTCGTCTACTACGGAGAGGCACACATGGGAGTGGAATCGCAGATAATACATTCCCTGCATAAGACTTATGTCGATTACACGGTACCTTTCTTTTACTCCTCGGTGACTTTCGCGACCCACCTACCTCAATTGCAACCGAGAACGTACGCGTACTTGCATTCCTTCGACAAAACGACGTGGGTCTTGACAGCCATAGTGGCTATGGCGGTACCGATCGCCCACGGAATCTTGCACACGTTTCGCGATTTTTCAAAAACCTGGCTGAACATGCTCGGCAACCTGTTAGGGAGATCGGTTGCTCAGAGAGCGGACGGACCATCTCAGGTTATTTTCACGGTGGCTTGGTGGTTCGGGTCGTTGATCCTCTTTCTGTCCTACTCCTCCATGATACTTTCGTGTCTCACCGTTCCCATCATGGATGTGCCGCCGGAAAACTTAAAGCAGCTATCGGAGGCGATTCGTAAAGGCAAGTACAGAGCTTTCGTCTTTAGGAATGATTACGCCCATTACATTTTGGAAACCTCGTCCAACCCTGACGTCATGTACATCGTTAAAGAAATGAAGAAAAACGACTGGATTATGTACGAGGACATTCTGAGTAAATCATTGGACCTGCCATTCGAGCATCACACTGCGTATTTCGCTTCCTCTTTTCATTTCAAAACAACGTACGGAGTAAAACCTTTCCTAACAAAGTATCAATCCGAAGATACGATTGGCAACATCTTTTACGGAATTATGGTGAGCAAGAGGTTGCCTCTTCTGACGAAGAGACTGGATGTGATAATTTCTAGGATTCAGCAAGCAGGGATAATCGATAAGCTATACCAGGATCGAATTTTCAAACTGTGGCTCAGGTCATCCATGCACGAAAATTCAGAAGATCCTCTTAAACCTATAGCCATGAATGACATCATCGGGGCGTTTTATATTCTCGCTTTTGGATTGGCTGTCTCGGTAGTTGTGTTGATATTTGAATGTGTTGCTTATAAATTGAAAGAGTAGGGAATTACCTTTCAATAACATAGTGTTTTCAGGTGACGTCACGAACATTTATTTTCTTCCTTGCTGTAGGTCAAACAGTCTGTTGCTAAGGGCGTTGCTAGGTGCGGCGGTATCTGTTGCTGTCATGTGATTGCAAATGCTCACATAGAAGTATTTCATGACCAGTTATTTTTTTAACTGTTAACTGCTGTAGGTCACTGCTGTAAGTAGGTGTGCTGTTAACTGCTGTAGGTCACTGTTGTAAGTAGGTGTGCTGTTAACTGCTGTAGGTCAAACAATCTGTTGCTAAGGTCCGAGTCATGTGATGATTGAAAATGCTCTATTAGTCGCTAAAATGATAAGTTAATTGATTGAGACCTGAAAAAGGCAACATATTGCCTAGTTACCATATATAAGTTCTTTATTAATTTCATTTTCAAAGTTTAAACAAAAAAATGTATTATTATCCTGTGCTTTTGTGAAGAAAGAATTTTGTGCAATATACTGAACTAACTGATATGCCTGGCCATGCAGGGGTGAAGTTAATAGCTTTATTCTTACAGTTTTAATACATTCCGTGTCTTATTTGGATCAAATGTAATAAAAACAATATATTTATCAAGCATTTTAAGTTTTGTGGAAAAAATGGAAAAAAAAATTTCCACCAAAAAATACTTAAAATCATCTTCAGTGAAATTATTCAATAACTAAAGCAAACACATACTATATTAATTTTTTACATTTTTCAGAAAAATAATCAATCTTTTCTATTTGTTAGGTCTTTAACATCAATAGAAGTTTTCGTTTTGTTAACCAACTTTCATAAAAGCTAAAATATGATTGTCTTTTGATTTTACATCCTTTATTCCATGGGGATTATTTTGACAACGATTTTATTCCATGAATTTTTAAAAAAAATTAGATAAACACTCAAATAAAATTATTTATAACTATATATTCCAGTTTCAAATTTTAAATTTATTTGAAATATATTTTTAGATTATTAATAGTAGTATTTTTAAGTAGAATCTAGTATTTGTTTTAAAAACTTGTTATTTTGCATTATGTTTTCTTTGTAACAATGCAGTGAGCAGAGCTCTTTTCGAGGAAAAATAAGGCGATTTCGGCAAAATGACCACAAAAGGGTCAAAAGAGGGTCAAGGGGTCATTTAAAATTTTTTGAAACATAACCTCTGTTTTTCCTGGAGTTTTTTACGTATGTACACCAAGTTTGGTGCAGATCTGAAGAAAACTGTAGATTTGTATAAAATACAAACACACACATACACACACATTGCCAGCCAGGCACTACTACGCGGAATCTGTCCCTTTTCCCCATAAGTTTGCGAAAAAAATATTGTGACCAACACAACAAAGCTCTTATGAAAACCAGATGTTTCACCATTTGAAAGAGTTCACTATGGTGAAAACTCCTATAGTTGTCGCCAATTCGGCATTGTGTGTATTTGAGCACCAATGAGTATTTGAGATTTATTTTTTGTTTAACAGAATGGTTTAAAATAACGCCAACTTGGCTACCGTTAAGAACTTGCGCCAAACCTAACTATTTCAAATGGTGGGACAGCTGGTATTATAAGAGTAGTGTATTATAGAATTTTTTTGCAAACAATATGACGCAGCACAACACTCTTGTTTTAGTCATTATACAGGACAGGGTGTTTTAAAAGTCCGTTTCGCGGCTTTTATTTGGAACCAACGTCTGCTAGTGTCATGGAAGTAAGGTCTACTCTTAGCACTAGAAGGTCCGGAGCGGTCATTTTGACCCTTTTGCATTTTTAAAACGCGTTCTCTTCTAAAATATTTGAGTTACGCACTTCTACTTTTCCTAACTTTTGCTGCTATTATTGCTGTCCAAATTTGGTTTAGTTTGCAAAACGGGTTCCGGAGATAATAAAAGAACTACCTAGAACCCTCGGGCTGTGGGGAGCCTAGTGGTTAAGGCATCGGCTTCGGGATCGGAGGGTCCCGGGTTCGATTCCCGACACCGCTGAAGACCCACCGAGTAAATGAGGAGTACGTGCTCGTTAAATCTGTGGGTCCGAAAGTCCTGTGGTACGTCATGGCGCAGTTTACCACGGGTCCAGGTGTCTGGAGACTATTTTCCTCCCCTTCAGATACATGGCAAAATTGTGGAGGTGGCGATAGATAGTGGCAGCATCTATCATATCATGAGGCAGAAATCGGACTCCTGCCATTTATGGGCCTCACTTTCTCAGGAGCCGCACCCCCCTTTGCCTTGATTCCTTATGGAGCTTGGGTTTTCCAAGTGGCACACGACAACAACAACAACCTAGAACCCTCAAAAACAGTCATTTTGACCGCTGAGTATTTTACGTTCTTATTTCTACTCCATAGCTTAAATTTTGTTATATTTCGGTTCTACGTGGTACCTAAGAGGGTTCCTCCACAATATTTAAAAAAAAAATTTTTACTGCAGAAAATCATAAAATACATCTTTATTTTGTACTACATCCCTTAGAAGAGCTTTTTGTAATTCCCACGCCTGTTTCATAATTTTGTGAACGAAATATTTATTATTTCCTTCATTTGAAGATGAAAATATTCAAGGCCTAACCAATTTGTTATGTTTCAAAAGCTTTTTATGAGTGAAAATAAAGATACATGTCAAATATATGTTATGATACATCATTTTATAATAAGCAGACGGCTGATTTTCATTGAAACGCATTTGAACATTGAAGCAGTTTTGTTAGAAATGTTTTTAGAAGAGCATATGAGAGTGCTCAGAAAACGGTTCCACTCAAAATGAGTATTTTATACGCTACTATGCCGAAAATAAAACGGCTAAGATACACTCAGGAAATGCCGGATCGGGACAATAGCAGGTGAGAATTTTTTGTACCTAAGCATAGTTATACTGTGTATTTAGGTTCAACATAAAATGAAAATTAGTAAAACAAATAGTAAACATCAATTTGCATTCAAATTGAGAAAGAAATAGGGGATATAAAGTCTATTATTTTTTCTTATATAACATGTTAGTGACGTCATAAAGTCGTCCCCACTGGGTCAAAATGCAAAGCATGGACAGTACCAACCTTCTGATACATGCAAGAATTATTAAAAGTATATGTGTAGTAAACATTCTTTGACTTTGCTAAGGCTTTTATAGGTATGTTAAAGTTGTGTAAAATAGTGGATTTTCCGTAATTTCCTACTTAAATTCGTATTAAAAAAATCAAAAAATGTTTTTAAATATCATGTAACCAATGTTCTTTACGATATCTATAACTATAACATGCAAATTTCTGGCTTTAAAGGTTATTTTCTGTGAAAAAAGCCTAGCTGTCAAATGACTGTCTATGAGGGTTTTAGGTATGAGGCACTTGCCGGAGCTTCTAGTGTTAGGTAAGTGACCCTGGAGAATCCATTGAGATGACTTACAGCAACCCAAGTGGCGAAATAAAAAAGTTAAAAAAAAAAAATTAAAAATTAAAGGAGATAGAGCAAAAATCTCAATGAGAGTGTTGTAAAGAAAAAATCTAGCACATTTGAGAACTTTTCTATTTTGAGCCCTGAAAAAGCGCTTTTTTGACCTGCTAATAATATCCTCGAATATAAACGATCACTTTCTTGAAGTAGACCTTACTTCTCGGACCCTAGAAGACGTTGGTTCCAAATAAAGCTGTGAACCGGACTTTAGAAGCACCCTATATGCTTCTAGAAATTTTCATGCATTGATGATTATGTTCAATCATATAACCTTAAAAATTTTCATGTTAATGAACCAGGTTCTCCATTTTCTCAATGTATCCACGAAAAGTTCAACTGCACATACTATCACCGTCCGGTATTGTTTCCAATCGGCAAAAAGTCTCCAGCTCAAATTTCCAAAAGTTCAATTACTCTAAAAGCCCCTATCAAACCTAATGGAATCAGTGAATCAACGCTAAAAGGCAAACTTACATCCACCTCTATTCAAAAGTAAAGATTGACAGTGCTTACAATAAAAGCCTTTCACAGTGGAATATATTCGGGATCGTTCGCTCCCCCCATCCCCTATTAATTTAAACACTCGCGCTCCTCACTGTATAGATGTTTACATCCGAATAGTTTCGGACATTTCGAAAACATTTGCATTTTGTCGTAGTATCAAGCCAAATTATAGTGGAGAGGTAATAAAATTTAGGAGGAATGGGGGGTACCACTTTCGAAGTGCCATAATCTATTTAATGAATAGAATTGAAATGGTTCCGTTTTGAGATAGTCAGTCCTACTTTCTTTAAATTAAATTGAGTTAGATGAAGTCCGTAATATATTTATGACTATCCCGCTTTTGCTGAATTCCGGATGTTTGGATGTAAACTCGGTGAGATGAGTTTGCTTGGATTAAGCGTATCAATAACAAGAGTTTACTCTTAAATGTTTCGATTTAATTTGATGTTGTTTGACACAAATATAGAGGTATACATATCCATTGTTTACAGTCCATTTAATTTTATATTGCCTTTAAGAAATTTAGCATGTTTGGAATCGAATCATCAGTTTGAAAAATGGACTAAGTCTCGAAACCGTATAAGTATTGGCATTTTCAATGTAAAATCCCCAAATTTTTACTGGAAATTCAGAACCATATTTAGAATACAGAACAATAATAGGAGAACATATAAGTATATTCACAAAATATTTTACAGTTGAACAAAGTAGATGGACTTTTTTTTCCTAACTTCTGAAATTAGAAACCCCTTAAATTGACCATTAAATCATGTTTCCACTTAGAAAATTTCACTTGAAAAATTTAAATATACAGGGTGTATCTGAAATGGTGCAACAAACTTTCAGTGATGATAGTACTCATCAAGACGAACAAGAATCGGTATAGAAAGGGGGTCCCAGACCAAATCCCAGGGAGTTAAAAATGGTGCGACACCCCCAAAAAAATCATTGAAAAATTCAATTTGTAGAAGAACTACTATTGGTAAAAACTTAATTATGGTCTCAAAAATTGTGTTTTAATATGATCTTTAAAATTACCTCAAAAGTCTTCACTTTAAAATTTGTTTTATTATGAAAAAAGTTAAAAAACACAAAAAAATGTGAAAACTCAGCCAAAACTTTATTTTGTATTTCGAAATCCTTTCTTTTGATTTGATAATCTGAAAGATCATAGTTGAAACCCTTAAGTCCAAAGTTTCACGTAAATACAATCAATATTAAACGCTTGAGATCCTGTTAAAGTTTGTTTTTTGCGTTCGCTAACAGCTGTTCTGGAAACAGCTCTAGAAAACTGCTTGCGCACCCTAAAAACAAACTTTAACAGGATCTCAAGCGTTTAATATTGATTGTATTTACGTGAAACTTTGAACTTAAGGGTTTTCAACTATGATCTTTCAGATTATCATATCAAAAGAAAGGATTTCGAAGTATAAAATAAGGTTTTGACAGAGTTTTCACATTTTTTGTGTTTTTTAACTTTTTTCATAATAAAACAAATTTTAAAGTGAAAACTTTTGAGGTAATTTTAAAGATCATATAAAACCACAATTTTTGAGACCATAATTAAGTTTTTACCAACAGTAGTTGTTCTACAAATTGAATTTTTCAATGATTTTTTGGGGGTGTCGCTCCATTTTTAACTCCCTGGGATTTGGTCTGGGACCCCCCTTTCTATACCGATTCTTGTTCGTCTTGATGAGTACTATCATCCCTGAAAGTTTGTTGCACCATTTCAGATACACCCTGTATATTTATAAATATTTAGAAATTTAGTAATATATTCAAAAGTTATATGCAACGGAGTCAATAAGGCCTTTAAATGAATATCAATGTAGAACAATATTATCTAGATAAAAAAGAAAGATTAAAATAAAACAAGTTTTGTTTTGTCTTAGTTTACAGCACAATGGATAAAAAAAGTTGAAATTGACTTAAATAAAAAAACACAGAATGAACATCGCTTTCATCAAATTCAAGGAACTATACAGGGTGTCCCATAAATAATGGGTCACATTTATAGGGGGATAGTAGACACCTAGACGAGTTAGAATCACATAGGATTTGGGGATCCCAGACAAAATCCCAGGGAGTTAAAAACTGAGCGACACCCCAAAAAAATTATTGAAAAATTCAATTTGTAGAAGAACTACTATTGGTAAAAATTTAATTATGGTTTCAAAAATTGTGGTTTAATATGATCTTTAAAATTATCTTAAAAGTTTTCCGTTTAAAATTTTTTTATTACAAAAAAGTTTAAAAACCACAAAAAAATGTGAAAACTCTGTCAAAACTTTATTTTGTATTTCGAAATCCTTTTCTTTGATTTAATATTCTGAAAGATCATAGTTGTAAACCCTTAAGTCCAAAGTTTCACGAAAAAACCATCAATATTAAACGCTTGAGATCCTGTTAAAGTTCGTTTTTTGCGTGCGCAAACTGGTTTCCTATAGCCGTTTCCAAAACGGCAGTTAGCGGACACAAAAACGGACTTAAACCATGCTCAAGCATTTAATATTGATGGTTTTTACGTGCCACTTTGGACTTAAGGGTTTTCGACTATGATCTTTCAGATTATTAAATCAAAGGAAAGGATTTCGAAATACAAAATAAAGTTTTGGCAGAGTTTTCACATTTCTTTGTGGTTTTTAAACTTCTTTTGTTATGAAAAAAATTTATAACTGAAAACTTTTAAAATAATTTTAAAGATCATATTAAACCACAATTTTGAGACCATAATTAAATTTTTACCAATAGTAGTTCTTCTACAAATTGAATTTTTCAATAATTTTTTTAAGGTGTCGCTACATTTATAATTCCCTGATATTTGTTCTGGGACCCCCAAATCCTATGTGATTCTGACTCGTCTAGGTGTCTACTATCCCCCTTAGAAGTGTGACCAATTATTTATGTGACACCCTGTATACCTGTCATCCTGTCAAAAGGGAAAAATTGTTTTTTTCCCTATTCCCTTTCATTAAGTTTAACATTCAAAAGTTATTTTAAAACCCGTTGATCATAAGTTCTTTCTTAATTTTATTTGAATCAGTTAGCTTATCATAAATAAATTTATTAATATTTCCAACTGTGGTGCAATTTTATTAGTTTCTTGTTGTTTGTATGGATCATTTTAAAGGACGAAGAACTTCAACTGGCAATACATTTTGGTAGTTAGAGTACAGGCATCAACGTCACAGCCTTAACATAACCAGTAATATTAGTAAGATGGAACTATAATTATGTTTTATTAACTCATGGCTTTAATTATAATAATTGGCAAAGGAACTAGAAAATTTACTATCCCCTAAATGCCAGCAACTAGTTAATGTAAGTAAATGTTTCAAAAATGAAACTTCTGTATCGGATATTTTGCTTAAATGTCCTCTCATCTTGTTGAAGTACTTCAACATTATACTTTATAAGTCATGAATAAATACTCTTAACCCAAAACCAGATAAATATTAAACGCGCCCTTTACAAAACTCCGCAGCTTACAAACCCAATACCTCCTACTTAAAATTTCATCGCATCTTAAGACAAACAACCCATACCTGAAATGAACATTATATACGCACTAACTACCACCGTGAAGCGACTTTAATGGCATTTCACCTAAGGAGGAGCGCCATTGTTGTGATGCCACCTCTCCATGCAAAACTCTCGGAAACAAATGCATGCGCTAGGAATCAGCCATCCACGATTCCTTTTTCCATATCCGCGTCCTGCAAATGGTTTTATAATGGAGTTGCTTCAAAATACATGACGTTTTGCATATCATTATAGCCCAAATGGAAATGTTATCCGCCACGTATGGATTTTGCCATTCATCTCTTTTCTATGCGACATCTTATTCTACTCCGTCTCTTCATTCATCATGGCGCTCCCTGTAATTTTACGAATTTCTTTTCTTGGTGGAGGATGCGAGTTCTTTTCTCGAATTATTATCTCTTATGAAGGATGAGAGAGGAAAAAATGTTGGATGGTTTTTTTTGTCGTGAAAGGTGAATAACTCGGAGAGTTCAATTAGTTTCAATTTGTGCGGAGGTTTTTTTAAATATTTTTTGAAGTAATTTTGAAGTCTCCTAAATGGTCTTAAACAAGTTTAACAATGTTGAAGTGTGTTTTTACGGAATAAAGTTCATTTATCATCATGAAAATGAAACGTTGTATGCAGAGGTAGTGATTCAAATTGTTTTTGGAAGAAATGGAAACTTTGTATCTTGAAAGAAGTAATGAAATAATTTTTCACTTTTTATGGTATTCAAGATATAAACTTAATATGCAGTGACTGGTAATAAAATATGCTTAAAATGTACCACATAATATAAATAAAGTGATATAAAGTTTAATAATTTAAATTAATATATCTTTTGATAACCCTTGCAAACGCGTATAAATATTCATTGAATTATTTGAAATTTCGAAATTAAATTATACTTCAATATATGCAAAAAATTATACTTCTTAACCTCTTAACAGTGACATTTATTACAAAAAAATTGACCAAAAATGGAAAAATTTTTTGACTGTTTAATTTCGTTCTTTATATTATTATTAGTGTTAGAAAATATTTTTTAGAATAAAAATCAAAATTTAAATGAAATTACTTATTTTAACCTACACATTAAAAAAGTATTGGATTACACACACATCTTACTCAATTAAGAGGAAGATTACCCAAACATAATGTCTCCCAATCTCTAAACGAAGAAAAATCACTGTAATCATCGAAACGAACTCAGTTTGGGCTTCACAAAACGGAAACGTTAATTTTTCTCCAACCTGAACTCAGTTCGGCCATCACAAATTCTGCACGTTGTAGTTGCTCGAGCTCAGTTCGGGCGACACTGTTAAGGGGTTAATTTGTTTTATAATCTTGAGTTAAAAATTAATTGAAACTCTTCGTGAGTAATTCAGAAAGAATTGTGGATACTTATTACTTTAAATTAGTTTGATACTTCCATACATTATATAGAAATATTCTTAGCCAACAGAGTTGGAGTTAAACCAGTAGCTAAAGAAGGAAATAATTAATGAAAAAAAAACCTTTTTAAAGAACAACGTTTTTAAAATGCACTAAAAAGTATAAAATAATTTTTTGTAAGTCCTTGTAAAACGAAAAACGGGGGGATCATGCAATAATATTTATAGCTACTTCTCTTGTCACTCTATTTACCATTATATCCATAGTTAAAAATTATTTAAATGAATGATTAAATTAAGTTGGATTAGTACCTAATGCATGATCCCCACGTTTTTCGTTTTACAAGGAGTTACAAAAAATTATTTTATACTTTTTAGTGCATTTTAAGAACGTTGTTCTTTAAAATGTTTTTTTTTCATTAATTATTTTCTGGTTTTTAGTTTTGTTGTGTAAAGTTTAGAATTCGTGACCTGAACCCCTGAACGCCTTCCAAGAAAATTTGATTCCTTTTTCTTTTTAATAAAACTAAAAAGTGTTTTTTTCTGAACTTTAACTATAACACACATGGCTTTACTGTTTTATTAAAATCATCGCACAGTTTTTGCCTCTAGCTATTATTCAGATGACGTTAGAAATTTTTGAAACACTAGAAATATAAAAAAGTGTTTTAAAAAATATATTGGGGACAAACTTGTCAGTAACTAATTAATAAAGTCAGTCCCTTAGATGTATTACAAATACAAAACTTGCATGAAGTACTGCTTGTACTGTGTATTACTTTTATTCTTACAAATTTTCATTTTACTAATATTTTATACAACACTTCTAAAGCCATCTTGATAACGAGAGGCAAACTGCACAACAATGATTTTTTAACAATAAGGCCCTATAGTTGAACTTCTAAACTTTAAGTCCCCCTGGGGGTTCAGGGACAGCAAATTGAACCGAACTAACGAAATAATATCGTATTATCATCCAGATCTGAACTATGTTCAAAATTTCAAGTCTCTAGCTCATGGGGAAGTATGCTTAAAATTGATTACTAAATTCCTCCCGAACAGACAGATAGACAGACAAGATTGAAAGCGACCTAATAAAAACGTTGTAAAATTAGCTTTCCTAGACTCTTATTGATGGAATCCTTCTTTAACCAAGATTTGACGCTGTAAATATGGCTGTTAGAATAATCAGTTAAATTTAGTAGAATGGTTAAACAATTACACTAACTTTGATTCTTCTGCACAACTTCTAAAGCACAATCGGAGTTCGGTTTTTAGTCTTAACTTTATTGCAAAATTTTGTCTCTAAATTACCAAACAGATTATATCTTTCTCCTTTAAATTCATACTCATTAAAATAAATTGAGACAGAATCCCTCGACTTAAACATATCTTTACACAAAAACCACTCCAGAATATCTCTCCCAATTGTCAACATTCTTTTTCCCCAATCCAAACCGCTCAAAGGCATTCACTAAAGACACCAGTTACAGTTGAAGCCAAACCGCTCGTGGCGGAGTAAAAACAATCCAAAAACCAGCAGAAGAAGAAACCTGAAAGCGATATCAGAACAAAAGTTCAACGAGCCGACCATAGCGGGAAAAACATTCTATATAGTATTCCCTTTGTTCTTTCCACCCCCTTCGAACTAACTTTTTCTTCCGATTTAGAATACATTCCGAGTTCTCTTCTTCTTCTTCAAAACGAGCGTAGTTGGGATCATTGTAAAAAAAAGACAGAAGAAAAGTTACCTCTTTAGTAATGACGAGTACCCAGAGAATTGAGATAAGGGAAAAAGGTAGAAAATGGGGAAAAAGAATACCCAGCATTCGAGTCCATTCCGGTACGATAGTAGTTGAGGTAATAAAAAAACTGATTTTTTCCCCTTTCGGTGGATCATAGAGTTATGAAAGCACAGAGCACGCATCGGGTCCAAATTCAATGAAGGCAACTGTTAGAACAATATCGCTTGGGATTGGAGCTATGGGTTACCAGATTTTGCAATGATCATTCGTTTTCACTAGTGATGGGCAGGTATCGATACCAAATACTTAAGTACTCGATACCTATAGGTATCGAGTGTATTCGATACCCACAAAAGTATCGATACTTTATTGACATATTTCGTTTTAAATTTTTCAATGAAGTAATCTTTATAATACCTACTGTAGATCAAACGCAGCCTGTTTCCGTTTTCATTTTGCAACGCTCAAACCCAAGTCGTTATCATCCGCGAGAGAAATTTGACGCGGCTAGGTTTTCCCCCGCCAAATCCTTCGCCTCTATCCACCTCCAGGCCCGTAGCTACGGGGCTGCTTGGATCGCTTTCAGTTTTTTGAATATTAGTCTGATTATGGATAGGCCCTAAAAAAATTGTCCCTTCAGGTTCATTTCCCGACATTGAAAAAAAGTACTCGATACCTAAAAGTACTCGATACCTATAAGTATTCGATACCAAAGTATTCGATACCTATAAGTATTCGATACCAAAGTATTCGATACCTAAAATTACCAATTTTGCCCATCACTAATTTTTACTTGTATTTTTGGTGATTTTATTCATTAGTCTTAAGTTGTATTGATTCCTTTTTCCTGCCAGTGCGAACGGGGTATAACAGACCATTTTCGACCAGAAATATTGATTTGAATGAATGACTCCAAAACACATTAAATTGAATTGCAACTGTTCATTTCATAGAAGTATAATTTAACTCGAAATATGTCGAATCCGTCTGAATAAGTTTGTGAATTCGATCGTACTCAGGGGGAGATTTTTAAGAATACCCACATATCTCTAATAAAGGCTTATTTACACAGTTTCACTTTCAATGTTCGAACAGAGTAAATCACTCTTGTGAATCGGAGCAAAGAGTGAAACGAAAAATTCAAACTTTTCACTTCGGATGACTCGAAAAGTAAGAGTCAGCATTCCATAATCGTACCATAAGAAGATCACGGTTGAAATGGTCATGTGATCAAGTAGCTTAATCTACCAAAAGTCGGTTACAGCCAGCATTACTAAAAAATTTTCAAACCATTTTAACAATAGTCTTTCCTGCAGTCACTTTATCTAAAATTTGAAAATAACGCAACTTCTAACTGGACTTGAAACTTTAAAATATACCTCAACAATAGATTGAATTTATGCCCTAACACTTCAGTGTTGGAGATGACGGGGATGAGGAGCATGTTATATTTCACTGTTCGAAATTCGTCACCCAGAGGAATACCCTGATGGAACTTTCTCTGAAAAAAGTTGACATTAAGTGACCCCCTGCTCTTCATTGTTTAGTGCCTTCTAAATGTGCATTTGTCTTTTTCACTAAATTTTTTAATGAAACATAAATCTTTATAACATTTTAAACGTACTGTCAACTCTTAAATCTTATATTGTCATCACAGAGTATAGAACTTAACGGAGTGTCCATCTCCATAGACGCTAATCGCAACTTTTTATAGCATTGATTTTCCCATAGACGGGCGTGGCAAAGTTTGCAACGCCTCCTAGCTCCTAGACAGCATATAATAGCTAAGCCTCACTCCTGCTAAGTAACTGCCACTCTCCCACTCTGTTTCGTCACTCAAATCGGCAGTGGAGGGAAAAGAGCTGCGCCGATGCAATTAAAATGCAACCTGATAGAAGTTCCATATCCAACCCACTTTCACCATTTCGCCTTCTTCATTATTGGCGACTGTGTCTCGAGAGAGGAAAACTGCCACGTGGACTCTGTTCAGCTCTTTACACTGTGGGTTGTCACCTTGTAGTTTTACTATGTTGTTGTTGTTTTATGCCACTCGGAATATCCAAGCTCCACCGCAAAGCGTACAGGATTTAAGAAGGCAAAGGGATCCTGAGAAAGTGAGGCCCATGAATGGCAGGAGTCCGACTTCAGCCTCGGATGATAGACGCCGCCACCATCTATCACCACCTCCACAATTTTGCCATGTCTCTGAAGGGGAGGGAAATAGTATCCAGAAGACCTGGACACATGGTAAACTGCTGCGACCGACCAAAGGACTTTCAGACCCACAGATTTAACGAGTACGTACTCCGCATATACTAGGTGGGTCTTCAGCGGTGTCGGGAATCGAACCCGGGACCCTCCGATCCCAAAGCCGATGCCTTAACCACTAGACTCCCCACGGCCGGTTTTACTATGTATTTTTACTTACTTCTTTAAACCCCGTATTATATAATACTTGGTGGTATACGGGGAACTTTTTGTGTTTTTAATAAAAAAAAGTGTGAAAAGTCTAAATGAGCCTTTACGCTCAACATCGTTATTCTCATCACTTCCACAGTTCTATTTATCTTCTTTCGACTATTTTTCTTGTTAGTTACTACAGCGATTTTTTACCACTTCGAAATCGATGCGTCTTTGGGAGCACCAATGTCAAAAAACCCTTTTTACCTGCCATCGACGTTGCAAATACAAATACAAATTAAGTCGACCAACTACAGGCGTAAGCCCAGCAAGGTTGGTCCAGTCTTCCTAACCCAAACTACCAAAATCCCAGTATCTGTCAATTTTCCTCTTGAACTCGTTTACCCCACTTAAATTTACAATTGTTTCATGCAACGCATTCCATCCATCCACTACCCTATTAAAAAAATAATGCTTTCTACAATCAGTCTTAAATTTGACTTTATTCAATTTGAAATTGTGACCCCTTGTTCTATTACCCGTATTGAAATCTAGTCCCTCCGTGTCTCCTTGCTTTGCCATTTTAAAAAGTTGAATCACATCCCCTCTAATCCTTCTTTTCTCTAAAGTGAACATATTTAGCTTCTTTAATGTTCCCTCATAACTTAAACTGGATATACCCTTGACCATTTTAGTAGCCCTATGATGAACCCTTTCAATTGAATCAATATCTTTTATAAGTATGAAGACCAAAACTGAACAGCATACTCTAGATGAGGTCTCACCAAGCCTCTGTATAGTGGCAAAATAATATCATCGGACCTTGAAGAAACAGTTTTTTAATGTATCCCAATATCCTATTAGCCTTTTTACTAGCAGCTGAACATTTGATGAACCC
The DNA here is from genome assembly GCA_024610705.1 of Tetragnatha versicolor. NCBI lineage: Eukaryota > Metazoa > Arthropoda > Arachnida > Araneae > Tetragnathidae > Tetragnatha > Tetragnatha versicolor. Next base: position 10,070,822 of record JANDEH010000015.1, read on the forward strand.
ATTTAAATTCCTCATTAACTATCACCCCTAAATCTCTGATCATATTACCTTCTTTAATCAGAGGAATGCAGGGTTACAGACCTTGCCGCCTCTATGGTATTCTACCTCTATGGATGGGATATAAATTTTTGGTTTTCCCTAAAAGAATTGACGAGAGGATTGAAAAAAAATAATACTACTTCAATCGAAATATGACGGCTATGAGAGAAAGTCATGCTCAGAAGAAGAGGAAATACGCAATATAAGTTTGGTTGGACTGCGCTACAGCGCTCCTGTTATAGAGAGATATATGGAGAGGCTTATCTTGAATCCACTTTAAGTTACGATGTTGGGTACGTCTTATAAATAATCGCTCATTTATGAAATTTTAGTGCTGGTAGAGGTTTTATGCTACATAAATTCGGAGGTATTTTTGTCGATGGGGCTTTGTGAGATTTATTGGTGATATTTTACGAGAAATATTTTAGGGGGTATGGCATTTGATGGAATGTATCGAAAACTGAGTAATTTTAAATCACTTTAAAAATATATTGGTATTTTTAGTGTTTTTTTACATATGCTGTTATTAAGGACTAATATTAAAATAGTGTAGAAATAAACAAATCTTACTTTTCTGCTCTCATAATAACTTTCTAAGGTTATTGCAATCATCGAAGCATTTTTTTTCTACTTTTCATGTTAATTGTTCTTAAAAAACACTTTGTATTCTCAAATTAACAATAGGTTCGGTACAAAAAGCTGTTTTCTTTGTACATTGTACTACAATGATGGAAATTTTCCGGAAGAAATAGTCCTTGTACAATGAACAACAACTTATTCCTTCTGGATTTTTTTATTCTCTAAAGTATTTCAAAAATTATAGTTATAAAATTTTCTTTTGAACTACACCTTAAAACCTTCGTTTCATATCCCCAATCATTTTTTTTGCTTTTCTTCACCTAACCTTTCACCTTTTAATTTTCACACCCTAATACGACAAAATTGACGATTGTAGCGATTTGAGTCGTTTTTTCGCAAAACCGTTTGTGTCAGGTGATCCGGGGTTAGAATTTACATAAAGATTGATGTATAAATCAAATTGGCCAAAATGTCAGTTATGCCATTTTGCCCCTTAAGCGACCTACTTCCTTTGTTTGATATTATAACTTATTTCTCCAATTACAAGAAACGTTGGAATATAATATAAAAAAGTCATAACCCTAATAACACATAACACACATATGTTACTTTCTTACACGTCTTATTTGAAGTTTCAGTAGAATCATAGACAGTCACTACACATATACCATTACTAAAATGAATCACATATTTAGTGTTCTCTACAACAGGGCGCGAGAGCAAAAATTTACAGCTGGCAAGAAAGTTCTTTTCCCTGAAAAAAATTTTGAATTTATAATAAAAAAGTCCAAATCAAGGAACCTCAATTGAGCGGCAAATTAAGCGACCAGCGGTTGGAGAGAAGCCGGCAACGCAACGCCGACAGACCGCTTGCTTCGGCGAGAAAACTTAATTAGGGTGAATCGACCAGTAATTGACCAGTTAGTGGAAATTCCTCCAAGTTTTATTTTTCTTTCTTAGAAAAAAAATTTTCTAAAAAAATTGACACTGGTTTAATATCAATGAAAGTATGAGGAATAATAACTAATAATCATTTTTCCTTTCACTTTTATAGAATTTTTTTTATTTATTTTAAAAGCAATTAATTGAGATTTTGCCAGTAATTGACCACCTACATCCAGTATTTGAACACCATTATTCCAGTAATTGACCATTGCCATATTCACCATTTCCAGAATAAAAATCAAATATACAGTAGGGTGGAGCGAAAAACGCGAATTTTCGAATTTCAATTTTGGTTACCTCCAAAAAGTTGCCTTTTAGTGCCAAAAGAACACCTATAAAATTTTATGAATTTTGAATAACTCCTTCAGGTCTCTACCAGGGCTCAAATGTTTACAAAAAATAGGTTTTTACGGTAAATTTCCCCTTTTCATTGTTTATTAGCAAGCTTTTCTGCCAATTTTGTGTTTTTAATATAAAGTGGAACTTTCCAGGCCCCTCAATAGATTTTTTAAATGAAAAAGTTAATGAAAAGGCACCGATAAATGTAAAGTACAGGTTTAATGTGATACAATACTTGAGTGGAGCAAAAAAATTTTTCTTCGAAATCGGTCTGTGGCTATTGCTCAAAGTTTATGGTTGGTGATCCTAATAACCTATAAAAATTCAAACTTGATCGGATAATATCTTCAGGTAGCACTTTTGAGTTGAAATATGAAAACTTATGAAAAATGTAAAAAAAATTGAAAATTTTACTAATAATTTCTAAACGATCCCGATGCTATTTTATCGCCAATAATTACAGGTATTGCTTGAATGTTGCTTAACATTAGCAAATTAGAATCTTTGAATGACGCAAAAATGGTTTAATAATTCTTCAAAATTCGTCAATGGACTCTATGCAATGCAGTTATGTTAAAGATATTATATAATTACACTATGATGGTTAGAAACAATGTTTACGGAACAAATCCGGTTGACTCTTTTGTTAAATTACCCCCTGTGTCCGAATATGACCTCCGTTTGCACCACCAACCTTTGCTTTTATGGGACGCCCCCAAATTTATTTTAATTCCTTTTCGGTAATTTTATGCCTATAAATTTAGTTTTTTTAGTATTAAGAGATTACTTTACACTTTAAATATCTCATGAGAGGTCAAAAAGGTTTTGTTTACTAAAAAATCTACATTTTTAGCTAGGTGATATATTTAAAAGGCGATTTTTCCATATTACTTGTAAAAAATCATTAAAAGTTTTTTTATCTATCCTTTTTCTTATATTTTCACTAAATACTACTTCGATTGTTCTTTTCCCATTTCCTTTATTTGGGAATGTTAAGAGGTGGATGAGAAATTGTTTAAATTGGGTTAGGCGAAAAATACAAGTAAACATTAAAGCGCGAAACCCCTCATAATCAATAACACAAATTTCTCAATTAATAAGGAAAAATTGCCTTTTAAATAAATCACCTAGCTAAAAATGTGGATTTTTTAGTACATAAAACCTTTTTGACCATTCATGAGAAATTTAAAGCGTAAAGTAATATCTTAATGCTAAAAAAACTAAATTTATGGGCATAAAATTACCGAAAAGGAATTAAAATAAATTTGGGGACGTCCCCACAAAAGCAAAGGTTGGTGGTGCAAACGGAGGTCATATTCGGACACAGGGGGTAATTTAACAAAAGAGTCAACCGGATTTGTTTCGTAAACATTGTTTCTAACCATCATAGTGTAATTATATAATATATTTAACATAACTGCATTACATAGTCCATTGACGAATTTTGAAGAATTATTAAACCATTTTTGCGTCATTCATAGTTTCTAATTTGCTAACGTTAAGCAACATACAAGCAATACCTGTAATTATTGGCGATAAAATAACATCGGGATCGTTTAGAAATTATTTGTAAAATTTTCAAATTTTTTTTTACATTTTTCATAAATTTTCATATTTCAACTCAAAAGTGCTACCTGAAGATATTATCCGATCAAGTTTAAATTTTTTATAGGTTATTAGGACCACCAACCACAAACTTTGAGCAATAGCCGCAGACCGATTTTGAAGAAAATTATTTTTGCTCCACCCAAGTATTGTAGCACATTAAACCAGTACTTTACATTTATTGGTGCCTTTTCATTAACTTTTTCATTCAAAAAATCTATGGAGGGGTATGGAAAGTTACATTTTATATTAAGAACACAAAATTGGCAGAAAGTTTGCCAATGAACAATGTAAATGGGAAATTTATAGTAAAAACCCATTTTTTGTAAACATTTGAGCCCTGGTAGAGACCTGAAGGAGTTATTCAAAATTCATAAAATTTTACAGGTGTTCTTTTGGCAGTGGGCTCGTTCGTAAAAGCTAACTCGTGCGCACGCGTTAAACGAGTTCTCCAATTGTGCGTTCGTTTATTAAACTGGTTTTCCCGTGCGGATAACTACCCGTTCCAAAATTCGCTCCCGTTCGAACTAGTTCGAACGAGACCGCACGGAGAAAATTCTTCGTTGGCTTCAGTTATTCGTCTGCTGCAGCTGTGCTCAGTTTGGGATTTCTATGTTTGTGTCTTGGCTGTGTGAGCGCGTTTGTTTATAATTAAGTAAAAAACGTATAATTATAAGTTATTGCACCCTATGGCAATTTTAGATGTACGTAATCAATGGGCTCATTCGGAAAAGCTAACTCGTGCGCATGCGTTACTAGTTCTCCAACTGTGCGTTCCTTTATCGAATTGGTTTTTTTCGGTGCGTTTAACTACTCGTTCCAAAATTATCTGTAACCGAAAAAAATTTGCATGAAACCGCACGGAGAAATTTCTTCGTTAGATCCAGTTATTTTACGTCTCCGCTGCTCGACTAGAGGTTGTGTCTTCCATCTCGTCACCTTATAGTAGTTTTTGATACTAATAGTATCAAAAACTACTATCTTCATTCGGCAAACTTCGGGAATCCCTAGATCCCGTTTAGATCGTTGTAGAAAATAATGTCATTGGTTTTGATCTTTTCTACTCGATCATGTCAGCTCTTCCAAACAAAAAACGAGCTTCTCAACCGATCTGATCGCCAAGGATCGGGATTCCCGAAGGTTGCCGAATGGAGATAGTAGTTTTTGATACTAAGGTGACGACTGTCCATAAAATGGCTGATTATCTGCGAATTTGTAGCGTATGTAAAATTGTGCAGCTCCCGTAAAATAAAAAAACGTTACAGTGGGTTTTGCGGGCACACCACTTGGGTTAGGAAGACAAAAGAGGGGTCGTTTTTCATTAATTAAAGTATTCTTTGACCAAAAAAATTTTTTGAATCCTTAGGGGGTCGACTTCATATTAAACGAAACACTAACTTTCTTTTTTCCAATGGGGACCCCCAATTATTATTAGTTTTTCTAAAAGGCCATCCCCCCAAACCTTTAAATACCCAGCTTCATCCAGATTGATTAAAAAAAAATTTATTTTTCAAAAATAAACTTAAAATTTTTTTTTAAATCGTGAATTTTTTTATGGTTATCGATTCTGGTAGTAATTTTATGAAGGAAACCGAAATTTCAATTGATTTTATCTATTAGTTCTTGATAAAACGAACGAGAAAGAGCATTTGCGGTATGCATTCGGCAACGGTATACGTCCCCTTAAGATATTAATTCGTTTTTATCAAAAACTATTGGATAAAATCGATTGAAATTTTGGTTTCCTACATAAAATTACTACAAGAATCGATAACCATAAAAAAAATTCACGATTTAAAAAAAAATTTTTAAGTTTATTTTTGAAAAAAAAAATTTTTTATTCAATCTGGATGAAACTGGGTATTTAAGGGTTTGGAGGAATGGCCTTTCAGAAAAACTAATAATAATTGGGGGTCCCCATTGGAAAAAAGAAAGTTAGTGCTTCGTTTAATATGAAGACGACCCCCTAAGGACTCGAAAATTTTTTGGTCAAAGAATACTATAATTAACGAAAAACGACCCCTCTTTTGTCTTCCTCACCCAAGTGGTTCGCCCGCAAACCCCACTGTAACGTTTTTTTTGCGGGAGCTGTACCATAACAAGTTAAAACACTTTTATATAGGGTCAAATTTCAAACAAAAATTTCTGGGAGAGGGCCCCAGACCCCTCATTTATAATTCGATTCGATTATTACAATTCTTTTTGGATTTTACCGGGGCCACCAGCCCTTTTCTTGCTTTCCTCATGGATCATAATATGATTCATCAAAACTTCAAAGGTTCTTCTGTTAATTCTGAAATTACTTTTAAAATCTTTATACGAATATCGAAGAATCACCTCTTCCACATAATTTTTATTTATACTCTAGGTTCCGTTTCTCGATTATTATGATTTAATAAAAGTTTTGTAATGATTTCTTCTTCTTCTTCGTCTTCTGTAGATTCGTCGAAAAATACCGATTCAGATGCATTTTAACAACTTATCCATGTTCATACTTAACTGAACGCAATCAAATTTCGAATAGGATGCGACTCTCATAAATGAATGTTGTGTAAAAGAAAGAGAAGTAGCGCAAAAAAGCGCAAGTGCACCGGAAATAGCTCCATAGTCGTTCGTTTAACCACACTTTAACTCGTGAAACTGAGATCACGTGACCCGAATTCTTTTTCGTTCGAACTTAAACTCGTGAGGTTTTACGAACACGCCCACTAAAAGGCAACTTTTTGGAGGTAACCAAAATTGAAATTCGAAAATTCTTGTTTTTCGCTCCACCCTAATATACAGCTCAAGCACAAATCAACCAACTGATCCACAACGCAACCTATCATTTCCAAAAGAGCTATTTATTCGAGTCCCACTGAAATTTTCCCCATTTCTTTAAAACATGGCTAAGGGTAAGTTGGCTGAAAAAAATACGCAACGGAGACGTTTGAAGAAAACGTTTCAGAAACACTTACACAAACTTTCATTCAATCTGATGATTATAAAATTATCTCACAAAAATTAAGAATTGGCAAATTTTAGTAAATTTTTAAGTTTATAGTTTTTCTTGACAGTTTTAAGCGAAAAAAATCAGTTGTTTTATTGAATGGTATAAAAATTTTGAACTTAACTAATATTCCATTCTTATTAACACCCGTGCCTTTTGGCAGAAAATCCTATGATCTGAAAACCAACTGTTCCAATCCTACTAAAATTTCTTCCAGTTGTTGAATACGTCTTAGAAAATTATTAAAAGCTGTATTCAATCAGCAATCAATAAATTAAACTCTGGAAGAGAACACGGAAAATTGTTCCGATTCATTAATTCTCATACTTAATATTAAATCACTGTCAATTTAAAATATATTTTGTTGGAAAAATATATCTACTTTATTAGTAATTATAATGATTTTTAAGATGTATTAGCAAAATCTTATACATTTTAAGCAAGAAGTAGAACAATTGTTTTTATTGTTTAACCTTTTAAAACCAGACTGTAAACCAGCACGATTTGCCACCTAGGCCACCTAGCGAGCGCTTGCACCGCGAACCGTTCGATTCCAGCGTTTACTACAGAAGGCTATCTAAAAAACTAAAAATGCGCAGATGTCTGACAACCAACCAACCAACTACCCGTAGGTACGTACTTTAGGGCTTAGCGAGAGGAGCGACATATTTTAAAAGCGCAGGTGTTGGAAATTTGAAGAACCAATGAAAGAGGTATATTGAATAAAGAGTCCCTATTAACAATACTGGTTAATTACTGGAAATGTAACTTTTTTTACAGTAAATCTAACTAAAAATTGTACTGCAGGTAAAAATCTTTAAGATCGCTCTTGGTTTAAAAAGAAATCTTAAAAGCAAATAAAATCCAGTAGTTGACCACTTTGGTCAAATACTAGCACTTTTTCTATTCTAGACAGCCAGTGGTTGATCACCCCTCAAATATCAAATTAAATGATTAATATACAAATAATGATAGTTTTATTTAATTCAACTAAACATTTAGGACCTAAATACATCAATCAATAAAATATTGGAATAAAAACTAGCTGGATGATTTGAGATTGAACTAAATACTCCATACCATTATTGCTAGTAGTGAGAGCGCATGCTTTGAAGCTTTGTTTATAACTTTTTTTTAACTATTTATTGTGTCTTTTAAGAACAATACTAGAACTTTAGACTATGCATGAGCTTTTAATAAAATGTCAGCTATGTTTTCAACGCAACAGATTCGAAATAAACACACAACAGTTCTTGTTTTTTGCAAACTTATGCTCAATTGGTCAACTACTGGTAGGTGGTCAACTACTGGTCGGTTCACCCTACGATGAAGTAATCACCGAGGTAACTATAGTGCATGTGCGCGCCGATCAGATTGCTCTTGTACGCGGGTTTCGTTTTCAGTTTAAACCGGTTTTTTTTCGGCGATAGTTAGTTTAAGTAGGTTTGTTCGGTAATATCAAAGGTATTATGAATATCGATTCCTATTTTACTAGGGGTAAGGAAAGTGAACCCGTTCAAACGCAAGACATGATATCCATAAGTGGATCTGCTATAACAGTGGTTCCCAAAGTGGGTTCCGCGGAACCCTGGGGTTCCACGAAAAAATTTAGGGGTTCCATGAGACATACTTTATTTTATTATAAAAATAAGAATGGATAGTGCCGCCCCCCTTGGATCCAAAAAGGTTCTTAAAATACGTTAAAGCCCTACTTTTACCAGTCGAATTTCAAAATTCCCCCCACACGGTACCTCAAGGGGATCCTGCGTGATACTTGAGGAGCAAACAATCAAACCATGCTTTCTCCTTAAAATACAAATTTTCAGGAAACACAAAAAACTAATAATTTAAAAAATAACTAATTTAAAAACCTAATTATCGTTTGTTTAGTTCTATAACGAGTAACTGAGAAGATTTGTAGTCATAATTTACCTAAAAACTTAAAATTAATTATTAAAAATGCATTTGAAATTTGGAGAAATCACTTTTTGATCGAACACACTTTTTTAAAACACTTTTTTAAAGAAAAAAATTAATCCTACTCTTCTCAAAAACTATTCTTTTTATTTCTGATGTACAATGTGAATTTTAAAATAAACATTAGGTGATTTGTATCAAAAAGTCCCCACCAATATTTTTCGTCATCAACTTTACGCTTGAAAATTACTGATAACACCGTGAAAGAAAAAATTACCTGAAATACCGGAGTAGATAAATTACCAGGAACATCGGGATATAACAATTTAATGGAAAAAAATTATATAAATGTTTATAAAAACTATATCAAAATAAATGAAATGGTAAAATTAGTTCGTATTGAACTTTAAAATAATTACGGAATAAAAATTCACCCTCTAACGTAATAAGTAACCTTGAGTATTGTCTTATGCTACAATAAGTGGATGATACCAATCTGTGACACCAACGAAATATTTAAGGTACCACAAAATGGGTCCTGATGGGGAGAAAAGACGATTCAATTAGAGCTTCTCCAGTCCCGTGTATGTAATTTTCATTAATGGAGATGAATAGCCCCTTCCAATCAGCTATAGCGAGCGAAGCGAGCAAGATTGCGAAGTAATCTTAGGAAAACTGCGTCAGCAGTTCCCGGGGGTTGGTGAGCGATAGCGAGTAGGGGGCGGTAGCTCCCTAATTTATCTTTCTACTATATCTTTCATTATCGTTTCAAATTAATTACTTATTAAGAAGGGGGGAAAACCTAAAGAGGAAAATTTACTGGGAACACCGGAATATGAAAAATGCACCTGGGATACCGGGATCATAGTGGTAATTGCTGATCTACAAAAGTAGAAATGTATTTTGAGAAAACTTTTTAAAAACTTATACACTTCACCCGTCCAAGGCTGTGGAAAAGGTGGGACAAGTGGCGACTGCAGATTACATTGAGTTACAACAGAGTTTTTATTTATGTTGGAAAAACAGATTGTTATGTAAGAAAATTATTGAATTTTTCTTTTTCATATCTTTTTTTTTCTTTAAAAATATAATATTAAAGTATGCATCGTGAAAACTATAATTAAATCTTTACTCGGCGCAACGCATCGGGTTGCGGCTTCAGCTAGTCAGTTATTAAATTTTGAAAGGTCGTTGATTAAAACATATTCAGGGTTCAGCGATCATCGGCAACAAATTTTGGGGTTCCACGACAAAAATAGTTTGGGAACCACTGTGCTATAATAATGATAAATAAACGCAAAGTGGATCTGCTATCAGCAATATTCCTATATCATAACAGAAACTTTTCATAGATGGCTAAGGGGGTATGTAAACAACTTCTAAAACCTAATATCAAATATAGTTAGTTTTATTATTTTTGCAGTGTATTTTAATTTTACATTCTTTTAGTTTTACTTTCCATAATGTTTCTGCAAACACTATTTTTAAAATAAAAAAAATATGAATCCAAAGTAGTGGCGAGTAAAAATTTTAGTCTGGCTAGTACCTTAAGAGCTAAAATTTCATGCCCTGCTCTACAGTAAATTTTCTATTGTGAAATTGGGATTCACAAAAGTATCACATGCCCTTTCTTTAGGGTACAAAATATCCAACCAAAATTTTCTCATTTTCAGCCTCTTTTATCTGAAGCTGCGGTAGAAAGCCTCTAAGGAGCATCAGGATTCCGTTTCATGCCAAAGATCCGGTTTTCGGGTCAAAAATCTTTCGTTGGCAACGAATCAGAAATATTCAATTTCCGGATTCTCGATTCGAATATCGCTAGGTCTTGGTGCTTGGTAAGTATCTCCGTTCGAAAAATCCTTTATAAAAGATTTAGGGGCCATTGTTATATTGAAATTTGATACTCGGGGGCTAATTCAAAATTACAATTCTTAGGTTGCTAAAGATAAATGGCAAAATGTAAATTAAGCTTATTCTATTGTTATGTCTGATTGTATCGATTGTAAATTCAAGTAAAGTATAAACAAGTTAAGAAAAAAATTGACACATACTGGGAATCTGGTAGTTAGGGTTAAATAGACCGGACCAACCTTACTTGTCTTAAGCCTGCAGTTGATCGACTTTATTTGTATTTCTATTTGTATAAAACTTATTTTAAACTTTGAAAAGATAATTCTAACGTAAACCAATATTCTTAAGTACAGCGTTGCCTTACATATTTTGTGATCCGAAGCAAATTGTACCAATTTCATATGATAATTCTACTGTAAATTTCAGTAGAATCTTGTAGTAAGGCTAAGCGCGCACTAGAGACATTTGTCACGGCGACAGAGACAAAATTATCACCCTGACTATTGCAAGAAGCTTGAGAGCGTGCATTAGGCGACGAGACTCTTGCCCGATTGCCAAAAATCTACCATGGAAATGCATTGCTCTCGAGTGACCTAGTGTTTATAGTCGCCACGACAGAAGTCTCTAGTGCGCTCTTAGCCTAACAGTTTTAAGAAAGTAAACCAGTTGTAATGTGTACGTTTTGGTAAAGTATTGTCTCCCAAATTTTCCTTATAGTACGGGAGCTGGCGTTAAAATGGAAAATTCATCTGCTCGTACATGATTTTAATTTTACAGGATAGTGTTAGTGGTGCTGATCACGGAATCGCGCGTCAGCTGGTCAGGTAGCGGTGGGTTGAGCGTGGGGAGGGTTTCAAAGTGGACAAAAAACGTAAAAAATAAATTCATCTGCTCGTGAATGAAACTTGCTAGGGATGATAGTTTAGACCTTCCTGATTACAAAAATGAACATCAGCTGGCTAGGTGGCTTTGGAATGACCGTCAGCTGGTCACTTGAAATTGCAAACAAGAAATTTATCTGACAATGCATGGAACTTGGTAGGGTTGTCAATCTCTGTTACATGAAGTAATAACGAGTTACTAGTCTTTAACTTACACTAGCAACTCAGGAATTAATATTTGTTGTACTAGTAACTGTTTATTATTTATGTAACAGATATCGATTTCCTACTAAGTTTCTTGCTTTGTCAGATAAATTTTTTGTTTGCAAGTTCAAGTTACCAGCTGACGGTCATTCCACCACCACCCAGCCAGCTGACGGTCATTTTTGTAATCAGGAAGATCTAAACTACCATCTCCACCAAGTTTCATCCACAAGCAGATGAATTTATTTTTCTTTTTTTGTACTTTTGACCCCCTCCCCACGCTCAACCCACCGCTTCCTGACCAGCTGACGCTCGATTCCGTAATCAGCACCACAAACACTATCCTGTAAAATTAAAATCGTGTACGAGCAGATGAATTCTTGAAATTTAACGTCAGCTCCCGTACTATTATTTATTTAGTTAGGATTTTCCTTATGAAACAATCAATGTAATGTGTATTATGTTAAATAATAATGTATACTGAAAATTATCTCTCTCAATCAAACAAATTTATAGCATTCAATATATTATACTTTCATTGATAACTGTGTTACAGAACTACTTTCGGAAAGCAACGAAAAGAGAAATTTACGATCAGTTATCTCAACACTCATAGAGAAAAAACTCGCTAAGTTTGCGCCACCCTACCTCACATTCAGAAGTTATCCCACACTGTTGTCACTTGTTGTGTGTATTCCTAACCAACTCGAAAAGTTCTTCATACCCCCGAAAACACGCCAAGTATTAAGTAATCCCAAATAAAATAGCAAGCACCGCCATAAAACCCCGGTAATCCACCTCAGATACCACAACAGCTAACGACCCTTAACAATCCAATCAGCGTTGAGTAGTGCCGGTAAAACAATTGGATTAGCACACGGTCGCTATCAACTTTGTCTTATTCCTGAAAGAACGTTTTTAGTACGAGTGGCGGCTCGTGAGTAGATTAAGAGGGATACATTACCTATGGTGTTTTAAAAAGTCTTCCCAAACTATGCACAGTCAGATTCCTTACGTGGAGTATAACAACATTACAATTGAACTATATTTCAAAGACTCCTTTTGTGTATAAATGTGTGACGTAAGATCCGATTAATACATTTTCATTTTATGACAAGAGCGTGCATGCATGCACGATGCATATTCACAATACCTGCAAGGATTTTATACTTTGTCGTAATGCGCATGCGTCACAAAGAAAAAACATGTTATACTAAAAAGTTTTAAAATTACTGAATCTCCGCTGGAGCAGTGGTTGGATACCTGCGTAACATGCTGCGGTTTGTGGGTTCTATCGCCAGTTAATATTATAATCCCTTTTTTCAACAGGCCAGATTCTACTTCAGAAGTCTTGGCGCTTGTTTGGTGAAATATGAGTCATAGCTAAAAATGTTTTTTTATAAGTTAAACTATCTAGATTAATATTAAAAATCGCTATGGGATAGCTAATTTAATAGCCAGATAGGGGAGACCGGGGAGGGATGGGACACTTTTTCCAAGAACATTTTTTAAAAATTTAGTTTTCATTGTATAAATTTGAAACTTTCAAACTAACATCTTGGAACGTTTTAACATGTTAAAAAAATAAAACCAAAGTGATAGCAAACAAAACTTAGGATTTATGAACGAATTAAAGTAACCTCTAAAAGTGTCCCATCCCACCCCGGGCCGGGGTGGGATGGGACATATCTTTTTAAATTAAAATTTATAACTAATTTTTAAATATCTGATTAAAAACCACAAAGATGGAAGTATTTTACACATTTTAAAGATTTATTACAAAAACATCAGTTATTTTACCCTATATTTAATTCGAAAAATCTAACCTAAGTGAAACATACAAAAATAGTTAAAATTCTTCTTTAATCTAAAAAAATATGTTTTCAATTGCAATACTAATCAGTTTCAAAACAATGGTATCTAAAGAATTGTATGCAATAGCTTGTATTTAGGTATGGAGAGGAATTGGGCATGTCCCATGCCACCCCGGTAGCAACAATTCTAAAAAATAGGTTCTTTCAAAAGAACTGTAGCCTTTAGGCTTAAGTCAACTATATATTCATAAAGAATATATTATTCTGTTTAGAAAACAATATAAACCATTAAGAAAGCAACCAAGAATCAGATTGAAAATTCACTTTGAAAAGTGTAATACTTAGTTAATTTTGCTATAGTGGAACCATCTTTTTCATTCAGAAACTTGTAGGATAGCTTGCAACTAAAATAGTAAACAGCAACAAGTATGAATCCATGGTGGCTTTACCTGGTGGAACTCACAAAAAACTAATTTTATTTATAATTTTAAGATTTGTTGAAGGTGTCCTATCCTACCCACTACCAGAGAATAAGAGGAAAAATTACTACTTCCAAAAAAATCACTCACCTCTCTTGATTTATTTAACCCTATCTATAACCCCTGGGGCACACAAAATTTGCGCACTCGGAATAATATGTTCATATTGTTGATGAGAACTAAATAGTAAACTTCCTTACAATTGCGTCGCGTTAATCGCACCGTACAAAACCGCCATCAGAGTAGTCCAAGCAATGCTATACACAAGGACTTCTCCTCGCCAAAGACTACTCTTCGCCAAAAAGAGAGGCATAGAGCATTACTGCTCGGCGATAACGGACAAATGACTTTTCAGTTAATGAAAACGAAAGACTTTTCATTAAGCAGGGATGAGAGAGTGATAATTTTTCCGGTATCTCTCTCTTCCCGTTAGCTTATCGCGAAGTACGTGTTACGCTCATTAGAGTGCCCTGGAATCCCTGGAACTAATGAATTAATATTTCACTTGGCGATAAGGATATAAAAATTGTCTGGGTTATCAGATTTTCTTGTTGTGAAGAGTGCAGGATTTTTTTTTGATTGGTGGGAATTCTTCTTGATGACTCTGGATTGAAACTGTTAGAGTGTAACAAAAGCTTAATTGACGTTTGCTTGAATGTATGTAGCTGTGTTTTCAGCTTGATTTGTTGAACTTTCTGCACAGGATCATCAGGAGTTTGTAACCGTGTTAAGAATAGAAATAGAACAAAACTGACTATTTTTTTATTTTGCTAAGGAGAAATTTATTTTTTTTATTTTAAATGAGCATCAAAAGCCGAGAGAAAAGTTAATTCTATTAGAAAGTAATTTTAGAAACCACGTAAGTTTGAAAATATACATTGAGTTAAAGTTCTATTTCATAAAGCTAAACAGTTTTTGTTGATTTATATGGTAAAATTTAGAATTTATATTAATTATAATTCCTCCATGTTGTTCTTTAACCTTATATCTTTTTTCAGTTATCTCTTAGTTGTGTTCTTCAGCTACCATAGAAAAAGAAGCATGTTGCGTTACCAATGAAGAAGACATCCACTTAAAATGGAATTTTTACGTAATTTTTCAGAATACAATTAATTAAACCAAAAAATGTCTAAATCAATACATAAACCCAAATATAAGATAAAAGTCAATCCCTTTTGTGACGTTTTCTATATTATTGATTGTGATTATGATTATTATTATTATTTTGTGTTATCTGCATTTCCTTTCTCTGTACCCACTTTTACTTAACGTACTCTAAGGAATTTCATTAAATAATATACTGAAAGTAATACAAGTAAAGCTATAAATGATGCATATGTATGGCTTTAAACCTTAACTAATGCGCTTAGTTTTTATCCTAAACTGTTAGAATACTGAACTAAATAATATGAATAATTAAAATAAACTTTCACAAGGTTTTCTAGGACCTCTCTTTAACCGAATCTACAATTACACACAACTACCCTAAGCCCTTAATAAGATTAATAAAAACTGAATTAATTTCCTAATTCTTCTGGCACAAATTAAAAATTTGAAAGTTCCACTGAATTTTCCTATATATTTAAACTACAAAATGTGATTAAACTTTTAGGTTCGAAGTAAAACAATACTGTAAATACTATAGACGTTTTAGAGTTAAACTTATTATACTTAAAAGTCTAGCTTTTCTTTCGCTAAAATAACATTTGGATACCGATAAAAATAATCTTATCAGACTAATGCCCGGCAAAATTAAAAATCCTATTATCTATTCAAAAAAGTATCCTCCCTAGGTTATAAAAAAATAAAAGGTCCTTTGTTATCTACAGAGACAAAAAAAACTTCAAAAAAAATCTCTTAAGAATTCGAAATAAAAAAGCAGGAACGATCCTTTCATAAAAACAATGAGATAATGTTGATGGATCTGAAGAATAAAGGCTGCAGCCGGCATTGTTAGATAAATAAGCTTAACAGTCAAATAATTTTAGCGTAATTTGAAGGAGGAGAAAAGACAAATGCAAAAAGAGCATCCCTCTCTCCTTTTCGTTAATGAAACCACTTACGAAATTCGAATCCGATGGAACGGTTTCGTTTTTAGCACGCGCCTATTGTTATTTCCGTTGTTTCGGATGGCAACGGGAGAATCGCTTCGGAAAAATCTTGATTTAATTAGAAAATTAATTTTCTGTCTTCAGTTTCCCCCTTTATTTTTAATTTATGATAGTATACGCGGAAGAGAAGGAGAAGGGAACTTCTAGAAGGGATAATTAAGTTACTGTAAAAGGAATTTCGAAGAAAGGAATTCAAATTATTCCATATTTTAAATAGGATTATAGATGAGAAGGTTGAAATAGGTGATGAAAAAATTAGGTTTCGGAAAATTAATGTGGAAAAGTAGGGGTTTATAAATTTTGAAGGCCTAGAGTGTAATATTTAAGCAATACTGAAAAATGTTGAGTTCCTATTATAACTTAATGGTTATTTAATTTTACAATTTTTAATTAACCATAAAATGACTATGATATTTGGTGACATAAATTACTTGTTTTTTTATTTATTTCATATTATAGGGTTTTCATAAACCTGTGCTTTGGTTGCAATCCTAATATATTTAGTTCACTAACGATATAAAAACAAAATACTGTTTAATCTTTCATTAAGAAGTTATTTATAAAATAGAATAACATGTTTAATCATTATTACTTGCCTTTATTTATTACGACTAAATGGTACTTTTTATTACTATTTTTTCTGTTCACTATTTTATCATTATAGCTTTTGTTCACACTATTATTACTTGTTTATTTAATTATTAACTCAAAAAATAATAAAGAGAAAATGACAAAATTATTTAAATCATATAAATAATATCATCATTATAAATATTTTGTTTTTCTACCTCTCGAACTACTTACAATTAGTTTATGAACTTCTTATCAAGAGTATTAAGCTAATATTATTTTAGTCACAAGTGTATTGAAAGAGAAAATTGTTACAGCTCTATAGTCCATGTAAATAAAATTGGCGGCATGTCACCATGGCAACGCAATAGAAATTCATTGGGAAATGACAAGTAGTGTGGGCCGCGAATTTTATTACACAGACACAGAATTTTATTACACATTTTGATTGTTAAAACATAAAACTGTTTTTTACATGGTTTTGGTTGTTTAGTTTTTTATGGCGCGAGGCCCAAACGAGGACATAAAGCGCCAAAGAAGACAAATCATTATTAAAATCTAAGAAGGAAAAAAGCCTTAGTCCGATATAATGTTGAACTCATAATTAAATTAATGTAAAAAATACTACCAAAAAATATCTGGGTTAAAAGATGATCACATCGGTATAGTTAAAATCCTTATTAAGAAATTTTACAATTGCTTAATTCAATAAAATACATTTAAAAACTAATGTGGTGCTATGCTTTATTTACACATTGCTTTAAAACATAGTTCTTAATTGAACAATTTATCACGGCAGTTAGCAAAATATTACGAAATAATTACTCTACACAACAATCCAAGCTCTGAACTAGGGTGGTTCAACAAACAATACATGGTAAAAAATAAAGTTTCAAATATAAACCGGGCCACCCCTCAAATTTTTTAGACTTGTAGACAGTAATATTTTGGGAAAATTTCAACTTCATATCTCAACTGCAAGGGGCTCAAGCCCCCCGAACTTTATAGGTAAGTTAGTGAATTCTACTGCAATTTTTTCAATAAATTGTTTTAAAAACCAAAAACTACCAAATTAATTATGCATTTTTGTTTTACTATCTATTAACATAAGAATAAATCAAAATATAAAGTACAAAGTAAAAGTTGTAGATATTTTTTTGCTCCTAGACAATAAAATTATACTATTGCCTCTCTTTTGGCAGTCATTGACTACTTGTAAACTTTAATCCTACCACATATGGTGTGTCATGGCCTTTCTTGCAGTGAGCACAATATCTTTATCAATTGATTTAAACTTTTCAATATCTTTTAAAAACATAAAATCTAATCCAGGTGCTTCAATTGCAATATGTGCTTCTCAGTGGCGTAGACAGAAATTATTTTTGTGGGTACAGGATGATATCGAAATGAAAGAAAAAAAATTATGGTTTTGAATTACCTAAACTAATTTTTTCTCACTGAATATAGTGAATTATCCTGCTCCAACTATTAAAAGGGGGCTTGGGGTCCCCCCCAGAAACTGTTTGGAAATTTAAGTAAAAAATCCCCATTTTTTCATCTCGTTTTGGTACGCCTCATCCTAATTTCGGATACAGGTTTTATGGTAGAACTTTTGCGTTTTGACAAACTTAATATAAAATAGAGTTACAAGTACTACTAAGGGGGTCTGGGGGTCCTCCCCCATAAAATGTTTGAAAATTTGAACCTTAAAAACTGGTTTTTAACTTGTTTTGGTGTATCTAATCCGAATTTCGGGAATAGGGAAAAAAGAAATTCTAAAATATTTAATTTCACAAAGAAAAAAGTTTGGCGCTTGGGGGTGCAAAAGACCCATTGCATCCCCTCTGTCTACGCCATTCGTGCTTCTTATTCCATTAATTAAACATACAAAAGAACACCAAGTTGCACCATGGCGGAATTCTACATTATTTGGCGATTTTTAGCTTGCGCCCGGCTAACAGAAAAGTACCAAAATAATTAAGAAATAATAATAATCTTAATAATACTACTATAAACCAAGTTTCTAACAAAGAATTATGTGAAAAATTTGAAATATTTCTTAATAGTTATTTATTAGTCACATTCCCTATGTGCCCGCTAATGTTAAATATTGAGGGTCAGTGCACCGTCTTAGAATAAGCACCCTCTTAGAATTTGAATAGGAAGCTAAAATTTTTTCTGCACTATACTGTTGATAGGTCTAAAAAAATTAAGGGGTGGCCCGGACTCTAGCTCAAAAAAAGTTTTTTTGAACATCCCTACTCTGAACATTACATAAGTACTAGTACTAATCATAAATATGACGTAATTGAATATACAGGGTGTTTCAAAAGTCCGTTTCACAGCTTTTATTTGAAACCAACGTGTCCTAGGGTCACAGAAGTAAGGTGTTACCCCTAGGTAATTGATCCTGGAGAATCCATTGAAATGAAAAAATTTTCAGTGTTATTGTTTAGTTTTGTGTTTTTTTAGTTGAATGAAGACACAATTTAATCAAAAAAATAAAAAAAACCTTGCAAATTTTCGAACTTTTTCTTTTTTGAGGCCTGAAAAGTGCTATTTTCATATGCTAATGTCTCCACGAATATTCATGATATTTTCATGAATTTTTTTTCAATGAGTTCTTCATACTGTCGGCAACAATACTCTTACTGAAGTATTGCTCCATCTCCTTTAGTTTTTAAATTAATTTTTTTAACTTTTTAGTTTCGTCATCTCAATGTATTCTCCAGGCTCACTTACTTAGGGGTAGACCTTACTTCCATGAACCTAGGAGGCGTTGGTTCCGAATAAAAGCCGTGAAACGCAATTTTGAAACACCCTGTATAAGAGAATGACAAAAAATACCTACAAATTTTAATGACTGAACTACGTAACCAACTTTTCAACACACAATTCCACGAAACCTCACAATCAGAGTTCAACCTCAAACAGAGTTCAACAACCCTCCTTACACCCCTTTTACACCCCCACAACCACACACGCACCCTTACCCCTAAGGCTATTCCACCCTGTCCCCATTCACACTCTATTTGCCCAGAGACGGCGTATTCTCGAAAGGCCTAACACAGGAGAAAAAGAGTCGGAAAAGTACCCTGAAAGTCCTTTATGCCGAACTACAGAGTTTGGGGTAGAAAAAAAACCCTCGAATTTCTCGCCGAGCGGGATAAGAACTTCAAATACGGACGAGATCTTCTGAGAGAGAAAAAGAAACTTACGGCGTCTTTCTGGGGATTTTTCGCTACTACTTACTAGTTCGTCTTGTGTCGGTATGTCTATCTGCATAGAGAATGTAGTAGAGGGGTATTTTTATTGTCGTTTGAGTTTTCCTGGATGGTTAACAAGGTTTTTAGGTGGGTGTGCGTTTCGGTTTGGAGTTTTAAAGGTGACTGGGAAGGTGTTATGAGAGGACTTTCAAATGCTGATGGGGGTGTGAGATTCAGTATGGTAGTTCTGCAGTTTAAACATTCTGGTGCTGTATAATTGCTACGGCACTGTATTGGTTTTGAGTTCACGTTAAATAAATTTTTCGTGTAATTATTTGTAAATTATAGTAATAATACTTTTAATAAAAAGCCAATATTTTTGAATTTAATATTATATTGTAGTCATATTTTTAGAAAAGTGGTTCAGAGGTCAAGGATAAAAACATTTTAGACTAATAGTAAACTCACTTAAATTTTCCAAAATAAATTTAAAATATTACAAACTTATTCTTGGGACATTATAATATATCTTACACAAAAGTAATTTGAGTAAGGATATCAAACACAAAAGTGTATTTAAAACTTATTAGGTACTATGGGAAACGTTTTATTAAACCATATTTTCATTATCATAGACTAAAGTATAATTTTAAAAGCTGTTAATGATTTTAGGTTGATCGTTAACTTGGTTGTTAACCTGCTTGAACAAATGTGATGTTTTGAACCAAGTTGCCCGTCTGTAAGGAAGTTTATGGTTGAAGCTTCATGCTGACTATTTGGTTGTCACCTTCAAATTCTTGGAGGGCGGAACTTTATCGGATAAGGAAATAAAAAAAGGATGGTAGTTAAATAAAAAGTATAATTTTAAGAATTACAGTGCACGAAATATCAAAAATTATTTGTTCATTTGATCACTCTAAGTTTGAACCGCAACATATTAAACTAAGTCGATATTCAAACACAAAACTAAGACATTACAACAATCGACATCACATCGATCCATTCACGTGCAAACTTCACCCAAAACTCATCCCACCTTCACATTCCCCCAGTCTACATTCCATTTCATCATCTCTACATCGTACCCTCCCCTTTCAAGCAAGAGACGTTGTCGCACGGCTGGAAAAGGCCCCATTTAAAAGCCAGAGCAGCGAGCGCTAAACGAATTTCCGGCGACACTAATTGGTGATAACCGATGGACAATTATTGCCGTGACGAAGCTGATTGCATCAAGGTGACTTTCGGACTCTTTCGGGCCTGTGTCGGCCGTATTTACCCGTTGTATTTAATGGGCGTCTCGGGCGGTGTGGATTTGAGAGGGTTAATGTGTGGAGGATATAGGGAACGGTTTTGGGGAGAACGGAGGGGGAACGGTTTTGAAGGGGAGAGAAGGCATGTTGAGATCTCGTTGAAGAGTTTCTGGGGAGTTTTGATGAAGATGATCATTTCTGTAGATGAGTCAGTGCATTTTGGACTCGTATTGGATGGAATTCGATGATGTTGGATGTTTATTTTGACTGTGTAGGTTTGTATATAATATAAGTTTACTTTTTGATAGTTTGATTGTGTAATTGTCTAAATTAAGGGCTACCAATTAGTCTAGAGGCAATCCTATCTGTAAAAACGTAAAAAATTGTATGACGAACGTAATATTTGTAAAACATTATTGTTTCAACGATTGTTTTTTTGTTAAATTCCTTTTCATGAATTACTGTTCCGTTTTGATGCACGGGGGGCGTACGGCGATGGCCTGCAAGCGGATGTAGTTTTAACCAAATATAATCATATATTTCGTCACCTTAGAATCAAAAACTATCTCTGAAAATTCACGCAGCTTAGTAGTTCATTCTGCTCGTGTTGTTGGCGGTTTTGGCCTTGTTATAGGGTTGCTGATATTCATTGTTAAACCAAAAAAGGGAAAAAATTAAAACTTTGAATCTTAATAATTCTAAAACTAATTCAAATTTTTTAAAAACGAAAGGACAATCTTTTTGTAAAAAATAATTGTATATGTGTTTAAAATAGTGTACTTCTACCATGATTAGTTTTTCTTTTATAACGAAAAAAAAGTGTTCCGATTATTTCATTGGCTGCTGCGAAACGAGTTGGATTCGATGACAATCTTGGCGGTCTGATATCGCAAGCAGGTTGCCATATCAGGGGTAATATTTTCGTCATCTTAAAATCAAATAACACTGCCTTCTGGTTTTATTCGGAAATATTCGGAATAGCAAGCGAGAAAGATCATTTCATTGGCTCGTAAGCATGACATCATCGAGCTGGCAAAGTGTCAAACCAATCAAATGAGTGCCTCCAACGATCTGAAGTAATTATTATTTTTTTAGTGTTATTTAATTGGTGGATTTTTTATGTGTAGTGGTTTGAATTGGCGTCCGATTTTAAGTCGCCAATGATCGGGATCCCGGAAGTTTGCCGAACGGAGATAGCAGTTTTTGATTCTAAGGTGACGATTCATAAGTGCTGTAAGCCATCTTACAAAAAATTGTAATCTCGACTGGGATCTTTAATTTATTCCGTTATTTGTTTTTCATTTATATAAAAACAAAAAAGAGTGAAAATTTCGAATATTTAAAATTTAGGTAGTCGTTTAAAATTAATTTGAAATTGAAAAAAGAGGTGACGTAGTGCTCACCTGAGCATGAAACTGCAAAAATTGCTTCTAATAGTTTTAGCTAAACTGGAGTACGAAAATGTTCTCAAAACATTTGCGTCTACAAACGTTTTTTTCACACAAAAAGATCCCCGTTTACCACCAAGTATTATACGAGGTAAGTAAAAATACAATGTAAAACCACAAGGTAACAAAAGATTTACAAACGTTTCCAAAATAGTTTTAAAACTACCTATCAACTCATCTTACGAAATTTTACAGATGCAATATGGCTTCTTAAAATCCTTTTCCCAGATCAAAACTTACAATGGTATTCATGTAAAACAAACCTATGGTCTACCTTAAAGATAAATAATAAACTAAATCCTCATACATGATAGCTTTGACAAAAACCAAAAACTGCAAAAACATTCAAAAACAATGGGCAATACCACTATTTATTTTTTTATTCAATAGAGGTACCCTAGAGCGGAATATACACTCAAAAATTTTTTAGTTACGATGATTATTTATTTTTTATGCAATTTCAAAGTTCGACTTTAAAAAAGGGCGTTAAATTGCCCAATTTCCCAATGTGGCGTATTCTTTTACCCTATAGATTGATTTTAAACAATGCTTTAATTGTTTTAACAAATCAAAGTCATTGTTGGGTTTCTCGTTAAAGTCTGTATGAGTCAGTTGTGACGTACTTTTACCCTAAACAAAGACAAAGGGCTTGGCGATTTTAGTTTTAAATATTTAATTAGCTAAATTTTTTTGAAACTTTTCACGTGGATTTTTGGATTTAGATCTATTTCCTTTACTGGAAAAATGCATTTTTTTCTGTTTTCATAAAATGATGGTTTTACCCATTCTGGATGAAAAAAATCCAAAGCCCAAAGAAACTATGGTTTAAATTTTAGCCCTTCTAATAAACGAAATTTACATATTGCTTCTAAAAATCGAAATTTATTAATCAATTTTTCCATAGATTTTTAATTCATCCCTATCTCATTCTAAATTCTCTCAAAATAAATATTTAAATCCAAAGCAATACTCCTACATATCAAACTCTACAGTCACACCTGCCAAAAATATATTTAAAAACCACTTTCAAAATCAGCTTCTCTTCACTCCAAGGCCATTAAACTTTAGAACAAAAAAAACCCATACCGCAACCGTAGACATCAATTATAACCACGAACCAGGCGCAATACAGCCGCTAATTTATCGACAGCTACAAAGCACATCGTTAGTTTAATTGTTCAAATTAAATAATTAATGGACGGCAATTTCCGCAAAATGCCTCAACCGAGGTTTTTTCGCCTTCTTTCGGTAAATAATTTACCCGTTAAGAGCGGTTAAAAATATTCAGTGTTGGCGGACATAAATTCGAGAGTTTTGACAACGGGGTTTTTCGCCGAAAGTTGATGACTCGTTTTTGCGCGTGCGTTGGTTGGTTGGTAATAAACGCTCTTTCACGAATGTTCTGGAACAAGCGTCGGTAGTTGTAATTAATTAAGCGTAAATGGTCAAGAAAGTTGAGCGTTATGGTCGTGCCATTAAACTTGAACTTGAAGTAAGGGTTGGTGATTGATTATCTTATAATGATGTTAGAAACACTATTACAATATTTTTTGCCCTTCTTTATTGTGTACGAAGCCGGCATTAATTTTATGAACCTCGATATAAAAAAGTAATAAATATTCTTGCTCTTTTCAAGGTATGAAATCAGAGGCACAAAAATTTTATTAAGAATATACTAGCTGTTTCAACCCGGCAAAGCCGGGTTTTACAGCTAGCCTTCTTTGGCGCTGATGCGAGATTCACTCGTTACTACCTGTTCGTATTTATTCATCCCGTATCATTAAATATGCAGTTTTAATTCATTATCTTCGAAAGGGGTTTGTCTCCGATTTCACATGGCATTGTCACAAATTTATTACATTGAAATAAGTGTCATTTTATTTTGACCGGTCATCAGCCCAATCCACCGAACCGGATCTGTACAAACTTGTTTTTAAATGAAATCTTACTATCCCGATATAAACCCATTTTAAGTGTCGTAAAACCACTTTAAACTATTATTTGATTTTTATTTGTCTCATTGTTTGAAGTTAAATGTTTATCCCCTTCTGTGTAAAGGGAAAGAAGAAATACTTCAATCAAACATGTACCATAATTTTTTATAAATTCAATACGGCTCTAGTATCCCGTTGGGATAAATCTATAGTGAACCGTCAAAACTTTGAAATTCAATTTAGATGTAGATTTTCTTCACGCTCTTTAAGGACGTTTTGCCTGTGTTGGTAAAAATATTGACTAAAAACAATGAGGCAAATTGAAATCAATTTGTAATTAAAAAATGGAATGCTTTGGAGGAATGCGACCTAAAACTGGCTCATCTAGGGGTGGAAAGCTTTATTTTAAGACCGAGTTTGTCCAAATTGGTTCGGAGGTTCGGGCTGGCGGCCGGCCGAAAGGAACCTCTCCATAGAGTTAACATTAGAGCAAAACGAAAAGAACGCATAATTTTAAAATGGAAGGTTTTAGAGGAACTCGACCTAAAACTGGCTCATCTAGGGGTGGAAAGCTTTCTTTTAAGACCGATATTGCCCAAATCGGTTCAGGGGTTCGAGCTGGCGGCTTGCCGAAAGGAAGCTCCCCATTGACTTAACATTACAGCAAACCGAAAAGAACGCATAATTTTAAAATGGAAGGTTTTGGAGGAATTACACCTAAATATGGCTCATCTAGGGGTGGAAACCTTTCGTTTAAGACCGAGTTTGTCCAAATCGGTTCGGTGGTTCGGACTGGGGGCCGGCAAAAAGTTCCTCCATAGAGTTAACATTAGAGAAAAGTGAAAAGAACGCATAATTTTAAAATGGAAGGTTTTGGAGAAACGCGGTCTAAAACTGGCTCATCTAGGGGTAGAAAGCTTTCGATCAAGACCGAGTTTGTCCAAATCGGTTCAGGGGTTCGGCCTGGTGGCCGGCCGAAAGGAACCTCTCCATAGAGTTAACATTACAGAAAAGTGAAAAGAACGCCTAATTTTAAAATGGAAGGATTTAGAGGAACGTGACCTAAAACTGGCTAATCTAGAGGTGGAAAGCTTTCGATCAAGACCGAGTTTGTCCAAATCGGTTCAGGGGTTCGGGCTGGCGGCCGGCCGAAAGGAAGCTCCCCATTGACTTAACATTACAGAAAAGTGAAAAGAACGCACAATTTTAAAATGGAAGGTTTTGGAGGGATGCGACCTAAAATGGGCTCATCTAGGGGTGGAAAGCTTTCGATAGAGACCGAGTTTGTCCAAATCGGTTGGGGGGTTCGGCCTGGCGGCCGGCGGAAAGAAAAACCCAATTATTTTAATATATAAGATTTATTTTTCTGTTCATAAGAAAATTTTATCTATTCATTGAACTCGTTATAAACGGCTTCCCCTAATTTCGGGATTAAGTTTTATATTTTAATCATATCCAATCTATGAATGCGCATCAAAATTAATTTTAAAAAATGTAGCACTTTGCAGAATATCTACTAAGTTTTCAAAATCATCTGTCTGTTAGACGAAATCTATGAATATGATTTTATGCTTAATAATAATATGTTTTCTCAGTGTTAAGAAACAATTAAAAACTTAAATAACTAATCTTCAAAAAATAAAATATATACAAATACTACTTACTATTCTTTGGAAGTTGTACGTACGATTATTTGGAAGTAGTACGTACGATTAGGGTAGACTAGGGATACTTGATCCCTAGGGATACATGATCCCTAGCCAAAAAATGCACTAAAATAAAATGTCAGATCTTTGAAATCTGGCAACAATTTTTAAGTTATACTTGTACACAAAAACTGGCAACACTACATCTTTTTCAGTCATTTTATTTCAGCGCAAGAAGTGATTGCTTGAATCTTGGATGGAAAACTTTTTTCTAGGAAAATATGTTATTTTGTGTATATGCAACTTAAAAACTTAAACTAAATATAATTTCAAAGAATAGGATGTCTTTAACAATTAAGTAATTTCATTAGTGAGCATCCTTTGATTATTTACTATTAAAATGTATGTTTTGTATGAATCGCATATTAGGGATACTTGATCCCGTTCTTTCGTGGGATACATGATCCCAGGATCAAGTATTCCCTTCGAGGTATACATGATGAGGTTGAACAAGCTGAAGTAGATGATCCTTCTTTAAATAAAAATGATTTTGTTTTAGTTAGATTTGCCACAAAAAGGAGGGTTTCCCATTATGTTGTTCAAGTAGAACGTAAAGTTGGGTTTTCAAAATTCGAAATCAACTTCTTAAAAAGAAAAGGTACCTCACTCAACCAATTTATTTTTCCTGAAATAAAGGACAAAAGTGTTGTAGAGGAAAATGATTGTGTTAAGTTGCCTCCTCCAGTTAGGATGAGTGGAACTTTAAGAACTGCATCAACTCTAATGTTTGTGTTTGACTTTTCTAATTTTGAAAACATTTGCTAAGATTGCTTTTTTACAAGTAATGCTTTTCGTGCATACACCTCCACTTTTATTTTCAACAAATACAATTATTGTTACAAGAAGTAAATAAGATTTATAATTTTTATTGCAAAGTATTTGCATTATTCGTTGTAGCTTTAGCTCCATTAATAAAACTACTTACTATTTGTGCACAATGTTCATGTTTGTATTGTTATTAATACATAAGAAAATGAATTAAAATTATGGTTATTTTTAAAAATAATATTTAGTAAACGAAATACATAGGTAAATTGCTTGTATGATGAATAAAAACGTAATTTCTGAGTGGGATCAAGTATCCCCCACGAAGGGATCATGTATCCCTAAGTGTTGGGATACTTGATCCCTTTATAAAAAAATTAAAAACTAATTTTACTAATAGTATCTGTTTACTTTCTAGTAATTTTTTTGTCTTTTGGGTAGAGGATAGTGTTACCAATGTTCATGCCAAAAATTTCTGAAAAGTGATGATTTGCAGCTGAGAAAACAATTAAAAACCAAAGTGGGGATCAAGTATCCCTAGTCTCCCCTATTTGGAAGTTATTTTGACAAGTATTTATTGAAGCATTTTTACAAGTTATACAAGCTTTGCAAGTTAAATATACACATTTTAACTACCCGTTATAATGTTCCAAGTAAAAAAACTGAATACCATGTTTATTATGTATGAAAAAATGTCTATACTAGACAGCAACTTAAGTTGAACCTACTACGTCACTAACAAAGTAGTTCCCATCGCGGTGTCAGAATTTCGAGTAAAACAAAGAACGTCAATTTTAAAATAGGATTATTTCGTTAAACCCATGGGTTTATACATGCATGTATAAATAATGTATTTTTATCACGATTCGAGTATCGAAATTCCTCCTATCAACGCAACAGGCTTTGTGTTTACTGACTTTCTCCTTCCGCGTAGTGACGTACTGGGTTCAGGAAACGTTTCTGTGAAGTATAATTTAGTAATCACTGTTTTCGTGTACAAACAAACAGAACTAATGACCGACATTCCCACTTTAGATAAATATATCGCAGCTTTAATCAATTTTTTCTTCCACCTAAAAAGCTAATGAGATGAAAAAGAACAAAAAAGTTGATTCCAAAGAATATCCTAATTACCAAATAAACACTCTAGTTCATTATTTAAATGCAATAAACCTTCATGAAAAAAATTAAGAGAACATTTTTAAATGAACGATTATAAACTCTCGCTAATACCCGGATAGTGTGAGAAAGATCGAGTAAAAAATGAAATCACTGTAACCGTTTCTTAATTTCAAGGCATTTGTTATTCCGCATTCACAGTAAGCCAACTTTCAGAAAGTAGATTAAAAAGGTATTAAGAAAACGCAAATGCATATTTAAAGTCATTTGTAGTATAGGAGATGTTGGTAGTTTCTCTTTGTGAACTTTTTTAGGAGAAAGGAAAACATGGATTTTGTTTTATGCATTAATAAACAATTAAAAAGTTGGAAGATGATGTACAGGTAATTTTACACGATTGTGAAATGTTATAATTTTACTGTGTTGGTAAGAAGCTAGTGATACAAGTGATAATGCCAGATGTTTTCTTGCATGCGAGTTGGGTTTTCAAACCTAGCTTTTTTCCTTCCCACTGTATTCTATTTTTTTTCAGTTTTCCATAACTAAAATAGAGTCTAGCTTAGTAAAAGTGATATTACCAGAATATCATAACCCAGCAATTTGTTAATTTAAATTTTAAATATCAGAGAAAAGAAAATGCATTAATATAAAAGTGTATTTAACAATACTTGTGTGGTTGGAATTTAACAAAATATTTAGTTTGAAACAAAAAGGTAAAAATATTTTGCTTGGTATTTTTTAACCGACACCGTTTGTATCCATATATAAACTTGTAACCATTCTTCTAAAAAAACCCTGTAACTTTGTAATACTCAGAGGATATTTCGATTAAACCATGCAATAATTGCATAATATAGTAACTGTCATAAGTATGCAAAGCCAAAGAAGTTGTGCAGCAAACGATATAAACAAATACGTATGCAGTTCTATTTTGTTTCATTCGTCCAATATAAATTAGTATTTAATTAGAATTTCAGTCAAACATATCAGAAGCACGATTTTTGAGTTTTAAAGATAAAATTACAAAATTAGAAATATATCAAACAGTTTTCACTCAAACATAAATATTTGAATAACCATAACTGCAATAAAGATGCGAGATGAGTAAGTTAAATGAATAAATTTCATCCTTTTCAAACTAAATCAAGTTTCGAATTATAACAAGTTTATTTCCTATTTTATAGACCCTATCCTTATGCAGGGAAATAAAATAGAATCATAATATCCGTAATGAAATCAACCCAAAGCAAAACTATTCTTCATAATGAATGTAAGCGGAGTCCTCATTAAAATGCATAAATGTTTAACTTTTATAAATATAGTATTGAAAATTAAATTTTGCCTTATTGAAGTTAGACATACATTCTTAACATTTTCTTTACAGCATCGAATAAACAAATATGATTATTACAAGCAGAATAGCAGTACACGAAATAAAAAGAACTACCAGTTTCAAAATAGACGAATAATCACAAGTACAAATAAACCCGTTTATAAATCAAATAACGAATTTTATTTGTTTTCTTGAATACTATCTAATTTCTAATTCATTTATTTTTCTAGTTTGGGCCTGATTAACTTTAAAGCGAAGGAAAATCCAGGACTGTTATAAGATTTTGATTTGAATTTCGATGATTGTTTTAAAAGTATGGCATGTCCGAGATAACCCAATTTAATAACCCAAAACTGTTTTTTAATTCCCATTCGATAATTTTTCCAAAAATGTTAAGTTCACCTTGGGGTATGTATTTGGATTTTTTGATAAATTGATTGACTTGCAATCTCAAACCCCTATTGGGATACTAATTTCAAAAGTATCTGCTGTATTTAAAAATAATATTTCGGATTATTCATACTAAGAGTAAAGTTAATGCTTTTGTACTTTTTATTTTAATTTAAGGAGGTGTAATTTTTTTTAAGGCATTTTCGCATACACATAAATTGTTAAAGTTTCATTAATGTTTACATCGAAGTATACTTAAAAGCTGAAAAATAGACCTACATTTATGAAAATGAACATAATACTATGTTTATACTAGATATTTTTGTTTATTATACGTTTTGTGTCCATATTAATATGTATTTTATATGGTTTAAAATTACTAAATAGACTAATACTAAGTTCACAAGAGAAAAGTTAATCTAGTTTAACTTAATCTGGCTTATTCTAAAGCAGTGTTTCCCAACCTTTTTCGGTCCATGCCCCACCAAAGCCTTTCTAAACTTTCTATGCCCCCCGGTCTCAGTGGCATGTATAGAAATATATTTTGAGAGGGAGACAAAATTATTTCTTACCCCTCCCTTCTATGTATATTTAATAAGTCTAATGAAACTTCTCAGAACAATTTCAGTTAGAATTTGCATGCTAAAGAACTAAATTAAGTCATGAGTAATTAAGTTCTAAGTACCAAGGGGGGTCTGGGGGTCCTCCCCCAGCAAATTTTCAGAAATTTGACTCTAGGAAGCAGGTTTTTAACTAGTTTGGTACCCCTAGTTGGGAAATTTTGATATAAATTTTTCTGGTAAGATTTGCATTTTGATGAACCTAATGTAAAAAAGTTTCGAATATAAGCGTTCTAAAAACATAGAGATCTTGGGTCATCCCCCAGAAAAGGTTTGGAAATTAGTCTCTAAAAACAGGGTTTCAACTTGGTTTTGATACGTACTAGTCCAGATTTCAGACATGCATTCTCAGATAGGATAATGGGATCAGATTTTGATAAACTTCTTTTTAAAAAGTTTTTTTATTTCCCCCCTGGATTGCGTCCCACCTGGGGGGGCAATTTGGTTGAAAATTTTCAAATTGCCCCCCTAGAAAATGATATTGCCCCCCGGTGGGGCGTGCGCCCCACGTTGGGAAACACTGTTCTAAAGTGTTCCCACTACAACTATCTCAAACCATATGGTGCTACGAGTAAAAAATGGCGGCCGTCCAAGAGCTCGTCTCTAAGCCTAAAACACTCCACTCTAAACTTTTTTACTTCGGACTTATACTTGCAGAATACCAATTTTTCTTCTTGTTCAGATTGTTTATCGAAATATATTTAATTTTAAAAATATATTTAATTTAATAACGCTTGTGCCAATGTAATATCAAATAAAAAAAGGTTGGTAGTTTGTATTAGTTTTTTTTCTTAGTAGATGGCTCCACGGTAACTTAAACTAGTTTAAAGAAAGTTAACTTAAAAGAAAAAAAAAGAAACTTAAAGTTAAGACAGTATATCTTCTCTAAACTAGTTTAAATCTAAGACAGTTCGTTCACACATACTTTTCTTAAACTAGATTAGCACTTAAGCTAGTTTAAAGACAATTTAAAAGTGTTGTAAATTGAAATACTACTCAGAAGGTTTACAAAAACAGAGCTAAAAACAACTTAATACTAAGTTCACGGGTTTAATGAAAAATAGGCTATGTTTTTGTGAAACAACTTCTCAATCCTTTTCAAACATCAAACAATTCCTTCCTATCTAGGAGAACTTATGATTGGGGCTATTATTTTCACGTTATTTTAAATGTCCATAGTTTGCGTTTTTATTAAACATTTATATTTTTAGGAATAGTATTTGTATTAAAGTGTGTAGTATTTATAATGATGAAAATAAAATAATTAAATGATGGAAAATTTAATAAATTTTCACTGATCTCTTAAAACAGATGGGATCTTCTTCTCTGAGTAATAAATCATTACAGAAAATAATGTTCGATTATTATATTGCATATTCTTGTTCGAGAAACTTTAGAAATATGGTTTAAATCTGTTTTTTAAACTATTAAACGATCGTTCAACATAAACTTAGCTTTTATGTGTAGTACCTAATTTTTACGAGGAAGAAGTTGGGATAAGTAAGCAACAGCATGTTCATTAACAACAGGAAAGTTCAGGAATATGTAAATAAACTGAAATATGTGAAATATATAAAAGTTGTACAAAGGGATGCGAACTCACTTGTATCATAATATGTAAATGTATAGAAATCCCCAGCCCTAGTTATCATACACTATCCTCGATCACTATACACACCCACAGAAACCAATTTTGAATAGTAACTACCTTTACTATTAGAAATTACAAACAGGTCATGAATTTCATTACACATTAACTGCTCCAAAATGGAAAACAGTATTTGTAACATTCCTAATAAAGAGATACTTCATAAAGCACAAGATAGAGAATGAGACTTAATGAACATAATATGTGTGTTAAAAGTATTTCGTTCGTAATGGATCAAAATCCTACAATCCTGAAAATGTTAATTTTATTCGTTAACGTAACTCCAACTCTCTTAATAGCTTTGAATTTCCTTCCGAGTGAAATCAAATGTGTTTATTCGTTATTTTGTTCTGAAATTTAATTGGAGTCGCAACAGAGTTCCGGAAGGAGATCTGAAGTATGTATTAATTTGCTAATAACACTAGTCGACAAATTTCAACTTTTTTTCGTTAACAAAAGTGAGATTAGGTATTTCCGACTAATTTCAGGGTGTAAAATTCAGAAATAGTTGTGAAAAAGCTGTAGCACGTACAGTTTTTTTGTTACAAATATTGCACTAGTACTGTAAGAAACGGACAAAAGCGTTGAAAACACTCCATTTTAACAATTAATCTCACTAGGGAGCTACCGCCCCCTGCTCGCTATCGCTCGCCAACCCCCGTAAACTGCTGACGCAGGACCTTTTGGAATTGCTTCGCAATTCCCACAAATTCCAACTCGTTGAACTTAACACACTTTATAAAATAATTAAGCAATTTACAGAAAAAACGTCAACCAACTTATTAAAAATACTTCAAATCCCCTCCATGAATAAATCTCCCTTAAAAGTTTGAGTATATATTAACTCGAAGTTATCAAAAAATTTAAACGAAATGTTTTTAAAAATATTCATCTTAATTATTTTTAATCTATGATTATAAAAATAACTAATTCTAATTGTTTATCAATATACGGACCAAACAAAAAATATTATTTTAAAGTAACTCGATAGTATAATATGCCTAGTGTTTATCATTCATATTTTTTTTAAACCCAGACTTGTTAAACAATACCGTTTAAGCAATTGAAAACAATAAGAGACAAAACATCACTATGTTTACAATTAATTTCGATAAAATCAGAATAAAAATTATAAATATTGGACAAAAAGTGTGAAATTTTAGTATAAAATGGCGTTCATGTAAGTTTTTAGAATATGTTTTTATCAGTCTTTGAGTGATATTTCATCAAGAAAGTACTTTTTTTAAAAGGTGAAAAAACATGTTTCATCTTAAAGTAAAGCGTCAATCGGACGTTGTGATTGGATGCATAATAATTTGATTGACAGTACTTGCTTTATAACTGCGACCTTATCCGTTATCTAAAAAAATGGAAATATTTTAAAATTGAGAATTTTTTTGAAAAATTGAAGAGCTTACTCGGAAATCTGGAAAGAATCCGGACATTTTGATACCATATATGTGTCATTCGGTTCAGTAATTAAAAAGCCTTTCTCTGGAAACCGTTCACCAAAAACTTTTTTTTAGAATAGAGAGATTATTTTAGCATAAAATACTATCATAATTAAGATTGTATACATGTTTCAGACAATATAAAACTAAAAATCATAAACATTCATTAAATACGATGCAATTTTATAATTTTTTGTCTCTAAAGTGGCGGTAAATCTCTTTCAATGAACCAAGAGCTGTAGCCCAAAATTGCTATTTCGCAGTGACCTATGTATCGAGTAAATGTCCTAAGGGAATCTTTATCCTTGTTTATGATTGACTACAGTGATAATTTCCGGAAATAAGTTCAAACGTGGATGTAAAATATAAATTTTGGGTGATGCTCAACATTCTATGGCTTGGTAAGACTAAAGAGAACCTTCTATTGGGATTAAAACATTTTAATCGACCCTATTTTCTAAAAATCATCTTACCACTCTCCTAAAAACCATTTTCAAGCTGATAATGTGTTTTTATTAAATTTTCCTTCATAAGCAGGGTCGTGAATTCTTTTTTAATCAGAGGTTCATACTGACTTTTAGTTTGCCTTCACTTAATGGCAAAAAAAGTCCTTTTAAATACTTTTTTATATGTTTTTTTCTGTATTTGTCATTTATATTGAATAACTAAGATAATTTGAATGTCATCCCCATACTATGGGGATAGTAATTTGCATATAACTACTGTTGACTCTTCGCACTTAAAAAGAGCCACATTCTAACTTCTGCAACACACGTGAGGAGCCCAGATTTTATTTTTATCACCGATTTGGACACAAATCAGTGGGAAAAACCTTTTCCACTTTTTCTGTTAAATATTATCGTTTAATTGTAATTTAAACCGTACCCAAATTTAGCAAAACGTATTGTGCATAAAAGTGCAAAATCTACACTGAAAACTCGTCAATTTTCAAAATGAACTGCAGTACAAAAACATCGCCACACTTTTAAAAGAATGTCTACATACTGGGATACTAGAAATAAATTAATTGGATGGGATTGCAGGGTTGCTATTGGACAAAAATGACGCTTAAAACGCAAAAATTAAGAAAAAAAGCAGAAAATCGAAAATTTTTGTTACGCAAAAATGGGACGTAGTGGAACTTTTTTACTTGCAGATATTTTAGTAACTACATGAGTTAGAAACAAAAATAGTAGTTTGGTTTTTGTTAGGAAACCACTGTCGACTAATGTAATTTGTTAATTATTTGTTCAAAATATAAAATTTATAAGTGTTTCGTTAGTTCCTGAACAAAACTACAATCTAAATGACGATGTCTATTTTGTTCCCATAGGGATAAATGCTTATATCAACTTCCAAACTTACGGCCGTATTCACCGGTAGCCTGACCGGCGGTCAGTTCAGGAAACCATGGTTACAGCCTCTGATTGGTGGAAGGAAAATATTGAATTATTTTTCCACCAATTAGAGGCTGTAACCATGGTTTCCTGACCTGACCGCCGGTCAGGTTACCGGTGAATATGGCCGTTAATTTCACTCTAGACATAGCACTGAGTACACTCTAAAAAAAAACTGTCGTTTCTCCGGATATTTAACGACACTTGTAACGGCAGATCTCCCTTTTATGTACAATAGGTAGATTTTATTAGTAATCCAACCAGGCATTCTGAAAAAATTGCTTTGCCTTAAAAATTTATTTAATGATTTTTTTTTCAATTTCGAATAGCATGAAAGCTTTTGTTTGCTACCTCAAAAATAATACTTTATGTATTAACTGTTGCCAGTGGATTGTGTATCTAACTGATTAATCTAATTTAATCCGATTAAATTAATTTATCCGGGAAATATAATATGTTGTAAATAGAGAATGTCTGTATGCAATAAAAGATTTCTCTGTACAAATTACAAGGGTTTTCTGGCAGAAAATTTGACAGGATGGTTCTGTCAAACAACATGGTATTTTAGAGAGTGTACTGTCTCATAGAAATGCTTCGATGATTGTTTTGCTCTTTTTTTCAGCTCTGATACAAAGAAAAGACGGAAAGCACAAACATGTACTCACCCAGCAGAAATCCGTCTTTGCTCCACTGCACGTCCCCAGCGAGAGCTCCCACTTGGCACGGTAAATCCACTGTGCTCCCCTCCACGGCCACCATGTCCTTAGGGGTCTGGAGGAAGTACTGCTGCGTAGGGGCTTTGCTCCCTGAAAAAACGACACGGAGAATTTCAGTCAGCGTAAATTATGAAATCTGGAATAGAAGACTACGTGACACTTCCAATTTAATTGAACATCGTGACCCACTTTTATACACAAAATCTAACGCAACCCACAGTAAAATTCAGTAAATTTTCCCATTCCCCCTACAAGACATTAGCTTCGTGCGGGTGGGGTTTGATCACCCACTGGTTTCTTACAATAATGAATTATATACATAACTTATAACATACTTATATACATAATTTATAAATATATAATAAGTACATGGTTTAGCGGTTAAATTAACTCTTTTGTTTGGAAAATGCTAAGTATATTTGAAACTGAGTGAACCAAATAGTTTAATTGTGTAAACAACAATGAGCTCCACAGTAAAAAATGGAATGGGGGTCCGGAGGCCCTCCCCCAGACAGATTTTTAAAATGTTTGATACGATTTGAGATATTTTTGAGTAGGGTATTTTTTTCGTATTCCTCTGTTTATTATTTAACAACAAAGCTGGAAATTCGATAAGTTAACACGTTAGTAAAAACTATAAAAAATACTGTGCGTATTCAAACAAATAATTCAAAATCTTATCACGACCCACCCCACAGTTTGAGAATCCCTATGGTAATTTATTAGTAAAGTTTTTAACGTTAAGTATTAGTTAACTTTTTTGGTATTTTTCCGTTATCTATCCCGCTATAAAAATAAAAAAAAATGTATCAAATACCTAAGATTAAAATAAAATCATAAAATTGCAAACCAACAGAATTAAATAATTTTACAAGTATATCAGACAAGTATATCAGAATTTTACAAGTATTTTACAAGATATCAGAATTGTACAGATTCATAAAAACATTAAAAATGAAAAAAAATTAGAACACATTTGTTTACAAAAAAATATTTAGACTGGACATAACTTTAATTGAACCTTGTACTGTACAAATAAAAAGATTGATTGTATTGAAATGGCTTTAAGAATGATTAAGAACGATAAGAAAAACTCATAGTTTTCAGAAATTTAAAATAAAGTTCACAATAACTAACTCATTAGAGCATAATTTAATATCATGTTTTAACAACTGTAAAAAAATTATTTATACTACCGTAAAATGGATAACTTTGGCCCAAGCATCGAAAAGTTTTTTCTATCAGTATGAAAAAATTAAATTATCAACTTATTAATGCTAGACCCAACAGTTGACATTGTTATTATGACATCCTCAAAGCGGTGTCTTGAAACTTTTAAAATACGAGCACTTGGGGTCTTCGAACTTAGGTAGTATCAAAATGTCGGTTTTTGTTCACCTTGCAACTTTTCTTTGGAATGGCGATAAAAAAACATAAATAAAAACAGCTAGGTCATTTTTTATGACAGGTTTAAAGTCCCCTAACAGTTTTTGATGTCATTTATTTTTTTAATTCGTTGTTTGACAATTATTGAACTTTTATTTCGTTGGGATTTAGCTTGTAAATATAAGCTGGTGTAAATTAATTATATTTTCAGGTATTTTGAAACATCGGGATGGTTAATTAATCTCCATGGTTGTTGACCTCCCATTCTAGAGAGAGCTTATATTTAGATAATAAACTCGAAAGTTTCAGAAGCTTTATTAAATCATGCATGAATTATCCAAGTCTTACCAAGTCCTGACATCCATGTATAGGCTAACATGAAGCAACTTTTGAAATTTAAATGCCTTACAAATATTTAAAATTCAACGTTTAATGCTTGTCATGCTAAGTACGGTATTAATAGTTTAAGAAGCAAGTACTAGAATATCCTCATTATAAGTTAAACATTGTTGAAGTGTTAAGGGACTAGTTATGTATATGTTAAAAGGTTTATAGCAACGACTGATATTGATCCTATTGAATAATTTTGTTGTTTCAGTAATATGTTCTTTTCATATAAGTTAAGGTAACAGTCCATTACATATAAAACTAAAATAAAAAAACGTTGTTTTATTTCATTAAAATAATTAGTCATGATATTTAATCTCAAAAACATTTCTAAGAGTTTCAGAACAAAATTTAAATAATTATAATTACACTGCATCTTATGCATCTTATCTCAATCAAAAAAATATTACTTCTTTAAACAAGATTTTACTATTTTCATCCTTTGACATATCCATATTTATTCAGATATCTTTGAAAATATCATATTGGTTAATTATCCTTCAAAAACATAAATTTAATTCACATTAACAAGAACATTTTAGGTACAAACGTATTATCCTAATACCAGTGATTAATCGCCAAATAAGGTCGCCCAAGATTTTACTGTGTTTGGCAACCTAACAGTAGAAAATTCGAGCATGATTGGAAAACCATAATTGTAATGAAAAAAAAGTTCTTCGCTTTTGGAATTATCACTGAAAATCGCGAAAATAACACGAATGTACCACATTTTTTAATTCCTCATAATTATTCTCTAATGTTTGCCCATTTCAATGAATGAAAATACTTATAAGATAAGTAAGAAACAAACATCGATAAGAAATATAGTTAAGATTAAAAAATTCTAGTCATAAAAAGCTTTTACTGAAAAAAAAGACGGCTAAAAAGCAATTGAAAAATATTTTTATTAACAATGCTCACACAGACAACCTGCTTCTCATTCATTTTGATAAGGCATCCCGAAAGAGAAACGGACACAACGGCTTTTAACGTCAAAATCGATAGAAAATCATCGCTTGTTGTAAAGAGCCCTTTGTGTGTTTTGAAACCCGAAAAAATGTGTTTTTTCTTCTTATTCGAAAAACAGCCAAACCTTAAAAACGTTTCGATCTGCGGAGGCCATTCCAGAAGAATCTTTTTTCAACACTCTCTTCAAGAAAAACAAATGCAAGAGAAAAAAAAAGAGTCGGAACGGAACTGAAGGGGCCGCTTACTTTTATAGTTTCAGGAGCTGTCAGAAAGTGAAATGGCAACAGTGAAACCCGGCCGAAGCCCTTAAAAAGTTTCTTTATACGTCCGTCTGAGGGTGTATAAAGAGGGGAGTAAAACACAGACTATTCGAGGTGATAAGGGTTCGTAGCTGGATCTGGCTATTTATAAAGGGGAAATAATATTGAGAATGGCGCTGAGGCTTTTATGGAGCACAATGGAAGGAGATCTAGTGTAATGAAAACTTAAAAATGTTGAAAGGTAAGAACTGGTTTAAAAGTTACTTGTTTTGCTTGGTGTTAGAATGAATTCAAGAAATGGTAAAGACGATGTGAATGACTTCAATGAAAACTTGCTTAAGGAACAAAAAAGGTATACCTTAAGTTTGGGATCGTAAAATTCCATAGTGAAACAATTCTGAAACGTATTATCTTAATGTCAGTGATTTATCGCCAAATAAGGTTTCCTAAGATTTTACTGTGTTTGGAAACCTAACAGTAGAAAAGTTCAAGCATGATTGGAAAACCATAATTGTAATGAAAAAAAAAGTTCTTCTTTTTTGAAATTATCACCACGAAAGACTGTTCGACTGTTCATTCGACTGTTCGACTGTTCATCGTTCCGACTGTTTACGATATTCTGAAACAATTTTGGTTGACGGTTTCCAGAAAAAAAACTTTATAATTACCGATCCATGTAACACATTTTTGGTTATCTAAGTGTTCGGATTTTTTTAGTATTCCGAGTAAGCCCCTTTATTAGAATTTCTAAATTTTATATATATTTTTTTTGGAAATTTTATATAAAAATATTTCCATTTTTTTAAGATTGCAGTCAGGGTTGCAGTTAAATGCAACTGCCAAATAACTTATTATCCATCCAATTACAGCGACCGATTGACGCCATAAAATATGGCGTTCCTTTCAAGTTGTAAAAATGTAATTCAAATATCTTTCAAAGACTGATAAAAGAGCTATAGAAACTTGAATATAGAGGAGAGGAGGGTATTATGGAACATCCTTTATATATTTAAGAATAGCTGTATTGTTGAAACCACGGTTGGAGGTGACGCTTGAGAGCTGTGAGTTTACACCTACTATCCGCTTAACCAGCAATAAATGGTGAAATTCTCCTTTCATTTAAATAGCTCTATTGGTTTTTAATAAAAATCAGCTGATTCATTTTAAGTACATACTATAACTAATGACAATGAAGGGCCAATGGTCCAATAAATCAGCATTTATTTTTTTAAATAAAAAAATGTACTTTAAGAAAAAGTTACAAATGGAGGGTAATATGGAACAGTCGGGTAATATTAATAACAGTTGGATTTACAGCTATTGAAAACTAATTAGACCTTAGAGAACATAGTTAATCTAAACTATAAAAATATATTTAAATATTTACTTTCAAATAGATTTGTTCATGAGTCTATTTACAATAGTCACAAACATAATCGTCTTTTTCTGACCCTTTGCTTATGGAATATTCCATAATACCCCACAGACCATCTTGTACTACGAACCCTTTTACAGACCGATAAAACATGGATAGCTAAAAAACGACTGCAGTATAAGAAACTACTGATCTTTTAGTGTACATTATGCTTAACAACAAAATCAAAGTATCATAGTTACTGGTAGGTTAAAAGGTTTTATTATTTACCGTCAAAAACTTTCGAAAATCCTAAAACACACTTTGCTTTGCTGCGACTGATCAGACAACAAGAAGCTTAACTCTTTGCGCACTGCCTCATGGGGGATTTCTTAAGACTTTCGTGGCATTGCCACGTGATGGCAACACGAGGGGGAGCAGAAACTCAAGTGTTCCATATTCCAGACTATTCCACAATACCCTCCTCTCCTCTATGCTGAGAATTCCACACATTTTTTCTATAACTTAAAATTTTTCTAATTTTTTCCCATTTTGATATTGGGAGAAATTAGCTAAAAACCTTATTAAGCTTTAAATTTAAAGTCATGAACAAATTTGAAATTCCTATATTACGAATGACAATGGATTAAAACGATGACATCCTAAATATGAATTGAAAAGTTGGTAAAAATACCAATAGCTGTGCTGTTTTATGACTTAACGTTTCCAAAATTTATTTAAAATTATTCTTTGTAAGGAACACAATAAAAGCTTAAACCATATAAAAAAGTAAAAACAATTATATTGATTAAACTTTAACATTTTTTATTACTATTTTGTTACTTTGTTTTAAATAAAAGTACGTGGTAAAATGTTTGAAGATTAACTGAATGGGTATACAGGGTGTTTCAAAATTGTGTTGCACGGCTTTTATTCGGATTCAACGCCTCCTAGGGTCATGGAAGTAAGGTCTACCCCTAGGTAAGTGACCCTGGAGAATCCATTGAAATGACTCACAGCGCCCCTAGCGGCGAAATTAAAAAGTTTAAAAAATTAATTTAAAAACTAAAGGATATAGAGCAAAAACATCAATAAGAGTATTGTTGCCAATGTCAAGAAGAACTCACTGAAAAAAATTTGATCAAAATATCTTGAATATTCGCGGAGATATTAGCATGTGAATATAGCACTTTTTGAGGGGTAAAAAATAAAAAGTTCACATATTTCCAAATTTTTCAGTGTTATTCTGTAGTTTTATGGTTTTTTAGTAGAAAGAACACAAAATTAATCAAAAAATCAAAAAAATTTGCAAATATGCGAACGTTTTAATTTTTGACCCCCGAAAAAGTGCTATTTTCACATACTAATATCTCCGCAACAATTCAAGATATTTTGATCAAAATTTTTTCAGTGAGTCCTTCTTGACGTTGGCAACAATACTCTCATTGGGGTTTTTGCTCTATCTCCTTTAGTTTTTAAATTATTTTTTTAACTTTTTAATTTCGCCGCTAGGGGTGCTGTAAGTCATCTCAATGGATTCTCCAGGGTCACTTACCTAGGGGTAGACCTTACTTCCATGACCCTAGGAGGCGTTGGTTCCGAATAAAAGCCGTGCAACGCAATTTTGAAACACCCTGTATAACGAACCTTACTCTAAACAACACTACAGTTTGTTTTTCCGCAACATAACTACCTTCACAGAGAAAGGAGTTCTACAGGGAAGGATTTGAAATTAATATTTTGTCATGCTATTCTTATTATTAAGTTTTTTGTTAAAGAAGTGTTTATCTTTTAGAACAGTCTTAGTTTTTCTATAC
This sequence comes from Tetragnatha versicolor, assembly GCA_024610705.1. Lineage (NCBI taxonomy): Eukaryota > Metazoa > Arthropoda > Arachnida > Araneae > Tetragnathidae > Tetragnatha > Tetragnatha versicolor. Next base: position 10,112,301 of record JANDEH010000015.1, read on the forward strand.
CAATATTGATTGGGTAGAAAAGAGTGAAATTAGTCTGAAATAAAATGGAGCTGTGTATTATTTTGTTGCTTTTTCACAGTAAAATAATCTACTGAAGATTTTATTAGTTTGAATCATATATATCAGTATAGACATTTTTTCATAAACAATGAACATGGTAATTTAGTTTTTTTTACTTGGAACAATATAACGGGTAGTTAAAATGTGTATATTTAACTTCTAAAATATGTATAACTTGTAAAAACTAGGGGGCTATCGCCCCCTGCTCGCTATCGCTCACCAACCCCTGTTAACTGCTGAGGCAGCACCTTTCGAATTGCTTCGCAAAACCTAAATCACTGAACTTAACTCACTTTATAAACATTCGTAAGAACAATTTGCAGAATAAACAACAACCAACTTTCCAAATATACATCTCCATGAATAAATCTCCCTAAAAAGATTGAATATTTGTTATCTCCTTATTATAAATAATTTAATAAAAATGTTTTTTAAATAACCAGCATAATTAATTTGATCTGCTATTATTATATTAATTAAATATTGCTAATAATAAAAATTGTTAATCAACATTCTGAAAAAAAAACAGTACTCCAATGAATATTAAATTGTACCTAGTACATCACACCACCAGTGTTTTATTATTGATACTAGCTGTTATACCCGGCCTTGCACGGGTGGGGTGTATAAATTTATTTTTAAAAAGTTTTCTTAATATACATTTATAATTTTGTAAATTAGCAATATTACAAATCCTCCCGGTATCCCAGGCGCGTCTTTTCTATCCCAGTGTTCTCTTAATTTTCTAATTCCGGTGTTCTCGGTAATTTTTCCTATCCCGGTGGTCTCGGTAATTTTTCTAATCCCGGCGTTCCCGGTAATTTTCCTATCTCGGTGTTTCTGGTAATTTTATATTTCGGTATTCCCGGTGTCTTTATGACAAGTTTCCTATCTCGGTGTTCTCGGTAATTTTTATAACCCGGCAATTTTTCCTATCCCGATGTTCCCGTTAATTTTCCAATCCCGGTGTTCTTTTGTCACTTTTTACAATCCTGATGTTCCTGATAATGTTTAATATCTTGGTGCCTTTATAAAATAACAAATTTGAAACTAAAATAAAGATCTAGTAAATGAAAAAGTCTAGTGATCTGTCTCATTCGAAACAATGTTTTATTTTTAACTCGTTTTCCATGAAAAAAATTATATTTTTCAGTAAAGATATTTATTTCAAAGGAAAAAAATCTTGAAATGGAGTAAATGTCCACGCCGTCGGTGTGGTTTAAAAGGAGATGCGGAACACACATACATACACACACAGCCACAAACGTTTTTATTTATATAGAGATTAATAAATTTGCCTAGTAACTACAATACTGGTACTAAAGTTTCCTATTATTGGCTTGCATGAATGGTAAAACAGGTTTTCAAACACGGAAAAATAAGTGAAAAAAAGCAGGAAAAATGGAAAAAAAGAATGAAGGGCTGATTTTCTCTTTACAAATTATAGCCTATGTGTTATTCTGATGTATAAGCTACATTATTGTAAAATTTCATTAAAATCCATTTAGTAGTTTTGCGTGAAAGAGTAACAAACATACAGACAAACATTCACAATTATAATAGTAGTAGGATTTATGTTTCAACCCCACTGAGCTATAAAACAAACTGGAGTGACTAGTTAGCGTGCCGAAACCACATCACACAGCGGAAAGGATTTCCATCTTCTTTTAAATTTCTCCATCTGTTAGCACAGTTGTATGCACAGAATGAAACGACTATTCTAAATTTTGCTCATAATATTTTGAAAAACAGGCATGGGTGGATTAAAGGGGGAATGCTCTTCCAACTTTAAGCAATCGGGGCAATTTAACCTTCTGCGCTGGCACGATCAATCGCTTGTTATAATATCGGAGCTTGTCACTCCAGTTTGTTTTAGTCTAAGCACGCACTCGAGACTTTTGTCACGGCGACAGGGACAAAATTATCACCCTGGCTATTGCATAAAAACTAGAGAGAGCGCATTAGGCGACGAGACTCTTGACCGATTGCCAAAAATCTACCATAGAAATGCATTGCTCTCGAGTGACCTAGTGTTTATAGTCGTCGCGACAGAAGTCTCTAGTGCGCGCTTAGCCTTATAGCTCAGTGTTCAACCCATACTTTGTAGACTTGTTATGTAAACAATACTAAGGGCTTATTACACATCCTCAAAATAATCCGAACAGTTTGATACCAGAAATGTGTTATACGGATCAGTAATTTAAAAGCCTTCCTCTGGAAACTGTTCACCAAAAACTTTTTTTAGAATAGAGACATTCTATCATTTCACTCAAAACTTTCCGAAGTATCTTTACGAATACGGTAAATAACTTACAAAACCAGAAAACTTGAGAAATTGAAACAGAATGATAAGTTTACCTTCATTTCTGATAGTAAAGTACTTATTTGGATATTAATGTAACAAAGTAATGTTATTCATATCATTAAAAGGACTTAACTAGGGCTTGACCGATGGCACTTTTTTGGCCGATGTGCCGATGCCGATTGTTCGGAAATTTCCATCGGCAAGCTGATGGCCAATGGGTCTTTTCTAGGCCGATGGTAATAATTTCATTAACCCTTTATTTACCGACGGTACTTGTAAGTACCACTAGCGCAAGTTTAGAACTGCTGATGGTTGGCGAGTATTGGCTATTTGGCTCCATATTTAGAAGCCACATAATTCACTTAACATTAGTTGGGGTAACTACAGGGTGTATCTGAAATGGTGCAACAAACTTTCAGGGATGATCATCACTCATCAAGACGAACAAGAATAGGTATAGAAAGGGGGCTCCCAGACCAAATCCCAGGGAGTTAAAAATGGAGCGACACCCCAAAAAAATCATTGAAAAATTCAATTTGTAGAAGAACTACTATTGGTAAAAACTTAATTATGGTCTCAAAAATTGTGGTTTAATATGATCTTTAAAATAACCTCAAAAGTCTTCACTTTAAAATTTGTTTTATTATGAAAAAGTTAAAAAACACAAAAAAATGTGAAAACTATGCCAAAACCTTATTTTGTATTTCGAAATCCTTTCTTTTGATTTGATAATCTGAAAGATCATAGTTGAAAACCCTAAAGTCCAAAGTTTCACGTAAATACAATCATTATCAAACACTTGAGATCCTGTTAAAATTTGTTTTTTGCATGCTTTTTTGTGTGTTTTCTGCAAGGGGACAAAGTTAAAGAAGGTAATATGATCAAAGATTTAGGGGTGATAGTAAATGAGGACTTTAAATGGGTTCATCAGTGTTCATCTGCTAGTAAAAAGGCTAATAGGATATTGGGATACATTAAAAAAACTGTTTCTTCAAGGTCCGAGGATATTATTTTGCCACTATACAGAGGCTTGGTGAGACCTCATCTAGAGTATGCTGTTCAGTTTTGGTCTCCATACTTAAAAAAAGATATTGCTGCAATAGAAAGGGTTCAGCATAGGGCTACTAAAATGGTCAAGGGTATATCCAGTTTAAGTTATGAGGGAAGATTAAAGAAGCTAAATATGTTCACTCTAGAGAGAAAAAGGATTAGAGGGGATTTGATTCAACTATTTAAAATGGTAAAGCAAGGGGACACAGAGGGACTAGATTTCAATATGGGTAATAGAACAAGGGGTCACAATTTCAAATTGAATAAAGTAAAATTTAAGACGGATTGTAGAAAGCATTATTTCTTTAATAGGGTAGTGGATAGATGGAATGCGTTGCCTGAAACAATCGTAAATTCGAGTGGGGTAAACGAGTTCAAGGGGAAAATTGACAGATACTGGGATTCTGGTAGTTTGGGTTAAAAAGACTGGACCAACCTTGCTGGGCTTACGCCTGTAGTTGGTCGACTTAATTTGTATTTGTATTTGTATAAAAGAAAGGATTTTGAAATACAAAATAAGGTTTTGGGAAATTTTTTACATTTTTTTGTTTTTTAACTTTTTTCATAATAAAGCAAATTTTAAAGTGAAGACTTTTGAGGTAATTTTAAAGATGATATTAAACCACAATTTTTGAGACCATAATTAAGTTTTTACCAATAGTAGTTCTTCTAGAAATTGAATTTTTCAATGATTTTTTGGGGTGTCGCTCCATTTTTAACTCCCTGGGATTTGATCTGGGACCCCCTTTCTATACCGATTCTTGTTCGTCTTGATGAGTACTATCATCCCTGAAAGTTTGTTGCACCATTTCAGATACACCCTGTATATAGTGATTTTTATCGCTAAAAACGTGGCGCATCAGCAGTACTAAACTTGCACCGAAAATAATTTGGTAAATAAAGGGTTAAACCAATTTAGTCGAGTTAATGTAACGACAAAAAAGCGGGTAAAGTACTTGAGAATGACCTAAAACATAATATAATAAAAGCATTTGCCCAAATGCCCGTATGGCCAATCCGATCCTATCCATGAGGAGAAATTTCAACTTGAAACTAAATGTGGAGTTGATGGAGGAAAATCAAGCTTATTTTCGTCCTCTCGTTATTTGTTCTATGTGTTGCGGTTTGTCTTCAAAAAACATCGGCCTAACATCGGCTTTTAGATGTTTTTTAGGCCGATGGGACGATTTTTTCTAATTTTTACATCGGTCACCGATGACTAATTTTTCGAACAACCGGCGACGATGCATCGGTCGAGCCATAGACTTAACTATTCCTTTGAACTGCCTTTAAATCTGAAATATTTTCTTTCCTGAAAATATAGTAAAAAATCAATTCAAATAGCTCAAGAGATGGAAAACATCAAAACCATATCCATACGATACACATCGTCAACAATATTTTCAAAACTCCAACAACAACAACGAAATACCCTTATACAAATTCAATCCCTTTTTTATGACCAAACTGACAATTCAGAATCCCCTCGAATACGAAATAGCTCCATGAGGGCGTAGTTATTGCGAAACTTAACGTTACAAATATATATAAAGAGAGAGGGGGCATAGTAGCAGAAGGCAAAACGAAACAGGAATTCAAAAAGAGACTAGATGAAATATGCCTGGCAATTTCGTCGTATTAGATCCAAAAGGAAAGGCAGCATCTTCATGGGGAAATATATTTCATTTCTAATCCATACAATCAGCAACGGACTCCTCTTCTTCGAACAAAAAGAGGGGAATTGCCCGGAATGAAATAGAATGGAACGGAATGACTTGTAGAACGATAAACGGGGTTGGAAATTCATAACTCTTGGAGTGAGCTTCCAAGTTTTCGGAAGTATCTCCCTCTGTGATTTTTTTTCTCTAGTAGAGAAAATTTTGGATTTATTGGGGAAAGAATTGGGCGGTATTTTTCTGTTATTGTCAAAAAGCTATCGGATGGATAGATGATTGGCAAGTTTGGCTTTTAGTAACTGTTGATGAGATAAACTTCGTTTGAAAATTCAATGTTTTAATATGGACTACATATCGCATAAATCGTTTTGTTTAAACTAGAGAGTCACGAGTCACGAGACAAAAATGAAAAAAACTGTCATATTTACAGAGTTATTTTTTATACAGACACAACAATTTTCAAAACTTATAGATCTTAACAATTTAATTAATGAGAAATTTGAGCATGTTTGGAATTAATAAGTCTTTGTATGTCCGGATGTCAGTAACACATAAGAGGATGTCGTTTTCAAGTGTCAAACGATTTCTTGCCTTTGATTTAAAGTGCACAATTTTAGAGAACCCTTGTTTACACCTGTAGGATGTTACAAATGGTATTGATACCCTTATCGCTGCTTTGAATATTTCTGGATATTCTTTTTTAACACCAATCCAGAATTTGTCGACACAAGCATTGTTAAAGTTCAACTTTATACGCTGATCACAAGATAATTCTATTAAATCATCATGCAGATGAATACTTAATTCAGCCTTTTGAACGGCTTGCTCATTAAACGAATTGACTACTCATAAAGCATCCATCCATATTCTTAGCTAGAATATAATCTTTGAATTGTTCAGTCAAGGCTTCAAGATGAGATGATATGAGTAGGGAGAGAGACGAAGTGTCTTAACATTTTAGGTCTGACGGGGTCGCCAAAATATTTTCCCTTAAAAGGGGGTTGCGGAGTCAGAAAGGTTGAGAACCCCTGGTAAACTCTCCGATATTTATTCAATATTATATTATCTTATTGAAAACATATAAAGAGTATTTCTCACCCATTTTATTGGATTTTGGGTTAGAATAATGTCTTCCAAAATAAACATAAATATTTATGTGTTCCAATTCCGTTGACTGCCCTGTTAAATATCCCGAAGGTGATTTATACGAAAACTTTTAAAACATCGCCAAATGTTTATGGTTTTCATTCATATAGATTACTGTATATTTTAATCGGTGCAATTATCGGGATATTTCTAATATTTGGCGTTCGAAAACGGCTTGGAAATATTTAGTGGGACAGATAACTATATTGAACCCTTTATACATATTTTGGAAGATAATTTTATTTAGAAAAAGTTTGCAAATAAAACTATTTTTATACTTCAATATCTTACAATCAAAACATGTCAAAAGAAGTTAATGGTTAGTTGTTTTTACCAAAAGATATTTACTAATAATCTAATAACTATAATTTAAACTTATCTCACAAAACTTTTGTTATAACTTCATGTGCTTCTCTTATATTTAGACGAGTGAATAAACATACATGATAGAAGCATTTACTTTAATTTGTACGCTAGCATTAAAATATCTAATTTTGTTTTATATACCAGGTATACTTAAGAGTTTATGGCGTTTTTCTTGCCTGTCCTGTATCCCATTAACACTGAAATTTTAGCTAAATCCGAGTTATGTTGTTGTTGTCGTGTCCAAAAGAAATTAAAACATAATGGAGCCAAAAGTGTTGAAAACGAGGGTTGCCAGGTCTGGAGCCAGAAGATTATAAAGGATGTCCTTAAATCCGGGTTATTTACTTATGGAACTGTGTTTTAAGACAAACTGTTTTAATATTTTTCCTTTGTATAAAAAAGTTATCAGAACGAAGTTAGACACTTAAATAAAAAAATATTTAAACAAAAATATAAGTTTTGGATACATAAAATACATATTAAAAAACTAAAAATAATGTTAGAATATCCATTAAATTTGCAAATATAAGCACGTATAAACTCTTTGAAGAACTCAGTTAAAAACACCACACTTTTGTTTTTTTAAAAAGATGAAAAAAATTGTGGAAACTAACTATTAGTAGTTGAAAATAGATATTAGATAAGAAAATTTAAAAAAGATCTCAGAATTTGAAAGAAAACAACTTCAGTTTGTTTTTGACCATATTCAAGACTTTAAACTTTCAACCGCATAATCATTATAAATTGTTTTATCGACCATTTTATCGATTTAAAGGAAACTGATACAGAATGTTCTAAGGGAAATAAAAAGAAGCTCACACAAAAGAGTGAAAGAGATAATTATTAAGAGCAAGGAGAAGTAGGATAATATTCTTATAGATATCAGAGCAAGTTCACAAGTTGAAATTTAGCACTTATTTAAAACATTATTTGCTAGTTAAAAAGTACGTTTGATAGAAATTGTTAAGAAAGGTTTCAATTTATAATCTAATATTTCAGTAGAGATGGATGAGGGGTGTTTCATGATACAAAAATGAGCATTTGAATACGAGAGAATGAATAATAAGTATTAGAAAATCGTTTTTAAAAGACATTACGTACGGATGCAAAAACAGTTACTCCTTTTAGAACCTTATTAAGTTTCAAACATTATTAAACAGGGTATACTATTTGCCTTTCTTTATAATCCTGTTAATTAAATACCAAAATATCCCATCTTCTGTCTAAACCAGTTTTTTAGGGGTCAGTTAAGTAAAGGTTCCAAAATAACGAAGGAGATTTCTTAATTTAAATGTAAATAAATTCGAAGCAACATTACTTGCAAGTTTTCCTTTTCGTACATTACAAGCGACAATCTGTGAAAGTTACGGTTAATTTTTATACAATTTAAAAAAATTATATTTAAAATTATAACACACAAAACCTTGATATTTATTTTTTTTAATTTAGGTACCTAGGTATTACACCATCGACTTTCAACAGCCGTTAAATTCAGCGGTACAGCTATGGAACAGTCAATGGGATTTTAAATGTTTTCGAATTCAGCGGCATGGTCGACGGAATAATACGTAAAAACCAAAATTTAAAACGCATAAATAGAGTACAAATCTAACTAATTTACTATTTTTAAGTAACCATTTAACTCACTATTTGAATAAAATGAAACATTAAATATGTTTTACATGAAAATAAATTAGTTTACTATCCCTTTAACACTCACAAATTATTTTGATTTGAAAAAAATCATCACTCTATAAGGAAATTTTACAATACACACGACAAAAATTTTCACACGGCATAATAGAACCCCCCTGGTATTTACCAATGCATTACCTATACAAAGAGTAAAAGTCCCCACTCTGAAATCAGAAACATTAAATCCAACTTTCCATTCGAACATTGATTTCAAAATATTTTCAAAACGCCCGCAGGCCACACGGAAGAAACCAACAAAAACGTGCCCATCAGAAAACTATTTCATCTGCCGGCGACAAACAAGACCAGAAGAAGAAAAAAAGAACAGAAAAAAAATCGAGTTTCTCTTCCATTTTTCCATCCAGAGAAACGCTGCCACCGACCTCTTCAAGAACTCTCCATCAGTTATATTTCTCGACGAAACACACCGGGACGAGATTAAAACACATTACCGATTACTACTACTGCGTGAGTTGTTGTTTTTCCCGCCGAGTCGATCTCGAGGGCTCTCGTACGCGGACGAGATTTGACGAGAAGTGGGAAAGAAAGTTCGTTTTGAATGAAAGGAGAAAATGTCAAATGCTTCCGTTTTTTTGAGGATTTCGAGGCAATTTATTTTTGGGAAGAAATATGTGGGTGAGAGGGTTTATTTAAGCTGTTTTCTAAATAGATATGGTTCTTTAAATATTCACAAAGCATGAAGGAGCATGTATTGAAAGTAGACAGACTTTTCGGATGAGATATGGTGTTGGTGAAGTGAAAACTGGTTTGGACTCTTTTATGCAGTTGTAGTATTTTCGAACCATTACTCAAGATGACTTTTCTAAACTATACAAAAGTATTTTGGTTACGTGCTAGAAATTTCTGGAAAAATATGCTTTAATGTTCAAAACTTCCGAATCCTCTGTATTTTAAATGCGCAATATATATTCACACGTCTAGACTAGATATAAGAATGAATACACGCATTTATTACTTTGTGTTGGAAATATACTTGTGCAAGTTAAAGAAAAAAATCGTATCTGGTAAAAATGTTCCGATATCAGATTTTAAAACAAAACGCAATGAAATTCCAGAAAGTATTAAAGTTAAGAAAGTACCAATTGACTAAAACCAAAAGATTCCCAACTGAAAAAAGTGTATATGTTACAGTTAAAGTCCGGAAATCAGTTAATTTACAGATAACCTAGGTAATTTGCAGATTAACGAGGGTGATCCGTTAAAGAGCGAATTTTTTTTCAATTTCTAAGATTACCTAGGTAATTTTGAAATTACCTAGGTATTCTGCACCCTACCGACTAGACACTCGTTAATCTGCATACTACCTGTAATCAGTTATTTTACATATTAACGAGGGTGATCTTTTAAAGTACGAAATTTTATTTTATTTTATAAAAAGTTTAAGGAGGTTGGGGGGGCTGCCGCCCCCCCAACCCCCCCTGACCTAACTATAACCAAACTCGTTTTGGGGGTAAACAGTAACAATGGCGAATCAAAAAAGGGGGATCGGTACTTTTTTCATATTACACAAAACACGCAAATCCCACAAAAATAGTAATGAAATAGCAATTTTAAAACTAGAATATAAAAACAATAATAATAGAATATTAAAGTACCAACTGAGATTTGTATCAATTGTGGTTTTCGATCTCGATTTGACAGCGTATTTCAATGAGCACTTAAACTAGCAAATCTTAATGAAAGCGCGGTGTAATCGGCTGGCAGCCTGCACTGAACTATTGCTAGGATTCGCGATCGATTACATATGTTAAACCCTTGCCCAGGTTCCAGCGATTGTTGAATTAACGTTTGTTGAAAAGATATTTCAACAGCTGGGACATTTGCTTTCGTTAAAAGAAATCTCTGTCACTCTGAAGTCGGAGCTTCAACACAATTGTTTCAAAATACCCGTTTTAGTAGTAATATACAGTTTTTAATAATGTAAATTTACAGTACTTACTTGCTTGTATTATTTTGTTTTAACATTCAACATGACAACTACTATTGCTACGCTCTAAATTTGAAATCAAAACACCAAATATGACAACAAACTACGTATTGAAACCCAACTGCGCAGGGGTAAGCGCATGGCGCAGTAAGCACCTCAACATTTTAACAGAAAGTATTGAACGAAACAAACTATTTTGAACTTTAACGATCAAGAGGCCGTTATAGTGTAGATTCCCTAGGTAAAATGCGAAAAACTCAAAAATCCGCACGTTAACGACAGAAATCAGTTAATCTTAAGTTTACCTAGGTATTCTTCAGATTAACTAATTATCAACTTTAGCGGTAACATATACACTAGGAAACACTTTTCTAACCAGCAAATCAGTAGCGGATTTCTAAATAGGCTAGCTAGGCTATAGCCTACGGCGGCAAATTTTAGTAGGCGGCAAATTTTCGACAGCAGAATTTTTTTCTTAAAAAAAAGAGAAGAGAAAGGAAACACTAAACATAACCTCTGGAAAGATGGAGAACGTCCTTTCAGAAAATCAATTCTGTGGTTTACAAGAAACTGTTCTCTTTGTTACCCAAAGGGTCTCAAAATGAGCCAAAACTACTTTAATGGGCAATTTCCAAAAAAATGTCGGGGGAGAACCTCCAAACTCAAATTTTTATCTGTTACAGTGTTTTTCCCTTGAAAAGTACGCCGCCTACAGGAAACTTTTCCCGTTTGGTGCTCTGTCTATAAAGTTTGAAAAGTAGATAAACACAAGTTCGGGGGAATTTCCAAAAATATTTTCTGGAATTTCCCTTGAAACTTAAGGGTTTTACAAGGAGTGATCCTTTTTGATGTAACCTGAAGTGTCTCAACATGAGTTAAAATGCCACTTTCAGGGGCAAAATTTAAAAAATTTTCTGGAATAGGAACCTCTAAACCCCTTAGAAATTTTCCAATTCATAATACTATAAACTTTTTTCCTTGAAAATTCTGCCGCTTACAATGAGTGGTGCTCTTTGGGTGGAATCTAAAGGTTTCAAAATAAGCTAAAACACTATTTTGAGGGGCAAATTTTCAAAACTTTTTTGGGGGAGAACCCCCAGACCCCCTTTTACTTCGAGTTGACATATTTACACAATTTTGAAATTTAGTGCACCAAAATTAAAACCTTACGAAGTCAACTCTCCTACAACTTAGTATTCCTAAGATTAGACCTCAGAAAAGATGTTGAGTAACCCCTATAAACAAAAGTCTAGCTACGGCACTGGCAACCCCCTCCCCTTTCAGTTGCTAACATTAATATTTGAACAGCCCATAATCATAATAGCAATTAAGTTATTCCTGAAACTCAGCCCCCCAAAACCAAAACTGAAGTTTTATTTTGGGAGAGACGCCATGGGGGTCGCCTGTTTGCGTCTCCAGTTGCGATGAGAAAGAAGCGCGGCACGCTTTTTGTTTGGTAAACCAGATGTCCAGTCTTCGGTTGCAATGTTGTTTTAAGACACAGTAGGGGTGACGATTGACAGAGAATGGGGTAGGACGTGTGAAAGATTTATGGACCAGACGGACTAGGAAGGTTTTGTTCTGCCTGGGGCTTACTTCAAAGGGGGTGCTGTTGTGATAACAAACATTTCAGGTTTCTTGACCAAAGAATTCCATGAAAATCTTGAGTGCCCAGGGATGGAAAGAACGTTCAATTAGTTCCATTGCCACCTGCTCAAAGGGGTCATAAATAAATCGAAGATAAAGAATTCCCAACGCCTTCATCAGCTATCGGTTCATTTTACGAAAAAACAATCCTGTGTATTCGGGGGTTGGTTTTCATCCCCTTTCATTGAATGTGTTCACGAGACCGCTTCCATATAAGCTCTGTTTTGCTTCTATATTGGTAGTAGCCCTGAACAGAGAGAGACCTTCTAAATTTGTGTAATGTAAGTTCAAAAATACAAATTGAAACATCGTTTTCTGGTAAGTTCCTTTTTTTTTCGTATTTTACTGTATTAATCAATAAATTTCATAAAATAATTGGATATTCGTACTTGCCAACTTTTAAGGTTTGTCCGTAAAATGTTAGGATTTTCGTTTAGTTTACGGTCTTACTGATGGATCGAAAATTTCTGCGGTTATTGGGTTTATTTTCACTTCAAAATCAGATTCCTCTGCTAATCCCTGTCCATTTGATTTTCACAATTTTGGTCTTTTTATTAAATTAATTTTAGACTTTTTTGTAAGTCTTGGATTCGCTCGCAAGTCTCCTGAGTCTTCATGGGCATTCTCCGGGTAAGTTTGCTTATCTTACAACTTAACCGAGATAAGACCCTGAAAGATGCTTCGATGCATGAAACTTGTTTTCAATCAATGTTTCATATTATTTCTCTTAGTAATAGTTGATACGAGTGATAATTTATAAAACATTTACTAGAAAATAGATGAAGGAAATATTTGTTTATTTCTTAGAAACTATTGCAGATTTTTAATTATATTTTATGCAATTTTACATACTGTTTTATAATTTCAATTGCTTTCTTGAGTTAAAACACTAATTTCGAGGATCAAATTTTAAAAAAAAGGAAACAAAATTCTGGTAGAGAACCCCCAATCCCCAAAATTTAGCCTTGGTTTTAGGTAGTGTTTTTCTCATTAAAAATTCTGATGCCTAAATGAAGAGGTCTCCTTTAGGTGTTTCCCCAAAGTGTGTCGAAATAAAGAAGACTTCTAGTTCCCCTCCAAAATTTTACGTCTATTTATGACTATTTTCCTTTAAAATTCAGTGATTTTTAAGGTCTCAAAATGAACTAAAACACTTTTTTCCGAGACATTTTTCAAAATTTTTCTGAGGAGACCCCCAGATTTACTTAAGCTCACATTAAAATATTTCGACAATTTGTGCAACACATTCAAGAGCTTCTTTCAAGTGATTAAAAGTTTAACGCATAAATAATGGTACTCGTTAGGGGTACATTAACGTTAAAAACGTTGAGTCAATCCCCCCCCCCCGAAACAAAAGTCTGGTTATAGCCCTAAAATTTCCCCACATAAAAGGGGTGGATTAAAAAATAAAGGGGTCGCCAATGAGCCATCTTCGCCCCGGGCGCCGTTTTACCACGGCACGGCTCTGTGTAGGCGGCAAATTTTGGTTCAGCCTATAGGCGGCGCATTTGGAAATCCGCCACTGCAGCAAATATTTACAACTTGCAAATAAACGAAAGTTGTACAATGAACTAATTAGAATAGATGTTTCAAAAAGCCATTTTCTGCACACAAATAATTTTATGATACTCGTAAAAATATTAGGAAGTTTTCAAAATCCTTGACTATCAAATATTTTTCTCAATATATCCCACAGTAAATTTATAAAAACTAGTTCAAGTTGGTTTTAAACTAAAGTAGAAAGGCAATACTCTTTTTACTTTACTTTTCCTAAATTTTGCTTTCAAAAAAACATCCCAAAGAATATAAATAGTTGCTTCAACATAAAAAAAACCACTGTTCTAGTTGTAAACTTACTTCTTCTGTAATTCCCCGCGACTCATGAAAAAGCCAGTTTCTACACTCCATAACATACTTTTCCCCATTGCCTTGTTTCAAAAAATCGCTTAAAAAACTAGAATGTGCGTAAGTTCAATCATAACTATCTCAAAAACAAAATAAAAAAACCTTCAGGTTTTTATCATTAAAATCGAATACTACCAGTCCCCCTCATACGATAAAAAAAGACTCCAGTTTTTGGAAGCGATCTTTTCAATTTTGAGGTACTGTTACAGCCGCTAGAAAACACACAATCTTTAATAAATCACTGTCTGTGCTTTCACTTAACATAGTTTTTGTCGCCAATGTAATAAAAAAGGGAGTTTGACAAAGAGCGCCAAGCCTTAAAACATAATGAATTACTGGGAATATACACCGTTCGTTTTGACTTCTTTTTACTTTTTTTTGTCCGGTAAGTAAAAAATGAAAGGTTTTCCGGGCAAAAAAGAATGACTTTCTGGAGGGATTTTGTCTTTAAAAGGAAGTTTTGCGAAATTATTTCTTTATCTTGAAATAATAAGGGAAAAAGGTGTTTCAGTGAAAAAAAAAAGTATGAAGATTAAGAAGGATTCTCTAAAAAAATTGTTTTTAGATTTCAGAAATTTATCAACTTGTAAAGGAGAGTGTGTTGCAATCGAAGAAATATTCCGCTATTTATTTCTCAATGAATAAATTAAATTGTCATTAGTTTAGGGTGACAAAAAATATATATTAATGTAATTTTAATCAAATGCTGATTAGTAATGCAAAAAGTGAAATTTCGTTGAATCAATTTCATACATTCATATACTTTGATGCAAAACGAAAATCAAATACTTTTAAAAGCATTAAAATTATCTAAAGAAGTGTCGTCATGTAACATTTTCTTATCGTTTTATTTGAGTAATAATTCAAAAATTTTTTGTGTAATAAAAGTAGAAAATAACCGTAACCGTACAAACTGCTTTTAGAGAAAAAAAAGGTTTCTTATGAATAAAACCATTTATTTACATACTCTCAATAAAGAAAGTAATTTTATAAGATGTAAGTTAGGTGTATGTAATAAGTGTTTTATTTATTTAATATAAGAAAACTTTCTCTTTTCAAGGAAGGAGATTTATACATGAATATATAAATGCATTCATTTTAAAAACTGCAACTCAATTAAAATCCGCGATAGAAAAAGCAGAAATGAGAGTAATAAAAATAATTTGCAGACTAAGTATATTAATTAATTTTTTATTGAGTAATAAAACAGTATTAACTTTTCGTTCCTATGTTGTTATTCTTATAAAAAATCTTTTATAACTTCAACTGTGTACTCGATTTCAAGAATATTTTTTTCAGCTTATTTGATCTGTTCAGAAGTGTTTTTAATTGTTTTTTTGCAGGTTTTAAACTATATTTGGGGGGCGTGTTTAAATATAAAATACTTAGGTAAAAAAAATAATAAAGATATGAACAAAACTTTCAAAGCTATGGCGAAATATTGTTATATGTGTAATTTTTTTTCTCCAATTCTTTTCTTACTGCAGAAGATTTCTCAAATGATTATTTAATTTTTGAAAAGTCACGTTAATCAAAAACTTTCAAATATATGGATTTCAATAAATAAATATAATTCTTTATAAAGCATTTTTCGCAATTTGTTTTATGGTGTGTTCAATGACAACATTGTGTGTCTTTTATGAAATTCCCTAGTCCAAGTACAACATTCCCTTTTAAGATATATTTATTTATAGCATATTACCTCACTATACCTTTAATACTTCTATTGAATTACCTTAGAAACTATATATTTTTTAAATAACAAATTTCAAAGCATTATTCTTGTCCTCAACAAGATACTTGTACAGTGTACAAAGACAACACCCATCAAAAGACTCCATCCTTTTACAAACAACAACATAATCAATCTAACCCTTGTAAACACCATACAAACTACACAACTTGATCCCAGTTTACACAAAACCCATCTTTTAAAAACTCCCATAAAAGCCATTCTTTCAACGGTATATAAATTCCTCGCAGGCCCCCAATACCGCGCATTGTTAGAGAAAGCACAATTGAATCCATAGCCTTTGTTAAGGCAAAAGATGTATGGCAGAGAGGCGCCATTTTTGAAATAGAAGATGACAAGTCCAGTGTTCGATGCCCGGAATCATGAATCAGAGCGCTATCTTCTGCTGGAACGGCCGAAAGAAATCATTTGTCAACTTTCTATTTTTCAGGCCACCCTTCCCCCGTAATGGTGTCTTCCGCGGTAGTAAATGTTCCTTTTGTTTCTTGGGCTCCGAGCGAGTTTTCGTCACTTTTGTGAGGGACAGAAAAAATAATAAATATTTTGGCGTAAATATTAGTTTCGGGGCTTAAAACTTGAGAAATTGATTCTGTATAGGGTTTTTTTTCGGTGCCGGGTCATGGCTTCGGGGATGGATTATTTTTTGTGGTTTTTGTTTAGGACAAATTCCGGTGGGGACATGTCTTCGAACGGAAACACATTCATCTGTTTCTTGTGTGTGACTTTTACCTTGGGATAAAAATGGAGGTTCTTGCATATTATCCTATAGAAGTGAGACAATGGTGGAATAAGCTATGTTAACCATAAACAGTGGCCAAGTAAGATAATTTAAAGAAAGGTCTTACTGGAAATTGTTTTAATGCCAGGATTGTTAATGTCATGCAGTGTTGCTAATTTGATAAGTCTTGTGGTGTCGGGTTTTGTGACCAAGCTTTAGGCACTTTAGCCTATACCTGTAATGTTTTTGAAATAGCTATTATGGGAAATTTAAATACAGTAAATCCCGTTATTACGAACTTCACGGGACCGTAAAATTTCTTCGTTGTAACGGAAATTTCGTTGTAACCGTACTATCGCTAATTCAAATAAAAACGGTTGGGGACTTTCTGGACTTTCGTAATAACGGGATTTTTCGTTGTATCGGTATTCGTTGTAACGGGATTTCACTATTATACATTTTATATATTAGGTAACAATAAAAATAACTGTAAGATGTAGTGCACTCGAACCCTTTTAATGATAACACCCCACATCTTGCAATTTATTTGGATCTATTGCAGTAGTACGGCGAGATCAATCAGACGAATCATTGTAAGACATCTCAAAATAACTTCCCTTTTATTTTTCCCTCATCCGTCCAATTGGATGGTAAAAAATTTTTCAAATTTAATTTTTCCTAATATATTTTCATAAAAGAGGATCATCGATGAAGAAATTTTCCACATCCGATCATTAGTTAATTTTTAAATAAATAAAAAATGACGTGCGCAGTAGCTCAGCGCATGACTTCAGGGTTGCGAAACACGTCATCGTTCGGAAGCAGACGATTGGTTGGATCAGTTCGAGCGATCGGCGGCTACTTTGTATTAATAGCTCAATCGCCACAGTGACGTATAACACCCGGTTTTTGTCCATTGGAACTTTAAATGAGGATTGCATATTAATTAGTGTTTTAGAAAATCTAAAAAATTTAAAACTGGTTATTTAGATTCTTTGTGATGATATACAATAGTCAAAATCATTAATTCCAATAGGTGTTTACCTCCCAATCGGTCTAACCACATTTCCATAGAAACTATTACAATTTAAATTATTTCCGAACACAACGGGCAAAACTCATCCACCGAAGACTGACACCCAATTCCCAAACCTAGACAAATCCACTCAATAAACATTTTCATTCCTGAAATATAGCTCCAGATCAAGCAAATGTTTGCACAGTCAACTGCAGCCACCCCCAATCTGTTCGACTCTAAATATCCCATTCCTAAAAGTCCATTCTCGTTGACATTCATGCCTGTGACACCGATGGCAAGTCACGACGATGGTTTGTTTGAACGCAAAGCGCTAGACTCATTAAGTTTCGCGCAGAAAGCAGGAGACTTGTTGCTTGCATATTTAATGAGAGAAGAGGGTATCTGAGATGTCAGAACTTTTACGATGTGATGTGTTGGTGAATTTATTCTGGGTTATTTTCGAGCTTGATGAGATGGAAGTATTCAGATTTGTTCATCGTATGGCTTACGTTGGCGCGTGTGAAATTTTACTGTTTTAAGTGGTGTTTTTTGGCCGAATATTATGTAATATTTTAAAAATTTAATGAAATTAATAACAAAACTAATAAACAATAATACATTGACAATATAACTAATAAAAATAAATATAAGTTATATAAAAAAACGAAAACGGATTAGTAATTGTGCCATTTTTAAAACTAAATACGGCTTCATTATCATTTTGAAAATGTTGTAAAAAAGTTGAAATGACATTAATTTAAGTGTATTTCCCATTATTAAACAACATTTGTTTTGACTCCTTTTACTAACAGTTGTTATGTTTAAAATCACAAAGCTATCAAATAATAAAAACCTAGACATAAAAATGTGCTTTTAAAAAGTTTAACTTTAAAAGTAGACAGATGAGAAGAACTTTTATACTTACTAAGTACTAAAAGGTATTTTACTTCCCAGTAACATAAAAACTAAATTATTTTGGTTAAATTGAGTAATTAAATCTGCTAAAACAATTTGTGTTTAAGTATTGAAATCATATTTAACCATACGATGGCAAATTGAACTTGAAATACTTCAATTTATTTCATTCACCATATTCAATGAAACTGAAATCTTCATACATTTTTGTACAGTGCATAAAGCGAATAAGCCGATTTCAGTGGTTGAATTATTATTGCGATCCTATAATAAGATTAGGCTGATCCGATTTATCGGTCATTTCACTTGATGTTGGGGGAAGAAATATGTTTGAACAATGACTATAATATTCCATTTAAATAAATAGAAAGGAATTGGTGGAGAATATTCAATTGAAAAATATTATTTGAGTATGAATTTTTTGCCTAATAAGGAAGTTGCGTGTGTCAGATTTTCATAAACATTCAAGTGTTTCGTATGGTTTTTGTATGGTAAAATGAAATATCTATTCAATTTAAAAAAAATACAAGTAATTAAATATTAAAATTTAAAATTAAAGAAAAAACACGTGACTGAAAACGCTTATTGTTTAAAACGGACGATGACGTCAACAATCATACAATCAACTCCGTTGCTTTCCAACAATGATCACCGTACGATGACGTCAAATCCCAAACTCTTTTCACGCGCTTTGAAGAAGGGGGTTTTTGTTAATTTATTTGCAATCAAATTTTGCCTCAAATTTTGGGTAATTGCTTACTTTTGCATGAAAAATCGATTAAAAAAATCATGCAACTTCCTCATTGCACTTCTTGTGGACTTTCTTTTGTTATAGTCTGTGTAAATAAAATTGGAGGCTCACTACTAGTCATTTCCCATTGCATTTCTATTACGTTGCCATGGTAAAGATCCGCATATTTAATTTACACGGATTATAATTATAAAGCAGTTTTTGAATATTCAAATGAAATTTTAAAAGGAGGGGAATTATGGATAATTTCGTGTATATAAACTTTGAGCTTTATGTGCAAATTTAATCTTTAATAGCATTTAAAATCAATCCCGCATCATAGTTTAAACATTTAGATTCCACAAATTTGATTCAAAATAAATAACATAGAAGTTAGCGTGAGTTTCCTTTAAATTATGTATACTTCCAACGTACAAAATCGTTCTTAGCAAGATAAACCTATTTACGTGAACGAGTAGACACTGCCGGACTTATATATCACAACAACTCCTCCCCCTACAACCCTATTATTGTAGACAACAGAGTGATGCATTATGCAACATAACAATCCATCACATCCCCACAAACTGGCACCCGATGTCCATAACCAGAAAAATGGTCGTGAAATTTAAATAAATCTCCAGGCCCTACACCATTAATATATTTTAGAACACTGTCCGCGGAACCGGACGCATTCCGCGTGAGCGATTCCAACATCTGTTGTCTTCCTTTATAAACAATACTACTTCCATTTCAATTTTAACTGTACCCGCGCGGCTTCATTCATTCATCCTTTGCAGATTCGGAGAGAGAAGATTTGACGACTCTTATCAGGGATGGATACCCGAGAGAAGAAAAAAAAGTAATTATCTCCGCCTTATCACGCCATCGTAGACAAAAGGGAAAACAGATAATTTATCTCCGGCGTCTTTGCCGTGACTTCTTTTAACCGTAGAGGCGGAATGACATAGATGCAGCAATGACTGCGACTCTCTGTGTTCCCAACTTCAACGACAGACAGAAAGAATTCTTTAGCATTGGAGATTCAATCCCAGATAGATAGCAAGTAACCTTGTGCTTAATTTTAAAAAAATATAAAAACCTCGCACAGAGAACTAGCGTTATACCATTTTATTCGGGGTAAAGTCTTCTGTTGTGTAAATTTGGGATCATTTCCCTCCCCTTCAGATACATGGCGAAATTGTGGAGGTGGCGATAGATAGTGGCAGCATCTATCATCTCATGAGGCAGAAGTCGAACTCCTGCCATTTATGGGCCTCACTTTCTCAGGACCCGCACCAGCTTGGCCTTGAATCCTTGTAGAGCTTGGGTATTTCAAGTGACACACGACAACAACAAATTTGGGATCGATTGGATGTGTCATTTTGCAGTCATTCAAAGCAATATTCCTTCTAGGGAAATTTTCTGTGATGAAGTTGACTTAATTTGAAATTTAGTAAACAAATAGTGAATGATGGGATCGATATCACCAAATTCAAATGATTATATTTTAAATTTTTTCTCTTCTTTATCTTTATACTCAAGTGTAGAGCAAAGCTTGGGTATTTGTTTTGAGCACCAAGAGTCAATTCGCCTTTTTTTTACTTATTCCATCCCTCAAACTGACGATTCAAATGTCTTCCAAATGTGAGGAATAGTTAGATTCACTGACTTCAAACCCGATTCGCGCCCTCTACACATTTCCACTCTATCATTTCGGCCGTTTTTTTTCCTGACGCAATCTTTCATTAATCTAGTGTTCTGCTGTTGACGGTTGTGTTTGTCTTCGCGCAGAGAATGGAAACAAATGTTAGCCAACACCGGGATGAAGGGATTTTCGAGACTTTTTTTTCCTCCCCTCCGAGTGAAAATAGTTTTGTTTCGTGATGATAAAGTCTCCAGAATGTATTTATTTATTAGAAATAGCGTGCGAGCGAAGACGCTTGGAAGGAGCATTAATATGATGAATATTTAAAACGGACGGGTTTCAATGGGGAGGAGGGAAGAAAAACTTATGATTTGGCGAGGTTTTGTTGTTTCTTGAAATATTGCAAAGACAGATGGAAGAGCAGTGTAATTTTTCATTGAAGCCACAACATGAATTATCATTTGTACTTTTAATACTTTTGCTATCGTAACTACTACTTAACATTCAAATATTTTTTTTTGCTAATGGGCGGGTACTACTGGATGTTATCCTTGACCACTTGTTATCCTTGCCCTAAGTAGTACCTACTTAGCGTTACCCAGCGAGCACCTGTGGACCAGAACTATGGAGGTGAGGTACTGCTACCCGCGCCATATACACATTCGCTCACACAACCCCTTTTTACAGGAGGGGGGCCACATTCATTCATCAAACAAGGACAGAAACTAACATCCATGCCAAACATGGTTTCGAACCCCAGACGTACAGCTTCGCAGTCAGGTCTCTAACCATTAGGCCAGTACATCGGTAACATTCAAATAAATATACTTTCACATAAGAGTGTTTTGAATTTAATTTCATCATATAAAATTTAAGAGACATTAATGACTAATCCCTTTAGAGGGGGCTCAGTACCAAAAATATTTTTTTCTCTAATAACAGGATTTTATTATCTTTTAAGGTGTTAAATTATGTATTTACTTCATAATAATTCATATTTAGCCCAAAAAGCGAGTTCAAAAATTTATTTTTTAAAAAAATTACAAAAAACCTCACAATAATGCCTAAAATTACCCTAAATTTAAATTGATACTCCTCCCTGAATATATGTTCTTTTGATTTGATTTTTTGTCTTAACATAGATCAAACATATATAGTCACTTGTAGGGATGGAAATTTGATTATCTATAAAAGTTTCTGAAAAATTAAAAAAACTCTGAAATTTGGCATTTTTTTTAGAAAAATATCCTAAGTTTCCACTTTACTGCTCCGTAAAAAGAATTCTAATAAATATATTATAAAATCCATGCCTGAAGATGTTAAACAGGTGTTACTGATAATGACTACAAAGTTTGAAGTGGTTTGGATGATTAGAAAAAAAGACTTGTGATTTTAAACATTAAAAACCTTGTTTTGAGAAAAAGCCGTTTAAAAATAGAAAACTAGGCTTCTTACCACTATATAGGCTTCATAAATTTCAAAATTTTCACACTTAGAATCCCCGTATCATTATGAAACTTGGTAGGAATAATTCTAAGGGTATTATCTTTATTTTCATTGCAAAATCTCAAATTCGATATTTTGACAAAATTTTGGTACTGAGCCCCCTTGGACTGCTTAAGTAATTTGACTAAAGACAGTGTTTTTAATTTTGTTTCTTTCAATACTAATAAAAAGGAATTTCTTATGCATTTTTATACTGATTAAGAATACACCCCTATTATAATTAATTTGAAAACAAGACAAAATTCTAAGTTATATGTACGGAATTTTCACTCTTGAGTTAGTCAAGGAATGAAAGGAGTTAAACTTAAAGATGCACATTAACACAAAGATTTAGATAAAATTTTCCCACATAATAATTTGTTCATCGACGATGAATTTAATTTTCAAAAAATTTGACGTCATATCTGATAAAAAATATATATTTTTTTTCATTTCACTCTGAGCCCACGCATGTACATTGGATATTTTAATATATCTTTGTGTGCAAACAGGTACTCCTTATACGCGTTTTCATAAACCTTTTTTTAGCGCAGAACGAAGGTGACGTCATATATTTTCCTGTCGTGATTTTCTCAAAAAACTTTGGGCCTTAGAGGTATAGTTCTTAAAGCTATTTTCATCTATTCCATGCAAGGAAGGCTGTGAATACTTAGGGTGGACTTGTAAGAACACCTTGTACAATTTAAATTCCTTGACATAAAATATAATTTGCGTTAAAGCTAGGTTTATATAAAAGTGAAAACATAAAGGAACGTGGATTGTATAGAAATCAAAATTTCAAAATGCTCATTTTTACTTTGTAATAATTTTTTATGTAGGGTTATTTTGATAAAATAGTTCAACTTATATAGCGCCCCTCCCGTATTTCTCTCACCACAAATTTATAAAGGTTTATTGAAAAACAAATTCAACAGAATGCTTCTTCTAAATAATCTTTTTAAAAACTATTGGAAGATGTATTTTTCAAATATCTCATTATATACTTTACTACACCATGTAAGAAACACGAGAACTGAATCATTCTAAACAATGTAGGATAGGTTTGAAAGATAATTTTGATACTTGGAAAACGGAGCTTGTGAAACTATTCTCATCAATCATCCAAGAGTTCTAAAGGATACAAAACTCGCATGGATCGTAAAGTATCGACGGGTTTTATATTTCTTTAAAAATTGGAAGAAATTTCTGTATATAAAAAAGAACACAATATCAAACCACGACACTCTTTAAAATTTATCGTGTCATAGAAAACAAGAACAGTGATTCTATTATTAGATGAATATGGCTTATCTGATATCTGATTTCTGCACAAAAATAGAAAAATACATGTATCGAAATAAAAATATAAACACTAAAGGTATTTTCAACAAACTCATCTATTTTCACAACCTTTTTCTTAAAACTAGAAGTACCCGTCTATAAACTAAAGATGTACTAAATTTGGTAATTGGTTAACAATAAAGAAACAGTAGACATTTACAAAACTTTATACATCGGGAGTAAGGGCTACTTAACCTAAACAGTAAACATAAAAGTGAATTCAACATTCATTTAAAAAATTTTTTTTAAAAAAGTAATACAGTGCAACATGGATAATTTTAAATGATACGCCCACCATAAAAAATTCGAATTATAACCTAATTTTCGAATTGAAGAGATCGAAACTTCAAAAAATAAAAACAAAAAATTGACACAGAATTTCCGAACATCAAAAATGCTTAGTGTGATATTTTAATTGCGGTTTACGATTCATTGAATGATTTAATATACTAAATTTATCTATTTTTATTAAAATGGGAATATACTGATATTTTACATCACTTCTCTCTACTTTTTTTTCCTCCTAATGACCCAAAATAATATACGAAAATCCTCCATCAACAGCCAGTAAACACACATGAAGGCGGACTTATCCCTATTAATACGAATTCGGCGCATCCGCCCGGCCCCTTTGGGATATCCCTGACATTGTTGAGTTTATAGGGGACGTGTCGTGACTGGTGATTTGTCCCCAATTCCCTGGGGACATCATCCCGAGACGGCCGCCTTTGGATTAGGAACGAAAAGATGAGGATGACAGTTGGGTTATGCTTTTAAAAGGGTGGGAGTTTAGGAAAGATGTTTTTTGTTATACTGATTTTGTAAAGTTTATTTACTGTAAAGGGGTGTTCCTGTTCCTTAAAAAGTGAGTACACTGTAAAAAATAATCGTCTAAAAACGGCCGCAAAAGATGTCAGAGCTTTTTTTGTACCTACGGATTTCTCTGTCGACTTTAATATCTATTTCTGTGTTCAGGAATATTCTGGCAACTTTTTCTCCCAAAGTATTTAGGGACGTAACCCACTGAAATTTCAGAAGTTGGAAATGCCAGTGTGTAGCGAGAAAATATGTTACGGCCAAAGTGATTAATTGGGCATTATTAATAATGCCCAGAGTGGAGGCGTGCAAAGGGATAAATTTCATTGATAAGTGCCATTGAATTCATCACATTGCCCTCCTCCACTAGGGGCATTCCCATTAACGCCCAAATTATTTTCGATCGAAGAAGCAAATTCGAGCTTTAGCCCATCCCTTTTACAAAATAAATGAAACAAAAGCAAAAAACACAGGGTATTAAGATTGAGGGATGTTTTCTCTTGCCATATGTGCAGTTTCGTTACTGTTGGGTGAATTTAAGGTAATTTAAGAGAGCATTTATGACCCTATATTTAGCTATCTAGAAATAGATCACTGGGTGCTAATGGGTTAATAATGCCCGATTTATCACATTGCCCGTAACATATACAGTAAAACTGCAATTTTCCGAACTCCGATTATCCGGATTGTTGATTTATCCGAATCACTTTTTGAATTCAAAAATAAAGATGGAAGTTCTTAAAGGAAATCAATGAAGGCAGCAAAAAAACAAAGATTTAGAAGATGTCGTTTTCAAGGGATTTTTACAGCAATGTTCTATGGGAAACCCAATTTGGGTCCAATTCTATGTGGAGAAGGGTATGTTCTTAGTTCAGAGGCTTGATATGACTGTTCATCCTTTAAACTAGGTAACAACTGGCTAAGAACCCTATCAACCTTTTTTTCGGGAAAATATCCAATTATCTGAATAATTATCCAAATGGGGTCAGGTTTCAATTGCAAAACGATTGCAGCACACAGATAAACAACGCAGTTTCGTCAACATAGAAATCCCGTTCTGGCAACTTTTGTTGCCATATACAGGGTGGTCCTTAATTCATGGTACAAACTTCTAGGGGTGTTAGAGTACACCTAGACGAACAAGAATTGGTATAGGAAGGGGGGTCGCAGTTACACCGTTAAAGAGCTAGGTCCTAATGTAGTGCGAGAGCGTTACAAAAGGACGTTTTGCCAAGGCCCGTTTAACGAAAAAAAAACATAATGAAATGAAAAAATTTATTGCATGAGGTACAGCAGTATCCGTATTACTTACATCATAAATTTGATAGAAATTGGACCACTTTCTAAACCGTGGGGTGAGTTTTAAAACGTGCTTTTAGTCAAACAATGGAGTTCCATTAATGGTATTTAGAAAAATGATGATCGGGGAAGGAATTTTCAATGATCAAACAGTTTCAATGATCCATGTTACGATCATTGAAAATTCCTTCCCCGATCATCATTTTTCTAAATACCATTAAGGAATGTGATTCTTTGACTAAAAGATTAATATTGCACTTTTGAAACTAACTCCGCGGTTTAGAAAGTGGTTCAATTTCTATCAAATTTATGATGTAAGTAGTACGGATACTGCTGTACCTCATGCAATAAATTTTTTCATTTCATTATGTTTTTTTTTTCGTTAAACGGGCCTTGGCAAAACGTCCTTTTGTAACGCTCTCGCACTACATTAGGACCTAGCTCTTTAACGGTGTAACTGCGACCCCCCTTCCTATACCAATTCTTGTTCGTCTAGGTGTACTCTAACACCCCTAGAAGTTTGTACCATGAATTAAGGACCACCCTGTATATTCTGTTTTCTACGGTTAATTTTCACAGTGCTGACTACTATAGAGTTTATAGATTTTCTTGTCTGTTTGTGTAAGTTTTGGATAACACAAAACTATGCAGTAAACTAATATTAGACATTTATGGAAACACCAATGGATGTGCGAAGAAAGAGCGAGAAGGAAATAACAGATTAAAAAGGTTTGAAAAATGTATTTAACAGGTTACAAGGCAACCTACATAGTTTTAAACCTTACTTTTAAATCAAAAGACTGAACTGTTTTTAATTTCAGTATTTTTTTAATGAACGAAAGAAATTATAATGATAAAAATTTTCGAGTAAAACTCAAACTATGCAGTTACTTAAGTAAATACCATCGAAGAGTAATTTTAATGTTTAGGTATTAAATATCAGTTACAGAAAACAAATATTTATTGTTAAATAAATGCAAAACCTCTTCAAAATAGAAATAACCGGTCTTTCTTTAGGTTTTAAGTTAATCAGTATTTAGGGCAATCACATAAAAGATATTTTGGGGCTTTTGTCAGATAAATTTAAAGCAATAAATCATTCTTAAGGAATCCAAATTTTATTTTTTTTATCGGAATACGACATTTACTCGTAGTCATTATTTACACATAGACAATGTATTTCGTTTCAATTAAACTAAAAGGAACAAGACTATTCCAATTAAACAATGTTCTATTATAACACCAATCCTCAACACCACATACACGAATATCCTCTTTCACCATTATCAGAAACATCAGAAATAAAAGCCCTCAGAAGACTACAATCAAACCTCCATTCCAAAAATACTTGACACATTGACATTACAACAATGCGAACGACAATACCATTCAATTATTTCACAAAAATCCTATTCACTTTAATAAAACTCATTCTAATAAGCATATCACACAATGCATTACTTTACCATTCGAATCTTCTTTAAAATAAAAAAAAAGCTAAGCCTAAATCATGTAGTACTCTAACAAAGAATTCCGCTAGGCGTCGGATATCGCTCGAAATATTTTCTCCACAATGAAAACGTGCTAATTAGCTGGTGATGCCACCGCAAATCTCGTAATTGTGAGGTATCTAAGTTGGTTTTAATGATCTCCATGGCCTTGTTTCTGGTTTTTCATAGGGCTGGCTTTCTTCCAAAAAGAGGCTTAACTACAGTATCAAGCAATTTATGGACTTATCAGATTTAAGTGACACTTCTTTCTTTTTTCGAGGGAGATTTTGGGGATTTTTAATGAAGAAATAAAGGGATTGTTGGTTATTATCCCCAATTAACGTGAAGAGACCAAAACGTTTGGGTACATTCTAATAACTTACGTAAGGCTACTGTATAAATGTTGCTGAATAAATAAATATTTGCATAAATTCTTAGAATGTATTTTCTATGGATTAAGAGAAAAAGGACCCTTGTAATAAGACTAAATTTTTGTTTTTTGTTTTTCATAGCATATTGTAATTAGTGATGGGCAAAATCGATAATTTTAGGTATCGAATACTTTGGTATCGAATACTTATAGGTATCGAATACTTTGGTATCGAATACTTATAGGTATCGAGTACTTTTAGGTATCGAGTACTTTTTTTCAATGTCGGGAAATGAACCTGAAGGGACAATTTTTTTAGGGCCTATCCATAATCAGACTAATATTCAAAAAACTGAAAGCGATCCATCAAAAAGCCTCGTAGCTACGGGCCTGGAGGTGGATAGAGGCGAAGGATTTGGCGGGGGAAAAACCTAGCCGCGTCAAATTTCTCTCGCGGATGATAACGACTTGGGTTTGAGCGTTGAAAAATGAAAACGGAAACAGGCTGCGTTTGATCTACAGTAGGTATTATAAAGATTACTTCATTGAAAAATTTAAAACGAAATATGTCAATAAAGTATCGATACTTTTGTGGGTATCGAATACACTCGATACCTATAGGTATCGAGTACTTAAGTATTTGGTATCGATACCTGCCCATCACTAATTGTAATGAAATATTTGCATTGATATGTTTCTGTCTCGTTGTATCAAGTGCCAAAGTTTTTTATATAACGGAAGAAACAAAGTAGCAGGGAAAAGGTGGTTTAAATTAGATTTCCCAGAAAGAGTATTTGATCAAGTTTCTATTTTAACTCAATAAAATAAGATTTTCAGAATTTATCATAATTTATCATATTAATTTTTAGCCTTGATAGCTTTCTTGTCGGGAAGTATGAAAACATAATAACACCAGTCTCTAAAAATAGAAAATCTTAAAGGCAAGTATTCGGATTTTAGCTTATGAGATTAAAAAGTTATAAATATTCCTAGATCAATTTTAGCTTTCCCAGAAAATTAATTATTTGAAGAATTGTATTTCATTTTGTTCATTTCGAATAAACTATAATTTTTCAAAACCATCTATTTTTAGTCGAGTCAACTTTTAAGGGGGTGAAAAAATGTGCAATAGACACATGCCGTTTTCGTACCTTCATTTTTAATATAAATATTTTGAAATTTATAACGTGTTTTTATCATTGCATTAGAGTTGATGGAAACTGAAAATTATTTAAATACAACTTTTTAAGTATAAAATTAATTAGTTATAGTTAAAAAGAATCAAATTTAAGAATGTCAGAAATGTGAAACAAGGTCGAAAGTTTTATAAAATGAACAGCAAATGCTATGACTTTACAAAATGCTTTGTAATTTAACTTTTTCCATCAATATTTTTTATTACATTCAAGTTTTGTCCTAAAAATCTAAGCTATATTTTATTTACCACAATGAGGAAGTTGAATGATTTTTTTATTTTTTTAATCGATTCTTCTTGCAAAAATAAGCAACTACCCAAAATTTGAGGCCGGTCGAGAAATTTTCTGATTGCCAAAAAAATTAACAAAAATCCCCTTTTTAAAATCGCGCGAAAATGCCAAGAGTTTGGATGTGACGTCATCTTACAATAGGCATTGTTGAAAAGCAATGGAGTTGATGGTATTATTGTTGACGTCATCCTACAGTTTAAACAATAAACGTTTTCAGTCACGAGTTTTTTTTCTCGACTTTTAAATTTAAATATTTAATTACCTGTACATTTTCTTGAAAAACTGACTAGATATTTCATTTTACCATACAAAAAACCATACGGAACACTTGTTTGTTTTCGAAAATCTGACACATGCAACTTCTTTATTGTAATACACATAGCATTGTGTGAGAAATTGCAACAACGGTGCTAGTTCAAATAAAAAACTAGAAGCCTTAAATTGATAAAAAACCACTGTTACACAGTGTATTGATACATTGCTAGTTTTAAGTAACTAATAGTTTCCACAGAAAAATTGAACTGATAGAGAATGGCAGAGTTTTGCAATAATAAATCGACCAACAAATCACACCGTATTCCAGATTCCCAAGAATCCGCTACATTCCATATCTAAACCCAAATCCTAACACAATTACAACTATCGACTTATCTTTATTAAACCGTCAATCACCAGCGATGAATCACCGAAAATCGAACTCTAGTCCCAGCCAACTCATGTGTAGCATCAGGACCAGTAAATCCCTTCATTTCAAACGCCAAAGGAAATATTTAGATTGTTGCCAATCATCGAAACACAGAGAAACATTTTAATAATAATCCCGTCACGAGAGATGTTACCAGAGATTCGATTTTTCCCGGTAGTTGGTCATCAGCAAATTGGGCCAGCGCAGCGTTGAAAGAGGAGACGGACATAGCCGTTCCGTCGCCGCCTTGCTCTTTTTGGCCGGTGTAGGGTTTCGATTTGGGTCTGATTAAAACTTGACCCTTGTGCGACTTTGGGAAAGAGAAGTATAATGGTAATAAGGGGTGTTTTCTTTAGAGGTCACACAAAGCTGTTGAAACGTAGTATTATTTTGGGATTTAAATATATATTAAGAACAGTATAAATTCTTTCATCTTACAATAAGTTTTATGTGTTTATATTATGGAAGCATACTTAGAGCTGTCTGTAACGATGCTGTAGGGACCTAGAAAATAATTTTTATAGACAGTTTGACATTACTGTTTCTGACTCCGCCCAGTCAAAAAGAGATTTTGTCTATAAATATAGCTAATGAATAATATAACCTACTACATTCAGTGGAGTTATACCACTTTCATTCAAACCCACTCAATGAGTCACACATTACTTAAATTATCACGCTCGCGCCTGTTTAAATGGACGCGGTACCTTTGTGGAAAAAATCTTTAAATTCATTGTTATTTTATAATTTTTGTTGGTAAAATATGTAATTGCCTTAAATTAAGCATAATATGAATTTGAAATTTCTAAAAATGAGTTTTTTAAAAGAAAATTTAAAATTTAAGAGGTGTTTTTAAAATGCTACTCCTCCTACAATTACTGACTTACCACTCACAAAATTTGGTTTTCAAATACATTGAACTATTTATAATAAAAATTTGCATCGGTTTAGGGTTTGTAGTACTTTAAGTACTGAAAATATTTTCTTTCTTGAATCCCTTCTTAAAAAAGCTCTAAAAATGCTAAAATTCACAATTCAGTAATTTTTTAAAAAACATCTACCATAGATATCCAAAAAACAATGCAAATTTTCGTTAAACATATACACACTTCCAACAATAGTCAGAAAAAAATTCAAGATTTTTGGTCCAATAGATAAAAAGCCTTAGCATTTTAAACAATGAAAAAAGGGTTCTGAGTAAAAGGACTTTGAAGTTTCCATAACCCAAGAAACCTTAATACTTTCATACATCTACAACTTGAATATTTTTCAACGAAAAGTTTTGAAAGTTTGTAGGATGATAGAAAAATGCAAATAGATTAGTTTGGATTAAAATATATTTTTCGGAATTTTGTCGAAACAGAGGTACCGCGTCCCCTTAAGACAGAGTAAACAATACCTAGAGAATTACCTAGTACTAAACAAACATTAAGTACCCCACAAAGATTCAAAATAGTAGCCATGGAGATAGTCCTACATGATAGTTACAGTTTTTTCGTATCCAGTAATGGAAAAAGATGGTAATACTAAGATTACATCATTTTGGCTATCCATCCCTGCACTTTTAAGTTAAAATAAAGAGAACATGCTTAATAACTGAAAATGCATCGAACGTTTCTCCAACACATAGACCTAAACGACCCATTTAACAAATGGCAAAACCAATAAGGCACGACAAACGCCTAACCCCTTTCTATCCAAGAATGCCCTATATTGCCATTGAAATCGATAAAAAAATTCAAGGTGGCCAGGTCTAAAAGGCTTTAAACTCTTAACCAAGCACCTTCGTGATAACATCCACTTCAGTCATTAAACATCAGGGGAAAATATATCATTAAAGTAACATCCAGACATCTTTAGAGACAGAATCACATAGCTTTATTAATCACACACCAACAGCCCAGATCTGTATCTTAACAGGGAAATCGGGCAATTACAAGGGGCAAAATCGCTCGCTAAAAGCCTGGTAAATCGCCGGCAATTAATACGGCGTATCAAACAAGTAGAGAGTTTCTTAAGATTTAGTGCGTGCATTATTGTCATTGTGTTGGGATTGCCTAATGGCTTTCCATTAAGTCGATGATGATGATTCCGCTGTTGGGTGTTAAGAGGGGAACACATTGGGAGTTGGTGCGGTGACGCGGGGCGTTTTGATTGGTTGTTGGGATTGGAGTGATGAGGTGGCGTGAGATTTTTGAGTTGGAGTGGGATGTTGTATCGGGAGGATTATTAATGAATGAATGAACGTGTTGAGAATGGATGAGTTTGCGGAAATTTAGAGATTGAAAGTTTGATTTGGAACTGATGGTGGCGAATACATTCATTCATTCATTTAGTTAGTTAGCATTAATAACTATTTTAATTAATGAACAAATTTCGTTTATTTCTAGTTGCAGATACGTAAACTTTATGAGCTGTGCTACTAGGGTTGGAAAACCAAATTAAACTGTTTATCTCCTTTTGTAAATGAATTAAGATAGCTGAGTCACACGCACGCGCGTTGATACTTTTCATATTTACTTCATTTTTACTTTATTTACCATGTTCTTGGAAAATAATTCTAGTTGTTGCAATATATCTAATAAAACATGTGTCTTAGATATTACTTACTTAGATATTACATGTGTCTTAGATAAAAAAATTCGTTGTAAATTTCCCATTTGGGTACTTGATAAAATACTAGGAAGAATCAAAGAGGCACTCAGTACTCATATGCAATTCTTTCTCGGATGTGTTTTTTTTTAGATATAATTTTATACAAAACCACTATTTTGTTTTCTATGAACTTGAGTTTGTCTTAATTTTTAAACTTCTTATTTAAAGAAAATTAATAATAACTTGTTTTTTGTTAAAATAAAATGTATTTTGTATATGAAAACAAAAAAAATTGAAGTTAAAGTTATGAAATAACTTTTTTATAAAGTTAGTACAATAACCTTTATTATAAAGTCATCTTAAGAAGTTTCTGATTGAATTTTCCTAACGAAAGTCAAGCAAAGATCATTTCTTCAGAATAAACCAAGAAAGAACAGTTCCTGAAGGTTGTTAATGTCATTCGTTTTTGCAGGTGACCCAGAGGAAGACCAATGAAGAGACGGAATAACTGCCTAGATGAAGATTTTGCCATCATAAATGCTGAAGACTGGAAATTGATTTCTAGAAGATGTACATAATCGGAGAAACTCTTAATAAAGGCTTAGAAAGGGCTGTCGTGACAGTGTTCATGATGAAAGTCAAGTAAAACTCATTCAAAAATAGCACATCAATTTATAGCTTCTTGCGATACATTAAAATGTCTATTTTTATGCAATAACATTAAAAGAGAAATAGAAGCCATTCCATCAAGTATTTTTATAAAATGATTGTTTCTTATTACGTTTTCTTAACCCATGTCATGAAAAAACCGAGAGAAGTTTATATTTCAACCCTAAAATTTTAATAGTAAGCGTATCATTAATAATACGGAACATTTCTACAGTAAAATGTTACAATTACGATGAAAGTATCCTTGTTGCATAAGAAATTAATCGAGTAATACGAAATTTAGCAATTAATTTGTCATTTATAATATGAAATATAACTTTAGTATAACGTACAATTACAAATAGAAGTATCCTTATTGCATTAAGAATTAAGTGAGAGATTTAAAATCTTAAACACTTTAATCATCAAAATTAGTTCAAACCGCTATTTATATTCAAATCAACACACCAATTCACTAAACATTCCTCCCGACGCAACTCCTCATCAGAAAAGCGACTCCCAAAGAGAGAGAGAGATCGAAGCGATAGCGAAGCAGACTGTAAAAACAGTGTTTAACGACCAGATCCTTAATTGCCAAAAGGGGTCGTTTAAAAGTTCTCGTAATCAAAAGGGTGTTCAAAACACGAGGGGCTTTTCCCCCGGTGCGGAGTTAGCGTAATTGCCTTTGATTTGTTTCTGCATGGGTAGAAAAGAACCCGTCTGGGGAAGTTTTCAAACTTCCATCAAGTGGCTGTGGCAAGTAAGGAAGTTGGGAGCTTAAGTTAAGTTGAAAAATAGGGCGATCGACTTAATTATGATGGTCTGGAGCGCATGCAAGATTCTTTGAAGTGGTTGTGTAGTACCAAAGCGCGATGAATTCTGCGTAGTTGGATGTTGTTGTGATACATAGAGTGGATTTTGTGTATTTGCATATAAACGATCCTTGGAATTTGCAAATTGCTTTTGGAGAAAATTGTAGTTAAAGAAGTTGTTTATAAAATAAGTGTAATTTTATAAATGCTTACAGAAAAGTTACTTTAAAGACATTACGAGGCTGTCTTCCAAAAAATTCAATGGGGGAAATGTTAGTGAGCAACTTTATACTAAAGTTGCTCAAAATACAAATATAATCGCTTATTTAAAAGCATTAAAATTGTTGGCAAAAAATCTATTCTTATTCTAAGAAAATTTAAGAACATTTGAGATTCTGATGGTATTTTCACTAATTATTATGATACTGAAAAACAAACTTCTGCAATGAACTGTGAAAGATTGTAATGCTAACCAAGCTGTTTCATAATTTCTGTAATTTCTATCAGTGTGAAATATTGAAGTGTTTTAGCGGAAATAAAATTATCATTAAGATATGCCCCTAACCCCTTAACATAGCAAAACATATCGCAGAGTCGGATATTTTCTCCCGAGGAGAATATACATTATGATGGTTACAAACAGTAACTTCTGCTGGTTTGTTTTCCAATAGCGGGTGCATTTACTTCTATTATTAAAAGATTATATAAGTTTCAAGTACGATATGTATCATAAAAGATACTCTTAGTGAAGAAAAAGATAGCATTATCTATTTCAACTCTTCATATTTATGATGCATATACTCTTAATAAAGAACAGTATAATCAATCTTTATAAAAGATCAAAAAGACGACGTCAAAAGGACACAAATACGAAAAGTAAAAAACCTTACAGCTGTTTCAAAGGCCAAAATGGCTTCCCTCAGCAGAGGAAAACAAAAACATTGACTGAGTGAACAAACATGATTATATATAGGGGAAGCAAACTTGTGATGCCGCAAGTCAAAAACGTAAAGGAAGCATAGTTTGAATGTTTTGAGTTTTATCTCATTGCAATCAATCTTTATCAATTCATCAGTTATAATTCTTACATAACAGGTCCAACGCTTTGCCCTAAATTATCAAGATCCAATGTACGTCTAAGCTTAACTCTTGTGATTCTTTGTATAAACATCTCTTATGCACACAGAATCCATCTTATACATTTCCCCTTTCGGACATCCTTAACTATACCTCACCCCCTAACAAAACTATACAACAAATCAGTAATCTTCATACCCCTTTCCTTACTCCCAATCTCCCCTGGAGCGCCCAAATAAGACCGGCCATCAAACAAAAACATAAGACCCTATATATCCGATGCCTCTCCTATCTATCTATTTGCGCGCTGATCGGCGGCAATTAGTTATTTAGCCTCGTCCCCTCTCTGCATCATTGATGACAGCCGCCTGGTGGTGGTAGTTGTAAACGCATTACCAAATGAGACTGTTGATACCCTATCTGAGTGCGGCCCGCATCGGTAAACAATGGGAGGCCGGAATTACTCGTGATGGACCCACTGACGGGAGGGGAATAGCCAATGGAGTGATTTTATGGGATTGTTTTTTGGAGGAGAGAAGGAAGGGGATAATAGACTTCTGTGTCTACCCCCTTCGAATTAACTCGAAATGTATGTCTTCTATAGATAACACCTGAAAATGCGTTTGTAATCAAAGAAAGGAACTAGCAGACACATTTTACCTGTTCGAATACGTCTTTGTTGTTGTTGTTTCTTATTATACTTGGAATATCAAAGTAAGGTTTCGGCTCCTGAGGAGGTGAAGCCCATGAATGGCAGGAGTCCGACTTAATCCTCGAATGATGAATGCCGCCCACATCTATCGCCACCTCCACAATTTTGTCATGTGTCTGAAGGGGAGGGAAATAGTCTCCAGACAACATGATCCATGGGTCCAAACTGCGCCATGACCGACCCCAGGACTTTCAAACCCACAGATTTAACGAGTACGTTCTCCGTATATACTCGGTGGATCTTCAGCGGTATCGGGAATCGAACCAGGGACCCTCAGATCCCAAAGACGATGCCTTAATCACTAGGCTCCCCACTGCTCTCCAGTACTCCTTAATTTTATAAAATAAAATTTTATTCCATATACATTTTTCTACCTGCATTATACGCAAATATATCCACAATATGGCCCTCATAATGATTATTTTAACACACAACTACCACATTTTAGCCTTCTACTGGAGTTACTGACCCATTTTATTGTTGGACGATTCATTTTGAACGAGCTCGGTCGCGCCAAACTAGCGGCTTGAAGACGCCAAAGCCATAAAAACTAGATACTTATCAAGAGAGTTAGGGTAACGTCAGCCTGGAATCATGGACGGGCGTATCTGGTCGAGCGCATCTTATCGGCTGTAGTTATCTACCCCACTCAATTAGTGGACAAAGGGGTCCCCCAAAAGGGGGACCCCTGCGGAGAGCGAGAGCTGATCCCGCCGATGACCCCTTTGTCCACTAATTGAGTGGGGTTAGATAACTACAGCCGATAAGATGCGCTCGACCAGATACGCCCGTCCATGATTCCAGGCTGACGTTACCCTGAGAATCAACTCCATGCTTTCTCCCCTTTCTTGAGAAGCCGAGTAGCAGCAAAGAACACTCAACCCTTTCTTGATAAGCATTTTAACGAGTTTTTAATGGCTTTGGCTTCTCCAAGACGCAAGTTTGGCGCGACCCTAAACAGTAAACACTCCAGCGGAATGTTCAATCAACTCACCCAAACAGGGTCATGCACAAGAGGGCTTAAGGCCATAACAATTTGCTTCCCAAAGTATTCATCACCGATTCCACCCCCCCCCCCACAAAAACCCTAACCCTCACACAAAACGGCCAAAACAATTTCCATCAGGACCCCCCCTCCTGCGGTTATCGCACCCCATTTACAGCGGACCCCTTATCGCGCTTAATACCCCCCATTCAGAGGAGACCTCCATAAAGGTCGTGAACATTTTATTTCCTTTCAAATGGAACAATTTCCTCAGGAGAAAAACCACTTTACCCGAGAGTTCATCTGAAACTCCTTTCTCAAATCAAAATCTTCCCTTCTCTCTTATCAGCCAAACAATGCGGCTGCCGATACATCGTGGCTCTCCCCCTCTATGGGTAATCGATTCACTGGGTCTTGTATCGATTTCAGACACTTTCTTAGTCGATATATATATCATCGCACAATGCCGTTTCATCGATTAAATCGTATTTTTTTCGTGTGTGGGGGGAATTATCGTGTGGAGTGGCTGGTGGAGTGTAAAGTCACGATATATAAGGGATTTATCCCCTTGGTTTTTGATACATATACTTTTTTGGTTTTGAATTCGTGAAAGGGGTATGTGGGTTGGACGATGGAAAGATCTGGGGGCGGTTTTACTGCGGATAGATTCTTTCATGGGGTCGTATAAAGGGATCACACTTTTTTAAAGTTTTTTTTTTTAGAGGAATTCAAAGAATATTGGTTTAATGTTAGAATTGGAGAAAATGCTACGTTTTTTTTAGATTTTATTCAAGCTTCTTGATTTAGGTAGAATAAGTTTTTTAATGATTTACAGGGCTCGATTTCAGTCGGAACGGTCCGGAACGCCGTTCCGGAACCTCTTTTTCGGAAAAAAATTTATTATATATCAGGGGTCTCCTAACTACGGCCCGCGAGACCCATTCATCAGGCCAGCGGATACGTTTCTATGTACGAAAAAAAGTCCTAAAAGGAATTAAAACCCTGTTTTTATTGTCAAATTTCCAAAATTTTTCGGGGGGACCCCTTTTGTACTTAGAACTCAACTTATAAGATTTTTTTTCAGATTAAGTTTATAAACAGTAAGAATCCTACCAAAAAAATATAAAAAGGCACATTTTGAATTTAAAAAATATTTTAATGCATTTTTATCTTTTTTGCAAATAATATTTGTGATTTAATTGTAAGGTTTTTACGTAACTGTTATTTTAAAACATGATTGTGAGCCCCCATTTGAACGACCCGCAATCCGCTCCTGGTGTTTATAATTTTTTAATTTGAACTAGATATGCCAGATCGCTATGCAAATTTTCAAAGAAAATTTGCGACATCTCAAATTCTACCATTTAAGGACTTTAACTACGCATTATGTTCTTTAAATTGGCAAAATATACAAATGGTTCATTGATGATAAGCCGTTTCACCTCTTACAAGAGGCACCCTGTTGGAAAAAAAAGTATAACCCACTGTAAAAAAAGGTGTATAAAGAGTTCATCGTCTCATACAATTAATAATAATTAAGTTAGAACACTCTTCCTAATCTAGTACAACACATTTGAATTTATTTTATAAATTTAAATTTGAAAAAAATTCGTAAGTTTTGGTATTAAAAAGTATTCGCTTTTTCAGTTTTGATACCAATAATTTTACCGTTCCGGTACCTCTTTTTTTAGAAATCGAGCCCTGATGATTTATAACATTTTCCTTTAAGCAAACATCCACTTTAAATGTACTACATCTTACTATGTTCTCTTAACGTGTTTTAAGAAGTCCTCATTCTTTTGTTTTCAGTTTTAACCTTTACACGGGCCATTTTTTCTAGTAATGTTATGCTAAAATATTTTTGGGATTAAGGTTGATTTATAAAAAGAAATTCATGTAGCTTATTACTTAAAATTAATTTTATTTTTAAGATCATTTTTTGGTTTGAAGTATACTTCCCACGGCCTGATAAATGGTTAAAGCCTAATTATGTGAACAATGGTATTATTATTATTTCTAAAATTAATAATAGCTGGCAGCACAAATGATAAGTGGCAAGATGATTGTTAAGATAGATGGGACACTTAAAAAATTGATCAAATTTGTGGCAAGTATACTTACCACGGCTTTAGAAAGGGTTAACAAGTCTTCTCTTTTTATTCGTGTCAAAATTCAATCAAGAAAGTTTTTAATGTATATTTTTTGCCTTGCATTAGTTACTATCACAGACACAAACCATACTCTTTTCACACTTATTGATTTTTTTAAAATAAAGAAATCCGTGTTTAGAAAAATAAGTTATTTTGTACTATACAAAAAATAAAAATGCACTTTCAATTTTATTGAAAGATAAACGAACTATTCACACAAAGGTAGACTATTTTTCTTCACATATTAATTATTCGATATCGATTTTAGATAAATTAATTCCTAACCTTAAATGCATAAACCTTTAAGATACTCAACAGTTTTGCTATAAATGCCTCACAGCAAACTAAAGAGAAAATTCTTCGTGGAAGAATTTTCGGTTGGTTAAAAAATTTTTAATTAGGAACACAGTAGTTCTACAACCATAAAAGTTTGTGACCGAAAATTTTATTAAAAAAAGAACAATCTGTTCACGGATAATATAAAAATTAGAAAGCTCTTTCATTATCAAAGCGGTAAAATTTTTTATGTGTTTACTCCTATGACCAGTAAATATTCCCAGATTGAATATTATCATCGATTTGGTTTTTTATTCACACAGTGTGCTTTACGATAAGTAATACTTGCCTTTTTTGAGTAGTAATAATAAAAACACTTCATTTAACAATTCATGCAGAATGTATTTTACTGTCTTCCTGAAACTTACACAATTATGTAGTCTTTACCAGAACTTTTATCGTTTAAATAACAGTTTATAAAGAAAATGTTCCCATACCATGTTTATTTTAGAAATATGGATATTTTTCTCAGGTATTAAGTGAATGATAGAGGTTTTCCACGTGACTCTAAAATCCTAAATACGTCTCTAACCTGAACTATCTTTTAAAAAAATGTGAATAAACTAAAAAGTAATGCTTAACTTTACTAAAGACAAATAATTCAAAGTTAAACGATTAAATCCTATACATTTAATCAATCAATTTTAAAAGAATTTTTTGGTGAGTATCTTATATGTTTTCTCAAGAAGACGTAAGTCATAGCTATAGGAAAAAAAACACCTACATCAACTGGAATCTATGTCATTATTCTTTTTTGTAACTGTTATGTATTTATGGTGACGATGTGTGTAACGGTTCATGTGTTTATGGTGAAAGATCTTCAAAACTTAAAGGTATTGTAGTGCCGTGTGGTGGAGATCTTTCTTTAAATTTTCAGACTTTTTGATTTGTCTTGTGGCAACATCAGAAATGGCTTTATAAATCAGAATTCTCGATTCATGCTTGCTGCTTTTTCTTTTGAATTGACCTTATGATGCCTTTCCCGTTAAACTCCAAAAATATCTCCCCACGGCACTAGATTACTCGGATTTGACAATTCTCTATTCTGGTTGTTAGTGTTAAATTTTTAATTGTTGTTAACTTTACATTCGTTAATAAAAAAGATGTTTAAACTTAAGCCTTCTTATTGAAGAATGGGAAACTGAACTTGGTTCCTAACTTTTTTGATTACTTGGACTAAGCTAGGTTTAGGTGGCTAAAGTGGTGACCCGGACGTGATAGATGAACGCGCGATTTTGTCTCTGCTAATAATGTTTTGGAAGTTTTTTTTTCCAAATTTAATGATCTTTGAGGTTTGAGTTCTCACTCTTTTCTGCTGTGTTCTGTTTTCCGTTGCACTCAGGTTTACTGTCCCCTAAATTTCCCCGATTGTATTTTGAACTTCAGGCACTATGAATAAAGAGGCTGAGACCGCTGCGATCGTTGAGGATCCCCAGGTTGCTAGTGTGGCCGTCAAACCACCCCCCTTCTGAAAGAGCAATCCAGCTCTGTGGTTTGTACGTTTAGAGGCGCAATTCGATTTAGCAAGAATTACAGTAGATTCAACCAAATTCAATTATGTGCTTTCAGCTATGGATTCTGACATCCTCAATTCAGTCAGTGACATCGTGATGAGGCCTCCGGAAAACGATAAATACGAGACGCTTAAAACACGTCTGATCGGGGTACATTCAGAGAGCCAGTCTTCAAAAATAAGAACTTTGCTCCAGGGGGTTGAATTGGGTGACCGGCGACCATCGCAGCTCTTAAGTCACATGCGTTCCCTAGCAGGTGATGGTGCTGGAGAATCACTGTTGAAGTCCTTGTGGCTGGGGCAATTGCCAAGCATGACCCAAACAATTCTTGCTGCCCTCAGCGACGATCTAAACAAGTTGGCTACTGTTGCTGACAACATCAACGACCTTACAGCTCAACAGGGAATAAACTCTGCCTCAGCCGCAGCGCCGATGGTTGATAAAACTGAGCAGCTGGAGCTTCGAATTGCCGAGTTAACTCATCAAGTAAGTAAGTTAACTGATTTTGTACATCGGTCTCGCAGCAGGGGACGTAGCCCAAACTATTTCCGTAATCGTAGTAGCTCTCGTAATAGGGTAAAAAAATACCAAGAGGCCAAAGATGGATATTGTTTTTACCACACTAATTTTGGAAAATTGGCTAGAAGGTGTATCGCCCCTTGTTCCTATGATTCGGAAAACTAAGTGGGCGGTCGTTTGTCCGCCAAACTCCCGATCGCCTCATTAACAGAGTGTTATTGGCTGATTCAACTTCAAGATTAACGTTTTTGATTGATACAGGCGCGGACGTTTCCGTAATTCCCAGAACTTATGCCCCACTTGCCAAAGAAACTCACGATCTAACCCTGTTCGCTGCAAACAACACAAACATATCGACCTATGGTACAAAAAGGATTGTGCTCGATTTGGGTTTGCGACGTCAGTTTGCTTGGTCCTTTGTGATCGCGGACGTTCGCCAACCTATAATCGGTGTCGATTTCTTAAGGCATTTTAATTTATTGGTAGATGCAAAACACAAAAGGGTAATTGATGTAAATACTAAGTTGTATTCAAATGGCAAACTCCCTGATATTAATTCTTTAGCATCTAATTTGACTATTCTGATTGGAAAAACTAAATTTGATGATGTGTTGAGCAAATATCCAGAATTGTTCAACCCTTCCCAAACAATCA
This sequence comes from Tetragnatha versicolor, assembly GCA_024610705.1. Lineage (NCBI taxonomy): Eukaryota > Metazoa > Arthropoda > Arachnida > Araneae > Tetragnathidae > Tetragnatha > Tetragnatha versicolor. The sequence goes on from JANDEH010000015.1 coordinate 10,153,856, forward strand.
AAATTGACAAGGATAATCAGGTTTTTCATTTTATTGAAACAAAGGGACCGCCTGTCTTTTCAAAACCCCGGCGCCTTGCTCCTAGTGTTTTGAAGGCAGTTAAAAAAGAGTTTGAGTACCTAATGTCACAGGGTATTATTCGCCCATCAAAAAGTCCGTGGGCAAGCCCTTTACATGTAGTCAAGAAGTCTAATGGAGAGTATCGCCCATGCGGTGATTACCGTAGGCTCAACGCAATCACGGTACCTGACAGATATCCAGTCCCTCACATACAGGACTGTACCCAAAACTTGTCTGGAAGATTTATTTTTTCTACTCTTGATTTAGCTCGGGCTTATCATCAGATTGCTGTTAATCCCCCTGATATTCCCAAAACCGCAGTGACCACTCCCTTTGGTCTGTTTGAATACTGCGCCATGCCTTTTGGGCTTCGAAATGCCGGACAAACCTTTCAGCGCCATATACACGAAGTGTTGGCCAATTTGGATTTCTGTTATCCTTATTTCGATGACATACTCATTGCTTCTTCATCGGAGGATGAACATATTGAGCATTTAAACCAGGTGTTTTTGCGATTGAGAGATTATGGGCTTAAATTAAACCCCAATAAATGCATTTTTGGAAAACCGTCGGTGAAATTTCTGGGTTGCCTGATCACTGGCGAAGGTGTAAAACCCCTCCCTGATAAGGTCGAGGCTATTACAAACTTCCCTAAACCTGAAACAATTTCTCAGCTCAGAAGATTTTTAGCCATGATTAATTTTTATAGACGATTCTTACCCCATGCAGCTGAAAAACAAATTCCTCTTAATAAACTTCTAACGAACTGTAAAAAGAACGATAAACGCCCTGTTATGTGGAACAGTGAAGCTGAAAATTCATTCGTACAATGCAAAGCAGCATTAGCTGAGGCTGCAATCTTGGCTTACCCTGACCCTTCACAACAAATGTGTTTGATGGTTGACGCCTCTGACACTGCTGTTGGAGCCGCTTTAATGGAGCCGCTTTAATGTTCTAACTCCCCTTGGCCTTAAACCTATTTCTTTTTTCTCCCGTAAGCTGAGTGCCGCGGAGTGTAGATACAGTACATACGACCGTGAGCTTTTGGCTATATATCTATCAATTAAATACTTTAGAAACCAAATAGAAAGTCATAATTTCATAGTATTTACTGACCATCGCCCCTTAATTTTTGCTTTTTCTAAGAAATCTGACTCTAGTTCCCCACGCCAACTCAGGCATCTAGATTTTATATCACAGTTTTGCACTGATATACGACATGTTTCTGGTGCTGATAACATCGTTGCTGATGCTTTATCCAGAATTTCTACCATTGGAGTCCCTGGTTCCATAGACTACGATGGTATAGCACACGCCCAGACTGAGGACGAGGAGTTGGTTTCCTTAAAAAGTAACAGTAACCTCGAATTTAAACTACTTCAACTAGATCCCAAAGGACAGAAACTGTTTTGTGACATTTCCACCGGAACTGTAAAACCTTATGTTCCTATTGACTTTCGTAAATCCGTTTTCAGGTCATTGCATGGACTGCATCATCCAGGTATTAAAGCCACGGTCGATCTTGTCCGATCCCGTTTTATATGGAAGGACTTGCGACGCGACATCACGAAGTGGACACGTGCTTGTATTCCATGTCAAAGGGCAAAGGTGCAACGCCACACCAGGAGTGCCCTTGGAGTATTTCCACTCCCCTCCTCAAGGTTTTCTCACGTCAACTGTGATGTCGTCGGACCCCTACCTCCTTCCAACGGATGCCAGTACATACTGACAGCAGTCGATCGCTACTCCCGATGGCCAGAGGCGTACCCAATGCCTGACCAAAAGGCGGAAACCATTGCCCAGATCTTCTACAGCGGCTGGATTTCTCGCTTTGGTTCTCCTGAATACGTCACTACAGATCAAGGACGTAACTTCGATGGCAACTTGTTCAAGGCGTTCACGAAATTCCTCGGAATTCATAAAACGCGAACAACTGCCTACCATCCCCAGGCGAATGGAGCCGTTGAGAGATTTCATCGGCAGATGAAAGCTGCCATCCGTGCCCATGCCACCGAAAGATGGACAGAGGTGCTGCCAACCATCCTCCTGGGCATCCGTGCTTCAATCAAAGAAGACATCGCTGCTTCACCAGCAGAAATGGTGTATGGCTCGCCTATGCGCCTTCCAGGACAATTTTTTCACGATGAAAAACCTCGTATTCCCGAGGAGGACTTCCTTCGTCGATTGCGTGAAAAGATCAGCGAGCTTAAACCAGTCCCTATGTCACGGCATGGTCAAGGAAGTGTTTTTGTTCATAAAGACCTTCATACTGTCACCCATGTTTTTGTACGACAAGACTGTGTTCAAAAGCCCTTATCTCAGCCTTACGCAGGACCTTATGAAGTTAAAAAACGTGCCGATAAGTTTTTTACCCTTTTGATCAACATGAAGAGTGTGAATGTCAGCATTGATCGATTGAAACCAGCGTTTTTGTTGGATTCAAATTCCGATGTTCCCAATCATTATGTTACTCGTTCTGGGCGTAAAGTTACATTTCGATTGTAAATTCTTTTTCTATGCTAATGACTTTTTTATGCAATTATGTGATTTCGTTTTGAAATACTGGTTCAAACTGGTGGGGGAGTACTGTAGTGCCGTGTGGTGGAGATCTTTCTTTAAATTTTCAGACTTTTTGATTTGTCTTGTGGCAACATCAGAAATGGCTTTATAAATCAGAATTCTCGATTCATGCTTGCTGCTTTTTCTTTTGAATTGACCTTATGATGCCTTTCCCGTTAAACTCCAAAAATATCTCCCCACGGCACTAGATTACTCGGATTTGACAATTCTCTATTCTGGTTGTTAGTGTTAAATTTTTAATTGTTGTTAACTTTACATTCGTTAATAAAAAAGATGTTTAAACTTAAGCCTTCTTATTGAAGAATGGGAAACTGAACTTGGTTCCTAACTTTTTTGATTACTTGGACTAAGCTAGGTTTAGGTGGCTAAAGTATCAACTCAACTTTATTAAGTTGAGAGCTTAATTATCAAGACTACGCATTTAGGAGGTGTAATGTTTGGAAATAAATGATTATACTCTCCCGAAATAGTGTGTTAAGCGAGAAGTTATTTCGAAAAAATTATTGATAATAGTATTCATTAATTAAATGTAAAAATGATAAATTTATTGATGATCAAAGAGTAAAAACAATACGTAGTAAAAATAGAAATATCAATTAAATAATTAAAATTTTCAAGATGACGAACAGTTAAGTCAAAATATAAACAGTTTTTTAATAAATCTAAATTTTTAAAGTCGATTTAATCAATTATTCAAAAGGAATAAAGTTTTCACACATATAAGTTTCACCAAAATATAGATAAAAACAATTTCCTTTGAAGCCTTGAATTTTTTTCAAGCTAAGTGTTAGCACATTTGAAATTTTAATCCTATAAATACCACAAATTCTATAGTCAGTTTACATTTTTCAAACACCAGTGAAAACTGCTTGAAAATATTCGAGACTTGACGCAGCACTGAGCGGGACAATTGAATTTCAAAGAAACCTTATTTCCTTATATTCTCAAAATTTGTTTTTTTTGTTTATAAGAGTCTACTCTATTTTTTTGCGTGCCGCTCCGGAGAAGAAAAGTCCACATTCAAACATTTTTTGAAGAGTCGAAGTTTTTATTCTATTTCTCAAATAAACCGCTTTGGGTTTCTGCATGTTGATATTACTACTACTGAGGGAAAAAATAGGAAAGCGGGCAAAATTACATTACGCTCCAGGACTTCAAAAAGAAGGCGGAATTTACTTAACGCGAAACGCAGGAAAAAGAGAGAAATATACCCTCGCAGATATCTACTGTGAAAATAAGCCGACTTTGTATCTATACATCTCGGGCGTCAAAATGAAATTATTTCTTTTTCATATTATTCTGATGATACAGAGAGGTTTAGCGGGGGGCATATATTTAGAAGTTTTATTTCATAACGTTATTAGCATATTTTTCTTGCGTTGGGAAATTTGATTTTTCAATAGGCGAGTGATACGTGCGGTCGAATAGGGCTCCGTAAACGCTAACGTATTTTGAAAGGTTTTGCCGGGATGATTAAAAATATAAAAGGTGTTCCTTTTACTCTTTAGAGTGACTTTGTTTTTAATTTACCGTCTTTCATTTCGAGAAACGGGTCTTGTCATTTTATTTTAAAACGGATTTTAAAACGGAAAAAAATAGGAATGCGGAAAAAAGGAAAAACTTTTAAAAAAAAGCTAACTTTTAATGAAATTATTTGGAAAGGGGTATTCTGTAAACAGTTAAAATATAAAATTTGAGTAGTTAGTAAAATGACCAACTGACAGTGTTGAGAACAATAAAAAATTATCCATCAGTTCTAAAAAATTTGCTTCGAAAACATCATATATTTTGAATTGGACACTCATTTAGATATTAAATTAGTTCATCGATATTTTTAAATAAAAATATCGGATAATAATGTAAAGCAGTTGTTGTACGAACATAAATTTAAAACAAATTATTCAACAAATGCGTTTATAAGTGAATCCTAGGTACAGAAAAACAAAGTAGAAAATTTGACGTTCAAGAAAAAAATTGCAGATAAAAAGTACCAATTACTAAAATATATAATACAGTTGTTTGATGTTAACGATTATTATCAGTACTGACAAACATTTTTCTCTGGTTTGCAGTGAATTTTTCTGTATTTTCTATTTTCTCCAATTTTCTTGTAAATGTTTAAAACTTGTTATGATTGAACTTATTAGTAAGAAGTAATACGATATTTTCCTGTTCTACACCAAACACAATTCCTTAATTACTTAATAATAAGGAGTTCTATCATTCTAAATACCAAAAACCAATCATATTTTTAAAATAATCGAACAAATTATAAGATTCGAGCACTCTTGCAATTGCAATCGCTCACTTAATTTTGCTCTCTTTCAAATAATCCACAACCTACGCCATCTTAAAACTAACCTTGCCTGATAAACAATGAACTCACCCAAAACCCTCATTACCATTCAATATCCAATACACACGACCCCAAAAACTTCCCCCTCCCTGTTAAGTGCAAAACCCATTAGCGCGCTTCTCTCCCATAAACAACACGGCCCAAGGAACAAACTTCGCCTCCACTTACAGCATCCTTCACTCCCGGGATACCCGAGCAAGTTGAGTTGTTTATGGACCCCTGGGCAACGTTAAAAAGTAACTCGATTGAAAAAAAAAGAAGAGCGCTCCTGGGAAACGGGCAGATGGCTTCTCTAAGTAAGTCCTCGATCCACTAGGCTATGTCTCGTGCATTTATTTCGCTGTGTTGCTGTAGGATAATGTTTGCATACATTGGTGTATCTTTTCTCTGGGGTTGGGACATTGCAATCACTGTGTTGTGAGTTTTCTTGGAGTAATGGGTTGAGCGTTTTCGTTTTTATATATAAGTTTGGGTTTGAGGGCGATTTATTTTTCAATAAGGGGTGAAATGGTTTGATTTTTTTCTCCTTTTTGGGATGCACTATTTAAGATGTTTGATAGAATTTTGGAGTGTTTATTATTTGGAAGACAAAATTGGTTCGTGTGAAAATGCTGCAGTTGTTTATTGAATAACCAGTTCATTGAAATTTTACACTTATTTTACTGTGAATGAAAATGTTGAGAGGTAGGACACATAGTTTAAAAGAAACTAATTATTCAAAGAAATGAATAACCATGTTAACCTAGTTAAAATAAGTATCCAAATCGGGTTTTCATTGTAGAAACTGTAGAAAAACTATAGTTACATTGTATCCTCAACAAGAGAGTTCATTGTGTTTCATTTGTTTAGAAAGTCTGTATTTTCATTGTGTTTCATTGCCGACGTGCTGGCCGAGTGGTTAGCGTATCTGACTGCGAAGCCGTACGTCCGGGGTTCGAATCCCCGTTTGGCATGGATGTTAATTGCTGTCCTTGTGTGATGAATGAATGTGGCCCCCCTGTAAAAAGTGAATGTGTGAGCTAGTGAATGTGTGTGTGGCGCGGGCAACAGTACCTCACCTCCGTGGCCTCGGTCCACAGGTGCTCGCTGGGTAACTCTAAGTAGGTACTTCTTAGGGCATTTTCAGTGGTAAAAGGATAATGTCCTAGTACCCGCCCATTAGAAATAAAAAAAATTGTGTTTCATTTGTTTAGAAAGTCTGTATTTATATGAAGAATAAAATAAAATAAATAATATATGTGCAGATTCAAAGTTGTTTTCTTCTTTATTGCTTTAGAAAATCTGCAGGTTTAATCTATACCCGATAAAACGTTTTCAGGTAGGTTGCAAAATTGCCATAAAAGGATTGCATAATTACATTCTGAATGACTTCTAAGTCCCACTGCTATAAAATATCTGCAGAACATTTTTCTGAAGCAATTCTGCAAATTTTTTTTGCTATGGTGGCACTAAGGCTCCTATCACAAGGAATACCCGATGTATTTTCCGATTGAGATGGCCATGAACCATCTGTTTGGTATTCTGTGGTTTATAAGATGTGAAAATAGGCAGTGGGTATAAAAATATTGACTACTGCTGTTATAAAGTCTTTAAATTATCCAACAAAACGCATTTCAACCACCTCAACTTCAAGAACCTCATCTCCATCTCATCATTGTTCTACTAACATCTAAACCAGTGGTTCCCAACCTTCATCACCCCCTTTCATTGATTGACTAAAACCTATCACCCCCTTTTCATTCTCATTGTATGTCTAATTTTAATTTGAAGTAAAGTGTGAATAATAAGGCAATTTTATGTCCGGGGGTCCTCCCCCAGAAAATTTTTGGAAATAAGACTCCAAAAAACAGGTTTTTAAGTAGTTATGGTACAACTCTTTTTAGGTTATATTTTGATTTTGATGAACTAATTTTAAAAAAAAAAGTTTTGAAAAATGAAGTTCCAAGTACAAAATGGGGGTTTGGGGTTCCTCCCCCAGAAACTATTTGGAAATTTGACCCTAAGAAACAGGGTTTTAACTTGTTTTGGTACGTTAAGTCTGAATATGGTACAATTTTATTTTCTCCCTTTGAATACTCATCGCCCCCCCAATCGCCCCCTTGATAACACAGATCGCCCACCTGGGGGCGATGATTTAATGGGGCACGCGAATCGTCTGAAAACCAAACGTTGTGTTAACAAAAATATAGTTATACTTTTATACTAATTTATATTATAGACTCAAACGGCTCTATCCAGACTAAGGACCGATCATATAAAGAGCTTGAATTTCAGGGAGAAGGAAAAGACTTATTCCCTTTGCCATTGCAACACCATCGCGTCTCTCTTTCACATTCTAGACTATATTGGTACCTCATAGGGGTAAATGATGCGAAAGAAAAAGGCCCTATATGATGTTCTGGACTTTGCTTAGGGGTGCCTAAACAAAGAGAATAAGCGACAACATACTATTATAACTTTGGGCTGTACATAATTATGATGTGCTGTATTGATTGCATATGGACTGACAAAACAAACATTTTCCTCTTTCACTCTATGAGTGACAATTTATCTTGAAAATTTTGATTTAGAAAAACTGTTGTTACATAGTAACCATAAAAAAAATAATTCAATGTGTTTCCTTTGAATTAGAAAGTCTGCACTTATACACTGTTAAAAACAGTTTAACATTCACCAGTTTCGTGGTGAAAGAGGTTGGGATGTTTTACCAAAAACGGGGTTCAAATTTGCTGCAACCGAATTGTCGCAAAATTTTGAACCATATTTTCGGTGCTTTCATGCACCCAAAACTTGATAAAAAGCACCAAAATCAAATTGTTTGAAAGCACCGAAAATATGGTAAAAATTTTCGCTACTTTTCGGTTGCAGCTTTCGCGTTGAACCGCTTTTAGGTGAAAGGTTGAATTTTTTTAACAGTATGAATAATAAAATAATAAAAAACAAATTCTAATGATAAAAAAATTAATAAATACAATTTTAATGTGTGCTTGGGGGGACTCTAATTTAAAATTATTTACTGATGTTTTGTCGTGAAAGGGGTCCCTAAAGTATAGGGCCTAACTTGTCATGATCAGTTTCTGTCAGCATCCATTTTCATCAGTCGAAACATATCTATTTCCCTAACAAATCTCCATTCCCCCCATAAAAAAACAACTTCCACCCAAACAAAAGTAACAATCCACGTACAATCCACACTCCCCCCACAAAAAATTCCCAATTCTCAGAATAGCTGTAACCCCCCCACTCAAACAGAAGAAACATCTTCATCCAGTGGTAACGCACAGAAACTCCTCTAATGCAAACACAACCACCAACGGATTCATTCCTTTTCTAACACGTCTGTCTCTCCAAGGACCCTCTGGTAATAGGGCGGAATACTAAATCAACAAGATTTGGAAACTTTAAAATCGAAATTCCCTCAAGAAAGAAAAGAAGAAACCAGAGAAGACTCCAGTTCCCAGAAGATCGAATGAGAAAAAAAAATTCCAAGAGGGTCTCTGGGGGAGGTTGGTTTCTTTTTCTTTTCTGCTTCCGTTTCATCCCATTTTAAAAGTTATTTTTTTAATTGGTGCCCAAGCGTACATACTAAGTGTTCTTTCCCCTCTGAGGGAAGTTGGAGCCGCTCTTTAACTATTATTTTCTTAAGTTTATGAATGGAAGGGAGCAGTTCTTTATAAAGTATGAGAGTACTAGTTTGGGTTGTTTGAAGATTGGATTATTTCTCGAGTTTTGAGATGGATAATTATTTCTCCTTTGTTCTGTGGGATTTATATCAGTATATTGATCTTATTTACTATTAAACGAAGCAAGGCTGTATTTTCATACGTGCATAGGTTTTGTTAGATGTATTATATTGTTGCAAGAGAAACTTAAAGATAAGGCACGTAAGTGTGGCACTTTGCTATTATGTTGTTTTATGTTTTAAAACGTTTATTACTTGAATGCAAAAAAAGGCATTTATAATAATGTCTCATAAACTTAAACACACACAATAATGAACACTTTTATACCAGATCGCAATGTTTATTTGACCCTGGGTGAGAGAAAACAAAGAAAATAGTTCCCAGCATGGCGTCTCAATTTTGAGTGAAATTAAGAACTTCAATTTAGAAAAAGATTTAGTTAGTCAAACTCCTGTAATATACCATCTTTTTATCGCGATTAGCGTACTGAAACTCCTTCTAGCAACCCAACTGGCTGTCTGTTTACTCAGTCTTTCCTTCCGCGTAGTGACGTCATAATTGCATTCTAGAATAATTGCAGCAGGAAAAATTGTAGTCTAGTATAATCAAAATTACTATTAATCAAAAGCGATTGCGTTGTATTAGAAAAGTATAGTGATCTGAAAGTGATGCTAAAAATTTAAGCTCGATCCAATTTCAAAACACATTAAAATACTCAAAGTAACATTCTTAACATCAACATATTTTAACCCTACAATGCATGATTTTTTAAATTCACTTGAAAATCAAATATGTGACTTCTATTATGGTGAAAATTAGTAAAAAAATACTAAAAAAATTTAATTTAATTTTTTTCTACTTTTCATTGGCAAAAAACGTTGACCTTGTGAAATTTATTTGTGTCTCTTGTGAAATTAATTGTGAAGTGAAATAAAACTAAATGCTTTAAAAATATAAAAAAACAACTTATGTTTTCAGATCATTTTTTGTTCAAGCTGAAAAAATTTTTATTTTATTTATATGGTCCTTTTGTTTTGGCGTTTTCTGTGTCTTGACTTTCGTCTCACTAGCTACTAACAAATGTCTCAAAATAGTACCCCTGATGTGATCTACTGGCAGTCTAAAGTGCTAATGCAATGAAATGTTATATCTATTGTACTTATAGCATGTTATTGCCGTTTGGAAATGAAAGTTCGAGTAGGAAATGGAGAAAAATGTTGTGGTGCCAAATGGCAACAGTATGCACTGTAGGGTTAAGATCTCTCGCTCTTATTTGGTTTGTTGGTATTTAAAAACGACACGTTGATTAACAATCGCACTAATTTCAATACATAATTGGTTTAACACAGAGGATACCCATTACCATACTTATACCAGATGACGTAGGCGTGTCTTAAAGAAAGCATAGTATTATCCCAACAAATTAACCTAACTTCGACAACATAAAAGGTGACACATTCCTCAACCATTAACCACACGGAACATCCTAAAAAATCTGATTACCCAAGATAAAAGAGCCCGAAGGCAGGAGGAAAACCCGACTACCAAACTAAGACAAAACGTCCTTTGTAATACCGGGGAAACTTTCCCAGTCAGCTGGCGTGGCAATATGCATGTATATTGCCCGAGCTACCTTGTTATCTATTGTGCCAACTTTTCACAACGCTAATAATGCAAACAGCTCACGTAACAAAAGGTCGGTGTATTGACGGAATTGCCTTCTTTGCCCCTATTTATGGGGAAAGCTGCCGAAACTCTTTACATCTTTAATTCCGAAGGGTAGAGTTTGGGGGTAATTACTTTTAAGGGGGGTTTTCTTCTGGGAATAAGGGATGGATTTTGTTTAGTTTTCGTGAGTGTGGAGGGTTCTTTGAGGGGGGTTGTTAATAAGGGTTTTGTTTTGGGGGTAAATTGAGTTGTTTTGGGGGGGTTGATGGATTGGAATAGGCAAAGGGTGTCTAAAATTGGAAAGTCGTTTTGTTCTGATGTAATACGCTTTGGAAGTATGTAGTGATTGGAGGAGTTTATGGAGATATGCCAATCCGAATGACAAACCAAATCATAAATATACTCAGAAATTGAATAGCCTCATTAGAATTCTTGAGTGGTGACTACACACTGTGACATTGAAAGTAATTATGCATTTGCATGTAATCCAAGGGAACAGTATTGACTGAATGAAAATAAAAACTATTCCAAAGTTCAAAAACTTAAATGTGTAATTCAAGTAATTTTCGTGCTTTAGTAATATGTGTTTATTAAGGCTAAACGCGCACTAGAGACATCCGTCACGGCGACTTGAATCACTAGTCACTTGAGAGCAATGCATTTCTATGAGGAGATTCTTGGCAATCGATTCTCGTCGCCTAATGCGCGCGCTCTCGCTTCTTGCAATAGCCAGGGTGATAATTTTGTCTCTGTCGCCGTGACAAAAGTATCTAGTGCGCGCTTAGCCTAATATTTTATGGTTTGCTGAACTACTAGTAGGATATTGATTTATTGAAACGCATGAAAAAAAAAATGGCAATATTTTTTAGACTTTGTGTGTGTTGTTAGAATTTCATTCAATTCTAAAACATAATGAACTAAAAATCAAATATGTTATTTGTATTAAATAATCAAAAAGTCTTAAGGCTAAGCGCGCCCTAGAGACGTCCGTCGCGGCGACTAGAACATAACTGTCACTCCAGAGCAATGCATCTCTATGGCGAGATTCTTGGCAATCGGCCAAGAGTCTCGTCGCCTAATGCGCGCGCTCTAGCTTCTTGCAATAGCCAGGGTGATAATTTTGTCTTTAGCGCCGTGATGAAAATCTCTAGAGCGCGCTTGCTTAGCCTAAAGTAAACATATAAATGAAAACGTGTTTTTACACTAGTATAAGTAAAATGTTTATCTGAAAAACCCTTCAAATAATGCGATATGATTTCTTTTTTATTTCGGTAAGTATCCCACTCAAAGAAAGAATATAGAGCATTCCTGCACGTATTAATGGTTTTAAATGTGAAGACGTGAGAAGGTGTAGTAAATAAAAAACTATATCATTACTGATATTCTTATACTTGAGTCTAGTAATTTATATTTATAATTATTTTGATTGAAATTTTAAAAAAGAAAATAATAAATATAAACCCTAGTTTTACGACTCTTTAATGAGAAAGTTCTGAAAAAGCGCTTTTAATAATTATTTATCCATTTTCTATTTCTTTCAAACCACTACGAAACTAAAATTCTACAGTTCTTAGACAATATGTTTATTCAGCTTAAAAATTAAAGGAACACACAGAATTAATTTTTTAAAGTCTGAAATAGACGAAATAGTCTAGTTACTTCAGACTTAATCCCTTTCCCAGACACATTTTATTTTTAACTCCTATAAAGTCTCTAGATAATTCAAATCTAAACTACAACTGCAATACGAGGAAATGTATTTATTAATACTTGGTTATTTTGGAAAGAAAAGGTTTTTCGCATAAAATACGCGTTTTCAAGGAATTTATTGTTGTTATGGAAACGATAATTTCCATTTTATGAATGAAACAAATTAAAAACTAAATATTCATGGAGGATTCAGGATAATTTTAAGGTAGATATTATTTTACCGAATAATATTTAGGGAATTAGTTAATTGGTTATTCGAATATATAAATAGATATTTTTCTATATTATTTCATTAAAAATACAATACAATTAATATGTAACTTCCCATTCAGATCAATAAAGCGAATTTAAAACATTATTTAAACTATTTTTTGTTAACACTAGGGAGCTACCGCCCCCTGCTCGCTATCGCTCGCCAACCCCCGTTAACTGTTGACGCAGGGCCTTTCGGATCGCTTCGCAATCCCCACAAAACCCTGCTCACTAAAATTATTTATTTATAAAACATTCGTTATAACAATTAGTAGAAAAAACTTCAACCAACTTTCTTGAAGCACACTCTCTTAAAAGTTAGAATATTTATTGGTTAAATTATCAATAATTTAATCAACACGTTTTCCTTGAAAATATCCATCAAGTCTGCTCGTGCTATTGTTATTCAATATTTACAAAAACGTTCAGCAATGAATCTGTTAAATTTAATATAGTACCTAGTAACTCGTCAAAATATCTAGTGTTTTATCATTCAAGTTTTAGTTTTAAAACAGACTTTTTAAACAATACTATTTAAGCTATTAAAAATGATAAGAGACAAAATCTACATTGCACTCAATGTTTACAAACAATTAATTTTGGTGTGTGAAATTCTATATACTTGAATAGTAGATCTGTGAGTTTCTGGAAAACTCTTATCAGTCTTTTAAAAATATTTTATTTAGAAAGTACATATTTTGAAGCGCATTTTCAAAGCGTGAAAGGAATTATTTTCATCGGAGTAGCGTCGGTTGGTCATTGTGATTGGAGGTATAATAAATTGTACGACAGTTTCTTGCTGTTAACTGCAACCTTATCCGTAATCCAGAAAAATGGAAATATCTTAGAATTGAGAATTTTTTTAGAAATTCTAAAGGCACTTTGCACATCCTCAAAAGAATCCGAACAGTTTGATACCAAAAACATGTTATACGGATCAGTAATTAAAAAGCCTTTCTCTGGAAACCATTTACAAAAACTTTTTTTTAGAATAGAGAGAAACTGCCAATGATGTTATTTAAAAAAGTATTGTGATCATTACATAATATCAACGAGTATAGTTAGTGTGCAAACAAATGTGCACAAAGAAAAATATGAGTTTTCTAGTGATCCTCCCAAATAATCAAAGATTTCAGAAGTTTCTTAGTAGCGATATTAGTTCAAAATATCGATAAATCCACATTCTGGGGAATGATAATTTCAAGACAGATTATTTCTCTTTTGATATATGCCATGACTTAAAATAATATGAAATACACGGAAATGTTATATATTTTAGAAAAGTTAAAATACTTAAAAAGTATAATTCATAAAGTTAATGCGCACATTACACACTGCTTAACGTTTAGGATAAGGAGTGTAAAAAGGAAATACCTTTACAACGTGTATCATACTAATAGTGGTTTTCATACATTTTAGGAAATAACCATTCTTACCTATAAAAAAAAGAAAATTAAAATTAGCAATACCTACACTAAAATAACAATATAAACTGCATAAAATGAACTTTTCTTAAGGTTATACATATATTTTATTAAAGACCTGAAGCCATTGCAACATTTTTTTATTGTATTTAACAAAGTATAAAAATACACCGATGTATGGAGTGAAACTCTAAATAACTATTGTTTTTTGGTAAGATATGGTAGAAAATCTCTATACAGAAAAAGGAGGATGTAGTAACTATTATTTTAGTCACACTTTCGTTGAATCCTGATAAAAAATTATTCCTAGTTTCTTTGTTAACTTAATAAGCGTTTGTTTAGTTTAAGTTCATTAAAAACTAAGTCCACCGTATATCTTTTGGATAATATAAGTGCAAAATGAAAATAAAAAAATTTATTCAGTTAAACATTTAACAATTTGTTATGGTAAAAAAAACTTTTTTTAGATTATCTGAAATTTTGGTTCAAATCCGTTAAGGTCCCCGCAAAATATCGGCAATTTCTTTTGGACACCCAAAAGTCGAAAACCTGAAAAATAATTTCAAACTCATTGATTAAAATGTTTAATGAGATCAATAACTGTTCAGTTTATCATTAAAAATCAGAAAAAATGTCGATATTTGAATACATGGCGTTCAAAACAGTTTGGCAATATTTAGCGAGAATGTTAACGGAATTGAACCGAAATTTCTTTAGTTACTCCCAAAGAAATATTAAATAAGTTATTCTAATTAATAATTGTGAAATTGGGAACTACTTTGATATACACCCCAAATCCGAAATTTGGCGACTTTTTTTCTCGCCAAGCAAAATACCTGTTTGATATACAGTTGAACCGATGAAATCGCTGAAACGTTTTTGGAATATAACAGAAAAACTAATCATAGTAAAACTTTGATATTTGAACCAAGAACAAAAATATTTTTTATAAAAATATTGTAATTTAGTTTTTCCGAAAATTCTCATTAGTTTTGGAATTATTAAAGTTCAAAATTTCAATTTTTTCCAGTAATTCACTAGGCTACACATTACTACTACATATACACAAAAAACAAGAAACAGCAAACCTAAAAAGTCCGTAGGGAGTGCCAGATTTGGCGCGTAATTTTTTGGGGGGTATATCAAAGTAGCACCTGAAATTGAAGAATCTATACGATTACTTTCAGGATTTCATACAAATCAAAAATAAATATTAAATGATGGCAAACAATTTATTCCTGATGAAATTTTCATAAAAACGGAAGTAAATACTATAAAACTACCAACAACTATCCACAACAGATCAACTCAACTATCAAAAACATTCAAACCATTCATAACTATAAAAGAACTCTTTCCTTTACAACTTTTAAACCCCAAACCGCCTACTTTGCATTTGTACAAAACCACATTACTTCGCAATAAACATGAAAAACGGCCAATTTATAGTCTGAGCACAGAGCAGAACACTCTTTCTACATTTTGCTCTTCCCTAAAACCACACATCTTATTTTACTCCAAACTACAAACAAGTTTCTTTGCCACAAATAACGCGGAAAAGAAACTCAAAACCGCGGCAAAACTTTCTGTAGAAAAGAACTCCCTTGATATATGCTTTCAATTTATTCCGTTATTTTTCCCGTTATTTCTCACCATCGGCAAAACAACATGCAAAACGCAACAACAAAGAGAAGCATGCAAGTAGAGGTTTGGAGCTCCTAACACGTCAGGCTCTTCCCGGCAAAGTGAAATATAGATGTTTGAATTGTTTCGAAAAATAATTCGATGTGTAAAGATTATGGTGAATCCCGAGGAAAAAGCTTCCGAGGATAGCGCTGCCGGGCTCCGGGAAAAAAAGCTTTTTTATGACATCTCATTATTCACGAGTTCTTGATTTTCTTTGCCAAGTTTTGGAGGAAATAGAGTTTTTGAGGATTTTTTGTAGTTGTTTTTTTCTCTCAGAGGGTTAAGGGAATCGCAGTGGGGAAAGGGATTACGTGAATCACTCAGGCGTTTTGTAAAAAAACATTTCTTTATATTTCTTTTGATTTTTTTCTGCATTTTAATTTTTTTTCATCACGCGTCGATTGCGTAAAAATAATTTTAAAAGAAAGTGTCAATAGCGAACATTTCAAAAAGAACATTTCAATAACTCCGTTATCATAAGTCACTGTAGTGAATACATTTAATTGCGTTATTCTGAAACTGAGTCACAGGGTATAAAGAAACTAACTCTTTAAAACCTTTGGTGGATTAAACATTGGACACTGCTAAAACGTATTTTAACCCTACGCATAATTTAATTTTTAAGCATCAGTATCCTTTCTTATCATTTCTAACTTTTATTGGACTTGTTTCTTAGATGAACGAATTCTTTATATTAGTCATAACGAACTGCAGAACTAACTACTGTGTATAACATTTTTGATTTGACCATTTCAGGTCTACCCGCCTCATATTCTCCATAGGTTTTAATGGCAGTCTTGGGCTAATAGGATTAGAAAGATTTAAGTTTAAAACTATGTGTACCAGCCACGATAAAAAAGAAATAAACAAAACACAAATACTCAAAATCATAGTTAAAAACCAAAACAAGGAGAAGGATATTCGAAAGATATGTTTATCGGTAGGAAACTGACGTTTTCTATGAAAAGACAAAAAACATAACCCAAACGAGAAACTACAGCTATATTTACCCTCGCCATAACCGCCTAAACAACACTCCTAATAGGTCCAAAGAACCGAAAGAACAATTGAGACAAAACACCCCCACAACACAGTTAAAACAAACCTCAAACAGTTCAACAAGAAATATTTCAATCGAAAAGCAACTGTAATCTAAAGTTTCCCCACAAAAAAACGCCATTTCCCGTCGGCTTGATTTAGATGCGATATTAGCGTCATATTTCCCACTTCACTGTAACGGGTCATCAAGCTGTAATTTATAACACCCTTGCCCCCAAAGCATGGGCTTGCTGTATATCTATACAGGTGAAGCTATCACTTCCCTGTGGTGGAAATAGAGGTATTTGATGAAGGGTAGTAAGTTTCCCTCCTGCCGTCTTATGAGAAAAGTAATGGCCCCATATAGCATCTTTTGTCATTGCATTATATGGGTTTCTTAGTCGGTAGAAGCCTACGTTACAAATGCGTGAAACAGTCATTAAAACGCATTAATGAACATTTCGAATCAAAAACAATTTTATTGTAAAGCTATTTTAATTATATTGCGATTGTATTGATTGAGAAAAAGATAGTGTTTTTAAAGTTTAATTAAAAATTTCAGAATCGAAAAATGCGTTTTTAATAGTGTTTCGATCAAATTTTAAGAACACTTTAAGATTATAAAAACAGTTTACAAAATTACTTTTAGAACCCATTCTGGACAACACTACAAATTTGAAACACATTCACTACAAATGTGTGAAAAACTCTTACAACTATTACTAATTACTAACTTACTTACTATGTCAACACACTAATGAACACTTCTAATCAAAATCGTTTTGATTGTGTTGTGTGGGAAATAAATGGTGCTGTTTAAGTGTTGCCATTGATCAAAATGTGTTCTTATAGTGTTTATATCCAACTTTAAGAACATTTTCAGATTCAAAGCATTTTAGAATACGTTCCTGGAAAGAACGTATTTCTAACTCTTTTAAAACATATTCAAAACACTATCACAATGCCAAAAGGTGAAAAAGTGTTCTTTCTAACAACACAAACGAAGTGTTGTTAATTTGGGGACAAAAAGTGTTTTAAATGTGTCTATAATTTAATTATTTTTGTGTAGAGCGTTTTCAGTGGATCTTTATACTTTACTTTTGTGATAGTGTTCTGAATGTATTTAAAAACTTTTGCTGTTTAGAAATTAGTGATAAAAAATAGTGGTGTATTAAGTTTTTCTAAAAATTAGAGACGAAAAATATGTTGATTTTGGAATACATCTGGATAAAAACTCTTTTAAGCATATTCAGATAATAAAATGTTAAAATGTTCTAACTTATCAAAAGTGTGTCTAGCTTAACTTTTATTTGGCAATACATAAACATTAAACATTAACAATCATGCAGGGATTTGAAATATGAAAAAAAAGTGTCGTTTTTTAAAAGTTATCACATTTTCAACATTTTTTGAAACTTAAAATATCTAGTTTTGTAAATCAAATGTATTCCACTACATTTATAAACCTTTGAGTTTACGCATGAAACAAATTACTATACGATACAGAAAAACCAAAACTTTAAGAAAATATTTAAAGACTCTCTGCTATCTCTCTGATAAAGTTTATACCTGATTAACCTTAAAACAAAATAAGTTTAAAACACTTTCTTTGTACATCCTCTTAACTTAAATTCATAAATGAAACATCCAGACATCGTCTGTGAAACCACGATTAAACCAAGGAACTTGAAACTTTGCAATCTTTAAAATTTCCAAAGCTGTAAACAGATATTTTGTATTCTTAAGCCTTCGACCTAAAATCTAAACAGCTTTATATTTCTCTGAATTTGAGTACATATTTAGAAAATGAGTACCGATGCATTACTTTGCTTTTCACAGTAATCTATTACAACTCTTAAAACTTGGGAAATTTATTTTAAAGCATTTTAGCAGCGTTGAGATATAATACCACTGATTATACTTGGCAAAATCTATTTGAACAACATTAATCTTGGAGTATTATTCCATGCACTTTAAAATACTTGGAATTCGATGTAGGTTATAGCTTTATAAAATGATAAAATTTAATATAAAGGATATATATTGCATAGTTTGAAGTCCAACGATATTGCATTATTAATAAGGAATCAAGAAGACATTTGCTTTTAGCTTCTCGGGTTCTAGAGAAAAGTTCTGAATAGATTTGTTAAAATAGAAATCAAAATGAATTTCTTTATAAAGAAAAATCTTTTTGGGTTGTCTATTCTAACTTCATACAAAATAACTGCCAATTAAAATTTATAGTAATCCGTCATTTATCATCTAATTAATTTATTACCTGACCGGACGTTATAAAAATTTATAAATTGATGAAATTTAAAAAAAATAGTGTTTGTTAAATAAAAAAGAGGAGTTTTTCTCATAATCTTAGAGACTTCAATTTCAGAAAACTAACTGTTATAATGCAAGTGTCCTCAAAAAGATCGTAACATTAATAGTTTACTGCATAGGGGGGAAATGTTTCTTGAAAAATCATGCAGTAGTCCGTTTCTCACAGTAGAGCATTTTCAATCACATGACTTGGACCTAGCAACGGCCTTAGCTACACCTACAGCAGTTGATAGTTAAAAGAAAATAACAGGTCATGGAATAGTTCTATTGGAGCATTTGCAATCACATGACAGCAACAGATACTGTCGCACCTAGCAACGGCCTTAGCAACAGATTGTTTTTACAGTTAATAGTTAAAAGAAAATAACTGGTCATGGAATGCTTCTATTGGAGCATTTGCAATCACATGACAGCAACAGATACCGCCGCACCTAGCAACGGCCTTAGAAACAGACTGTTTGACCTACAGCAAGGAAGAAAATAAATGGTCATGACGTCACCTGAAAACACTCTATTCTTGAGTGGAAATCATCTGTTCCCCATGGATATTTCTAACTGGTTGTCTCTCAAAACTTGAAATTTTGAATTTGGTGAAGTTGCCAAAACAATATTTACATTAAAACAGGTTCAATTTGTTATTTTAATAAATATGCTTTTGTCTAGGGTCCGACATCCAATAAACACAGTCGCAAAATCCGAAACCGATTCCGATTCAATTGACTATCATCGAAGTTGAAACCATTTGTATCCGACTCCCCTATGATAAATGAGATCGTTTAATTTCTACTTAATATCGATATTTAAATCGATACGACGGGAAAAGTAATTTGTATCGCAGAGAGCGAAGCTGGGAATACCAAACATATGTCATAATCATTTCGGTTCTTTCAAATAACGTTGGTTTGACATCTATATAATGTTTCCCATAATCGAAATCAAATAAATTTTCCTCCCAGGGTATTGTTTAAGCAACCAAAATAAATTCGGAAATGCAGTTAATCTTTTCTTTCTTCGATAGGAGGAAAGAAATATACTTGTCGTCGTTCTTTCAAAAGTCATAAATCTTAAATTCGATTGAAATTTAATTGAAATTCCATTGAGAAAAGACATTTCGGGAATTTTGTGGTTGTATCAAAAAAGGACTTACGTTCTAGTTTTTGATTTAATGAAAACTCAATCCTACTTTTTCAATAAAAAGGAATGAAATCTTATTGACATCTTTCATCTCTCTCAGCCTCTCTTATTTTAAAAGTAAATACATCAGCTACCGTTTGCAAAGAAACACAAACATGTGATACTAAATATGTGATAACTCATGTGATAATAAAATCTAAATGTCAATGAATGCTAATCAGAAATTTAATAGTTGTGATGAAATTAAAATTAATATGATATACATTATGAATAACCGAGTAATAAGTTTCAAATATTTCTAGCTTTCTTTAGGAAAGAGAAAATTGTGTGTTTTTAAAATGTGTAAACATTTGTAATAGACGATAGAAGTGTGACGTCACTTGCTTGTTTTGATATGTTGATTCCATCCGTGATTGGTTCAGTACGGAATTACTTCCAATCACTGATTGAATCAACGTATCCAAACAAGCAAGTGACGTCATGACTAATATCGTCTATTACAAAAGCAATATTTCTTAACAATAATAGCAATAACAATAATAACAACAATAATAATATTTATTTTCAATTTAAGAAACAACAAAAAAAAAATATAAAAAATAATATTGGTTACCAAGGGGAATCAGTAGTAGGTTTACGAAGTACATTAAAGAGGTTCACATAAGTAAAATTTCAATGGGAAAAATTAAAGGGTGATGTAAAAAATTACAAAATAATTAATTTTCTTACATGAATTACGTTATTAATTTAATAACTGAAACTTGTTATTTATAGCTACACAATGGCATGTTTTCGGCGGACTTTACAACGGTTTGCACTTAGAAAAATTTGTTGAAAACCATTGGTATAAATAAAAGATATTTCCCCAATTTCAAACAAACAAGTCTATTTTTACTCCTTTGACACTACTTTATCTTTATATTCTTTGCTAAATCTTTCAATTTACTATGAAAGTTTATGGTTTAAAATCACGTCTTCACACTGAGTAGTTACTTAAAATATATATATTTTTAAAGATCTAAGTGAAGCCATATAAACCGATATAAGTCATCTAAGAAATACACTAAAGGATCAAAACAACATCTAATTTTCAACTGCATCCAGCCAAGCAGAAGAAACCACCCTTTAACAAACATATCATTGTCCAAAAGAATTTATCAGGATTCACACACAAATTCTCTAATTACAATCCAACAACCCGAATATACACAGAAAAATACATCCTTATTACATCCCCAGGCGTCTCAGTGAAAAAAAACCTCCCACATCCGTTCTAAAAATTAATTACCATCGAAAATCATTACCACCGGCCCCTTAATCCACACACAAACCATCAAAACAATCGCACAGACCCAATAACAAACCGTTAATTAGGGCACCAACCGTCGACGTATTTTCAACATCATCGATGATGAATGGACCGGAGACCTTATCGTCATCGCTTGTTATTGTTATTATCGGTTGGAAATAATTAACTCGCGTTTTACGATCGTCGGAATCGCTACTAGTGAAAAAGACGGCGGCGATGATTTTTATCTGATGCATCGCGGAATTTATGCGCGACGTTCCGATACATAAATCGGACGTAATTAAGCCGTTGTATAGCTTCCCTTTTTGTCTACCGGAATTGGAGTTTTATGGCGGCGATGCGAGAGATATATTAAGCGTGGTTTATTATCGATGCGGATTGCTCTTGCTCGGTTTTGGCTTTTCTACGGAATGGATGTGTTTAGTGATAAGGTTGTGATTTGGTTCTGT
The DNA here is from genome assembly GCA_024610705.1 of Tetragnatha versicolor. Lineage (NCBI taxonomy): Eukaryota > Metazoa > Arthropoda > Arachnida > Araneae > Tetragnathidae > Tetragnatha > Tetragnatha versicolor. The sequence continues at coordinate 10,175,536 of JANDEH010000015.1, forward strand.
TTGTGGAAGAGGGATGTAGGTAGAAAATGGTGTAAAAGGGAAGGGTTACCGTGGGCGCGGAGTCGGGCGTATCTTATCGGGCAGTGAATATCTACCCCATCTCTTTGTGTGGTTAGGTGAGGTCAATTAGCGAACAAAATAGTGGGGTAGATATCCACTGCCCGAAAAGATACGCCTGGTGATACACCCGATCTTGCGCTTTCGGTGACCCTTCCCTTAGGGTACGGTCACACTAAACAGGAGGAGGCGTATCGGAGGCGCAATCTAACTTCTCCACCTCGCACACAAAAGGGCAACCGCAAACCAGGGGTTTATCAGAATCTCCAACAAAATAGCGGGGCCCGGGAGATCGTGTTAATTGACAGACCCCCAAGCCAAGGGACCCCCAAGACCAACTATCCGCCCATATCCCGGAATAGAACAAAAGAAAACAAATAAACAACCTCCCTTCTATCAAAGGCTTCCCCTATAGCCTTTGTGATAGAGCCCGACAGATTCCCCAATCTGGTACTGGTGGAACTGATACTGGTCTTGCGCCTACCATGACACTACCCTTAGGGTACGGTTACCCTGAGTGCAGGATCAGGCGTATCTTCCCGATCTCCTTGTGTGGTTAGGCGAGGTCAATTAGCGAACAAAAGAGTGGGGTAGATATCCACTTCCCGATAAGATTCGCCTGATTCTTCGCTCACGGTGACCGTGGCCTTAGGGTGAGTTTGAAGAAGGGAATAAGTCCAAAAATCAAGTGTTGAGAAAATCGAAAAAAAGAAATGGAATTTTCATTGTATGGATATCGATTTGACAACTTCAAGGGGCGATATCTCCCAAAAGGGGTTAGTTATTTTCCCCCTCTTTTCACCGATGTGTAGGGCAAAGCTTGGAGATTGTTTTGAGCACAAAAAGTCAATTTGTCATTTTTTGGACTTATTCCCTTCTTCAAACTGACGATTCAATTGAAAATGATGTTTGTATAGAATCCAATATAGAATATAGAATTCAATATAGAATAGGATGGATGTTGTATAGAAAAATCAGAGATAAGAAAAATCAGATGGATAGAATGTAAACTGGTCATGTGCTTTTGATAGACGATGCTATTTTATTTTGGTGGGCAGAAATAAAGCTGAGATACGTAGTTGATTGAACAAGAGGTAGAGACTTGCTTGCTCACATGTAAGGGGGTATACTAATTTTTGGTGTAGGTGGTTGTATAAAGCTGCGTCCAAGGATGTATTGGCTATATGACAAAAGGGTGCTATAACCGAAAAATTGCGGTCATATCGTTTAAAAGTTGAATGTTATATCAAAGTTGATCCAATATGTGTACAGCATGGGAGGCAAGACCAAATGTAATTTTTCTTGCCTCCAATGATACTCCAACGGTACCAACTTTAAATAAAAATGCTGCTTTTCTAACGATAAATTCTCATATCGGAAAAGTTCATTGAAAACGTTCATAATGAAAAAAGATTCCTTTTTTTTCCTAATATACATTCATAACTTCAAACTGAAGTATCACTAAAAGTGGAATAGCTAACGACATGTGTAGAGATAGTGGCTCTAATGAGAGAAATTTCAGTACTTCGCGATTTCTTTACACTATTTCCGTATTTTCTAATTCACCATGCATCCTTTAATTTAAAATAACACGGCACATAAAAAGAAATATTTTAAATGCAGTTATCTTTCAGGCATTCACAGATCTATTTTAGCTAATATTAAACGACGAAAAGATGCGGGATAACATTTCAACAAATTAGATCTCTAAACACACGAATTCCCATGCATTTTTAACAAAGACAAAACGGAACAACAAAATGCATCTAAACGATATATTCAACATCACATTAGCAACATCAAACTACCGCCATTTCCCTACAAACTCTAAACGTGCATCGCCCCTTTTTATTAAGAGGCGGTTTTACATGCAGCGGTTCTAGTCACAACTTTCGTCACAACTTTTACGGTTAGTTGCGATAAGTAGGTCATAACCCTCAAGCTAAAATTTGTACTGACACACTTACTGCTTAGCCAACGATAGTAAACGGGTCACGTGATGTTTTGCTTGGATGCTTTTTATATAATTTAAAATATACTGATTTTTCATGTCTATAGAGGGTCTAACTAAGGTTAGAGGGAGTAAATGTCTCTTCCTCTTTCGATCAACTGTCGCTCAGCTTCTTCCAAATGTATCAAGCCACTACTATAGAGTTTTGAGTAAAATGTTTGAATCATTTTCATTTATACCCCTTAAAACTGAGTAAACCTCTTTATGTATACATTTAATACTCTGTAAGAGATTATGCCAAAAAATCCCTCTATAAATATTCCTTCAAATTTTAAAGTCTCCGAGTTTTTTAAAATCACGTGACCATTTTACTATCGTTGGTTAAGCAGTACTCGCACTGATCACGTTACATTGTGTCACACTGATGGGTTTTGCAATTATTTGAGCTTTGTTTCATTTCTTTTTATGTTTATAGATCCAATATAGAACAGATTTACAGCATGTTTTGTTCATCAAGTACGACCCACTTTCGCTCTCTTAAGTTTTGCTTGCTTTCAATCTAAATAAAGAATAGTTGTTCCACTTACCCTTAGCTATGGGGTAAGTGGAACACCCATCTATTTAAAAAAAAAGCCCAGTTAAGAAATATGTAAAGCATTATACTCTGTTCATGAGCCCCTGAGAAATAGTGTTTCCCCCTCGGTAAAAACGTAACCATGGTTACGCTCTTTGCGCAGCCAATAGTAAGCCTTCTTTGCCACTTTGACGTTGATAGTTGCCACGGTTACCGATTCAGTGGTGGGGGAGGAAACGTACTCAGCCGCCAATTCAAAATATATAGAGTGTAGTTTAGAATTTAATAATAAGTTTTTGTTTATTATAGTCTTGAATAAAATAAGTAAATATAAGTTCAAATTTAACCATTTCAAAATTTTCCTAATTAAGCTTCAGAAATGTAGTGTCCACTCTCCCCCCCCCCACAACCAAACCTATATAACTTACCTACAAAAGATGACGCCACTACTACGTCATAGCGCCTAAGAACCAACGACAAGTCCAGATTCGAAATTGACGAGAAAAGCGATAGAAAATTTTTCCCAATGACGTCCCAGTCGCGTCGCTCAAATAGCTACATGCAAACACGCCCTGAAGGCTGCTCAAAAGCGTCCATTTCCCGATAATGATCATCTCCGATCAACATTATCTCATCCCTTTCAGAGCGCTCGACCTTCCAACTCCGAAATCATCCGAGCTTTTGAAAGGTTGATAAAGTTGATAATAATAAAAAAAAGAAATAGAGGGAACAATCGGCACGGCATTAACCCTTTCCATCCTTCACCGGCCGAGATTAGCATTAGTTTCCGGGGCGGGCAGGGTCGAGAGGAGGGTATAAAGTTGTCCCGGAGCGTCACGATAATCGCCCAATCAACAAACACGGCTCGAAAACACAGATGAGGGGGGGGGGCGGAACGACTGACTGGGAATTCGAATTGTTAAACATCCATTAAAACGAGTCATTAGGCGTTCCATTTCGCTCTTCGAACAAATCGACGGGGGGTCCTTAATCCTCGGGATAGAAAGGGGTGGAGGAAGACGTTCGATTCGAAAGTTGGCTGGGATCGTTTGTAATTACCGGGGGGTTCGTTTGATAGGGCTTTTTAGTGAGGGCGTTTTTAAGTTTTTTTTTGTGTTCTTGAAGGCAATAATCGTCAGATTTTGGAGTGAGGTGGAACAAAAAGGAGGTCGTCTTTTTGGAGTGAGAAGGTGAAAGGTGGGGGATGGGTTAGGGGGAAAGAAGGGTAAGTCTGTTTGAGCGTAGAGTAAGAATAAAGAGCATTTATCCTTTTAGTTTCGAGGAAACAAATTGAATCCTGAAAGAAGTATTTTAGACTCTTTAAAGTTTTCATTAAAATTTTCATTAAAAAGATTTCATTAAAACTGGAGTAATATTGGAAGAAATTGAAATTAAAAAGTGGCGAGATGTTGCTGACGAAGAGGATTTATTGTATCCCCCAAACAATTGTGCGTTTTAATAGTTAACTTTAACTAACGTGCAAATAAAATCCGTTGCACTTTTTAAATTTTTCATTTTAAAGACATTTCAGCGGTGTTACAAAAAAAACGCAGAGCAGGCAGTGTTTCAATTCCATTTAAGGCAATTTTCCAAAATGTTTTGGCGCGGGCACATAAACATGACACGTGTGTGTTTTTATTAAAAAAAAAGCGGAATCTTATTTCCTGTAAATTTCTTGAAATATAATTAGTTGGTTTTTATTAATCAATTTTAACCATCGGTTCAAATTAGCTTAATCATTTATCTACTGACGGTACTTACAAGTCCCATCAACTTTAAAATTACATAGAATAGCCATCCTTAAGAATATACTGACGATACGGTTCTATGATGAGTATTAATGTGAAAAGATTTATCTGAGGTTGTGCTTACAGCTGCCATTTCAATCGGATTCCCAAGATAGTCATTTTCGTTCCCTCAAAAAAGTGGTTATAAAGTCAGAAGGAAAGTCTTTTTTCTAAGACTTAAAACTGGGATAAAAATCCATATGGTTTTTTAGTATTGTTCAGCCCTTAGTTATTAGTTCAGCCCTTAGTGTAATGACAGTACTCAAAGTATCAATTTAAGTAATTATCTCTAGCGGATTAAATTTTCCAAAGATCAGTATTTTACATCTATCCCTTAATATGTGCATGAAAAATACTCTAGAAAATCATAATGCAGTAGATTAAGGGTTAACATGCTTATGAAAGTGTAGCATATTTGACCCACACGTTTTTATAAAATATTGGTTTATTGATGTTGAGTAGATTTACAAATTATATTTACAAACTCCATTTTTGAGTCTCCGGTCTCCGCCTGTTCTGTTAATATTTGTTAGTTTTCCTTTTCTGCACGTGCTTAGTGATGCCAATCTCTTTTAAGAAAATTTTGAGTTACTAGTACAATTACAATAAATAAATTAGCTCACTAGTACCTTACAGAGAGGATCATTAGTTTGTTGAAAACTTCTGGGAATCTGCCGAAACCAAAATAAATACATAAAATGGGATATAGACCAGGTATGGCCAACCTGCGGCCCGTTTGAAATAATTTTGCGGCCCGCGAGTTATTTTTTTTTATAAAAACTGAAGTTTTAGGGTAAGTTAAGCCCCCCCCCCCGAAATTTGGACAAAGTGTACCAAAAAGCGTTAAAACCTGCTAATTAGAGTCGAATTTCAAAAACAAATTCTGGAGGGGACCCCTGGACCCCCTTTAGTACTAGGAACTCAGTTGTTCACAATTTTTTATGATATTAAGTTCAGCCAGGTGCAAATCCAACCTAAAAATATATTTTAATTTATGCATTGAACCTATTAAAATGCAATGGGAGCATCAGAGGGAGATTTGGGTGTACTCTTTCCCGGTGCAAAAATCTAGCTGCAATTTTTAGAGAAAATTTGGGCCCTCCCGAAATAAATTTCCATGAGCGCCACAGGCTCCTTAGTTTCGAGTGATTCCAAGTGTTTTTAACGGCACCTGTTTAGTTCCTATGGATATACAGAAGGTATTCTTGGGGTTGCTCCGAAAGGTAAATTTAAATGAATATTTTGTTTAGGAATCTGTCAAACTAAGCAAAGGATCTAAGAAACTCCCTAATTTATACCTAGTTTATTTAATTTACTTCACTGTCATTCGGTGCACCTAATATCCTAAAATTTTAAATGCGGCCCGCAAGAGTATTGTGGTTTTCTTAAGTGGCCCTCAACATCTTTTGGTTTGGTCACCCCTGATATAGACAATACTGAGGAACTGCCATCATCAGGTGTTATACACAACAACCCCTCTAAAAAACAACTCATTCCACTCTTGTTCCAAATCCATCGAAAAATTCCTCCAAAAAGATCATTGCAGAGAGCAGAAGAGGAAAGAGCACTTAGGAGAGAAAAGCAACAGCCTAGGTTTTTGAAGGAGACAGTTTCAGCTCCTTCTGCTCCGGAAACTTCTTTTCAAGGCGTAAAAAGGGCTTGCGCGGGTACTTAAAGGCAAGGGGAAAACAGGCGAAATATCATTACTGGAATTTTTTCACACCCCAACACGTTTTTGCAGTCACAAGTGGAAAGGGTGTTTATGGGGGTGCTATCTCGTTTTTTTTTTCGTTCTCTAACAAACGATAAGGGCCTTGTTGCCCGTCACGTTGCCGAGGTGATTCTGGGATTCTTTTGCGCTCTTTTTCGAAGATGGCGATGCTGCTGTGAGGAAGAGTTAAATTGTTTTCATCCGGGGCTTTTTGAACTGGGAGCGATAAAACGATGGCTTTTAGTTGCGAGAGAGTGGGGTCTTTAGTGCCTATCCAATCAAGATGCATTTACTACATCAAAAAGCTAAACAGCTTTAGCTTTTTATACTCTACCGTTAAAAATGGCACGGTTCAAACTTTTAAAAGCAACGGTAAAGCATCCAAAACTATTAGAAACTGGGGCTGTGTGGATAGTTAATTATTAGAATAATTGACAAACCAAATTGTATTAGTGTCATGGCACTATACTCTGGTTATTTTGAACTGGCGCTTGAAAATATTTCCTTCCCCCACCAACGATGGGTAACCATAACAACTATCCACGTTTAAGTGACGAAGAAGGCTTACTATTGGCTGCTCGAAGATCGTAACTATGGTTATGCTTCTAGCGTGGGGGAAAGCACTATTTCTCAAGCGCCAATTCTAAATGAATAGAGTATAATATAATACTTTCATAAAAATAATATAATACAATACTTTAGTATAGTTCTACTATGCATAGTAGAACTATATTATACTCCTTGTAAATAGAATAGGCGGTTTGTCACCATGGCAACGCAATAGAAATGCAATGGGAAATGACTAGTAGCAAGCCGCCGATTCAAATTACACAAACTATAAACAATGAAACATTAATACACACAACTGTAAATTTATTTTGCATCAAATGATTCACCGCACATTTTTATACAAAAAAGCTTACAGTTTAGGAAATTTATTTCAAAATTGGTATCTTAAAACTTGTAACGAACCCATGTTTTGGTTAGTGTGTATTAGGATAACAAAATGCTTCCGTAAAGAAACTTCCTTGGTATTGATGTAGGATAGGACATGAAACCTTAAAATAATACGACTGTCTTTTAGCAATCTTTCGAGGAAAGAAACTTCAAAGTAATTAGAAGAGCTGAAAAAGTTACGTGTAAGGTGCTCTTTGAAATCTCTAAATTTACTACCAGGTTGAGTTTTTACTGAAATCATTGGTCATCTTACTTCAGAAAGTTAATAACTGAATCTCATCTTGTCTCTCCTATTAAAACTGATGATAGCAATTACCTAGAAACAACCTTATAACTAATAAGTAGCATTAACATTTAAATTATCAACTAAATGAAAGAACTTTAAATAATGCAGTGTAAAGAAAGAAAAGGATATTGATAATGAACAAGAAATTAAATAATAAAAGAAAGCTTTCAATTTTATATTAGGTCTTAAATAGCCAAATGCTACATTCACTCCACATAACAAACAACTATCTTTTGAACCTAACAAATTCACCCAAAAATAATTAATGTTAAACAAAAACACACACAAAAGATTCAAACGAACATCCAGCACCCATCGGAACTTCTGACAACAGACCACTTCTAAGCAAGGCCATCCGCGAGTTAATTAACTTCCAAAGTGCAATGGACTGACGAAAATCTCCTTCCACGATATAAATATAGAACTTGGGGATTGCACCACAACGGCAAGAACATCATTCAAACTGTCAATCCGGGGACGACCACTCCAACATTTCCAACAGTTTTAGCGAAAGTAAAAGATCGATTTCTTAGGAACGGGGCACTTCGGTGGTTTTGGGTTTGCAGAAGTGGTTTTGAAGTGCTGAAGGGATTTTGGGGATTAAGTCTTACGAGTTGAGGTTTTTTTTCTCCCCCCCTCTTGGTTTTCGTGATCAAAGGAAAGCTTCGTCGGTGTTCTTTTTTTTTTAGTAACACTGATGATTGCGAATGGCGTACTTGTGAGGAGTTTTGGATGGCCATCAGGAAATCAAAATAGAGTTTGCGTTTAGTTTAATCTTTTTTTTTCTCTCTTTCTTGATAGAGTAGTTGCTTGAAGAGGAGTGCAATTTAATAACCTTTAAAAATATAACATAAATAATTGAGAAATCATAAATATTCATAAAAATAAGTTCGCAAAAAAGACACCAGTTCGTCAATAAGAATTTAAGTAAATAACCATTGCGACTGTGGGGTGAGAGTGCGACCAGCTTAATCTACTATTGGATAGTGGTACTGAATACAATAAGCTTTAACCAGTGGCGGATCCAGGGGGTGGCACTCTTTAAAGTGCCCCCCTTGGAGACCCAAAAAGGTTCTGAAAATGAGTAAAAACCCAACTTTACAGGTCTAATTTCAAAATTTTTTTTGGGGGGAGGACCCCCATACCCCCCCCATTAGTATCAAAATGGGGTATTTAGTGGTTATCTTTAGAAAATCCCCAAAATTTTGACGTTTTGGGTCAAAAAGTAAAGGCAATAGTGTTGAAAAGTTCCCCCCTTAGACTAAAAACGTTTCTAAAAATGATTTAAAACCCTACTTTTACACTTCAAATCGCGCCTGGCTTTAACCCTTTCAATTCAAAACCGGCCGAGATTACCATTGAACCCTATGGAAAATTTGGGGTGCATAGGACTTAAAGGGTTAATCCCAGCAGTCATATTCACAGCCATCAAACGTCTGTATTTACCAGCAGCTAAAGAAAGAAATATTATCTTTTCGCTGACACTGATAGGTGGAATCCTTCTTTAACCCAAGATTTAATACCGTCGCATATGGCTGTGAACATGTCTGTAAAAGTCCTAGAATGTGGCAACATGCAAAGAAAATCATGTATCACAAGGGGCACTTTGATACACTTTCAATATCTCAAAAACTATCAAAGTTATTTAGTTCCTATTTTTATGAAAAGTTGCCTTCATATGCCTAAGCATAATTTATGAAACCGTTAACAAAAGTCGATATATTTTAATTTTCATTAAACTTATATTTTTTCTAATTGATTTGATAAAATTCAGTCATTCTTAGACATTTTTAGAAAAAAATATCTGAATAAGTCAATTTTTCTACTCAAAAAATTAATTTGAATTTTACTGTATCAAACTGTCTCACGCATAATATAACAAACTTATTAGCGGTATTACAGAAAACAACCTTCATTTATTTCCCTTTAACATACTATTTTCCCGTCACACGTACGATATATTCACATAAGTTGATGTCATGATTTGAGTAAAAAAAACTCACAACATAACTAAGGTTTCAAAAGCCCATAAAACACTGACTGCATATTCACTTACAACAGCCGACCCTCAACAAGGGCACATAACGCCCCATTAATTCAATCCACATCCCTCCATCAAGCAATTAATCTCGCCCATACTTTAAACCAGAAGAAGAAACCCCCAAACCACTCGCCCAATTAGAACCGCCCCCGAAACAAGAAAGAAAAAGAGCCAATTAAGAAAAAGAGGCACACAAGCACCCCCGAAGAACAAAACAAGGAAAAGGCAGCGAGAGCAATTCCCTTCGTCCCGAGCAAAAATAGGTAAAGAGCGGAAGGAGCGTAGATGTGATACGAGAAGATGTAGCTTTGACGTGGTAATCCCGTGGCTAAAAGAAATCCTATGGAAAGGTGGGATTCACAGTAAAAAAATATTTCTCCGAGAAACTTTATTAAAAAATAGAACTTACGGTGTATAACTAAAGAGAAGTCAATGATGAATCATGCAGTGAAAATATGTTGGTTTTTTTTTATTTGCGACGATTTTGAAAGATGACAAAGTTTCTGTGAAGGAGCTACTTTTAAATGTAATTCGACGATGCTATGTATGGATCATCAAGCAACACTAAAGTCTCATTGATGCCACTATAACGTCATTGAGGGTCACACTTGTCAAATCAAGTCTCTGAATGACTGTAATTCGATTTGGAAGTCACTCAAAGACCAGCATTTAGTATAGGGAGGCTCGTGGATACTTCAAATGGTGTTTCACAATTAAATTTTAAAATACAACTAAGTAAAAATATCAGAATTAGGACAGAAGAGGGGTAAGAAGCTCTTTAGGGGTCATCCATAAATTACGTGAGGCGTTTTTTTCCAAAATCTGGACCCCCCCTCCCCCCTTTGGTGAGATTTAGTGAGATTTTGCTGGACCCCCCTCCCCCCAAGTGAGATTTACCTACAATTTTTTAAAAATAGTTTGAAGTATCTTATCTGTATGTATTCCTTTTTCATACTTAAAAAAAGAAATCGTACAATTTCTAACTTAAAAAGTTGACGTGAGATTTTAATCGACCCCCCCTCCCCCCTTGGTGAGATTTTTCCAAACCCCTCCCCCCCTTTTTGACCTCACGTAATTTATGGATGTCCCCTTATGAATAAAGTTCAAATGTTAATATAGTTTTCTTAGTTTTTCCTTTATGTTATTAGTGAAGTATTCAGATGTATTTCAGTTTTATTGGGGGGAGCACGTGCTCATGTGCTCCTATATGGACTAGCTGCCACTGATTGAGTGACAACTCTGTGCCGTCACACGGAAGTTCTGGTGTGACCTGTTACAACTGCACTCACAAATTCCGGAATGTTATAGTGACCTAAGATTTTTTTTCACAATATATAAAGCCTTTTATTTTGATTTTGACCATTTTTGGTTCATTCAAATCTGCATATACGATCGAGTTATGAAGGAAGTTGACGAGACAAAGCTATTGAGCCATATATTGAATATATTTTTTTCTATTTTAGGCTGAGGTGTTTCCGGTCTGCTCCGATACTGCACCTTCCCAAAGTGCGTAAGTACGATATTTGAAAATGTGGTGAACAGACAAAAAAAGACTAAAAGTGGAGATGTTGAGTTTTGAGAAATCCATTCACTATTTGCAGCCTGATGTGGCTTACCACTGAATTTCCCACATTAAGGTTATGAATGCTGACCACATTCTCCGCTGCCCGGCACTAAAGGCTTCCTTTTTGAGCGACTCATAAACGTTTGTCGCCATATTTGTGTGCTTGTTGTTTTTGTTTGTACCTCTTTGTGGCGTAGAGGTCTTTCTGTAACCTTGGTCAGTGGAAGTAAAAAACTTTCGTCAACTCTGATTGACATAAAACTTATTTTTCCTCTTCAACTACCGATTACTGCCGTATTCACCGTCAAACTAACATGGGGTTAACCTGAAATCAAAACCTTTAATTGGTATTGAAAATGGGAAACAAGTGCCAATCAGAGTTAATGAAAAAACTTGAGGTGTTGGTGTATAATGTATATGGTGGAGTAGCTATGGAGTGGCTCCCCTTACTTAATACTAAACCATTCTCCACAATTTTCTATTAAAATTTCTTCACCAATTAGAATTTTACATTCTTAGTTTCATAGAAAAGTGTAATAATTTTGAATTCAGGATATTAGTGTAGGAAAACAACTTAGTTAGTTTATAGTCTAAGAGCCAGTAAACCGCTGACGACACATATTTTAGGAAAGCCTTAAATTTTCTCAGTGAGTCAGGTGTACCTACCGTACATGAGGTGGGGGTTAGTTAAGCCCGGTCGTGGTAGGTTCAGCTTTGCGCAGGTGTGTCATGTGTGTTAATTTAGTAAAATAAAAAGTATTTTAGGAAGTCTACCGTTTTGACATGTCAAAATATGTTATTATATGTACTCAAAAACAATATTGCAGACGATTCCCAGGGTTATTTGTTCCCCAAAAGTTCCTCAAAAGTCGAAATGGTGGTAAAACAGTCGTCACATACGGCATTTAAAGCAACATTTACACTAGTGTTGTAAAGACTAGTGCAAGGAAAGTCTCTCGTCAAACTTAACTGCACTAGTATTTCCAACACTCTCTTCTTCACTCTACCATGCCACGCTCAATACAATTAATTACAACAAAGTCAGAGCACAAGTTCAAATCTCTCCCTTTTCATATACTACCTCTACGAGGAGTCCTAAGCATAGTAAGAGCAGCGGCTGTGCCACAGGGCAGCAATGCAATCAAGGGAGAAGGAGGCCGGAAAAACTCCGCCGTAGTATCAGCCAGACGAGTCAGGAGGGGGGAGGGCACGTTTAAGTTGATTAAAGCTAATTGTGTGGGGGGGAAGGGAGATGACGGGTGGGTGCAGAGACACCTTGCGCTTAATCAGCGGGATGCCTAATTTGGCGATGAAGCTCGATTTCATGGGAAGGGGGGTTAAGGGGTGGAGGTGAAGGATCGCAGTTGCGTTTTTGAGGGATAAATAAGGGTTTGAGGGGTTTTGGAGGTAGTAAGAATAAAATCTTATCTTTTTATTGGTTGTTGGTTTCATAACTTATGAGATAAATTAAGAGGGGGCTCAGTACCGAAATTTGTCAATAATTGAAATATGAGATTTTGCAATAAAAATGAAAAAAGATATACTACCCTTAGAATTATTTCTTCAAAGTTTTAAAATGATATGGGGATTATTAGCTTTAAGATTTCGAGGTTTCTGAAGCAGGCTTAAGAAGCTTGGTTTTCAATCTTTAAACGGCTTTTTCTCAAAAAACAAAGTTTTTAATATTTAAAATCACAAGGTTTTTCACCTAATCATAAACACAACTTCAAACTTTGTAGTCATTATCAGTAACATATGTTTAACATCTCTTGGCATGGGTTTTTAAATACTTTTAGTGTAAACTTTTTACAAAGCAGTTTTTAAGTAGAAACTTAGGATATGTTTTTAAAAAAATGCTAAATTTAAGATTATTCAAATTTCCATGCCTACAAGTGACTATATATGTTTGATTTATGTTAAGAAAAAAATCAAGTCAAAATATCCTATATTAAGGAAGAAGTATCATTTTATGTTTAGGGTAATGTCGGGAGGGGTTTTTTTTTGAAATTTTTTGTAATTTAAAAAAAATTAACTCGCTTTTCGTGCTAAATATGAATTAGTATGAAGTAAATATATTTATACTCTATTCATTTAGAATTGGCGCTTGAAAAATAGTGCTTTCCCCCACGCTAGAAGCGTAACCATAGTTACTATCTTCGAGCAGCCAATAGTAAGCCTTCTTCGTCACTTTGACGAAGATAATTGCTATGGTTACCGATCGGTAGTGGGGGAAGGAAATATTTTCAAGCGCCAGTTCAAAGTGAACGGACTATAACATCCAAAAAGATAAAAAAATCATGTTAATAGAGTAAAAAAATTTTGGAATTGAGTCCCCTTAAAATGTCCAGATAATTATTGTTTATAAGGTTTTTAGCTTTATTAGGCAAAAAATTTAAACTCTAACATCCTTCTAAAATAATTAATAATTATCTAGCTAATAAAACTAAAAACCTACTTTTAACACTGGGAACTTACTTTATCAAAAACATGAAATGGAGGAAAAACCCAATTCATTTTCTTAAATTACAATACATTCAGTTATACTAAACTGCGATTTATTAATAATAATTAATATTGAGAGTAAATAAATACAGTCTTTTTTTAAATTTAATTATTTCAAATTTTCTGTGTTTCACATAACAATGAAATGTAAAGTAAGAACATATTTTATTTAATTTTTAAATAAATTATAAAGCTTTCAACTTTTTAATTAGGAAATGAATCTTAAAAACTTCACAAAAGGAGGATATATTTAAACTTTTCCCAACTTGTTTTCTGTGTTTTAAAAATAATTCCGAAAATTTATTTAAATTTTGGTGGTTATAAAATAAAGGGTTGCTTTCCATTTTCCCCGTTTTTATTAGTTTATCCGAATATTTGCACTTAGACTTTATATTTTCTTAAACCATAAACCCCAAATAGAGTAAGTAAGGTTTTTTATTAACTTAAGAGTTTTTTTTAACTAATTCCATAAATATTTTAAATGCCAATGAAGTTAATAGGGCATAAATCATAAAATATGTTTGGGTATAGTAAAATATAATGATTAAAAGAAGTATAACATCAAGTTAATTAATAACATCACATTGGTTTGATAATTTAGTTTTGAAATCATCTTTAAAAAAATACGAAAGCAAGGAAAGGAAAAGATGCATATTAATAAGAAACTTTCCAGGCATCTGGCTTTGTTTCATAAAACTGAGAGCACCCCTTTTACGCTTACAAACTATCCGCTTAAGCTTGTCAGAATAATAACTGAAATATTAGTCTAAATCATCTTGCAACACCGGCAAAAGCCGAAACAACTTAAGAATATTAAACTCTTCAAAGGAGAGATATTGAGAAATAATGTAAAGTTAAACCTCCAGATAATTCAAAAACTACCCTACACAGCTATTTTTTTACATCCAGAAATCATCTTTAAATTAACTTGTCAGACTATCACCGCAGAAAAAAAACTGAGATAGCGCACCCAAAATCAATCTTAGAACGTGATTTTTTTTTCACAAAATCGATTTACACACGGAACATTTCAATTTCACCTTATTATTTCCTCCTTACGAAACCGGAGAAAAAAAAACAAATAACGATACAATATATATGTTGTTTTTAATATTCTCTCTGCGAAAATTCGCACGGGGATAAATTAAAATCGCTCCAAAGAAAAAAAAACTTTTTTAAAAAAGACGGGGGAAAACAGTGTGGATAAAAGAAACACCGGCTGGAGAATATTAATGGTTTTCCCAAGACCGCGAGAAAATAACAAATACCGGGGAAAAGAACCTGGAAAATAAAATTCCAAATAATATTTCATACTCTTTCTCCTTATGAATAAAATGTATTCTGTGATGAGGTTGAAAAAGCTCCTGATTGGTTAAAGGCAAGAGAATGTAGGTTTTTTTTATCGCCCAATCTCTTTAAAAATGCGCAACTGTTTCTTGAAATTGTTTTCTGTTGAGTTCGTCGAATGAGTGTGGAGTTCTTATATCGTTCTAATTTTGAGTGTGTGTGGCGTTGCGGCTTTCCCAAATTGGGGTTTCTTATATTCGGCAGTTTTCTTCTTTCGTCAACACGGGGGGCGTGTAGTAATGAGGGATAATGGAAATGGATGGGACGGAAGTTGTTAGGAAGAAGTTGTGCGGTGTATTACAATGGAGAAAGTGCGTGGTATTGTGGTGATTATACGCGGTCTGCTGAGAATGAAATTGATCTAAGTACAAAATAAGTATGAATATAAGCATTTTGAAAAGCAAATAGTCAAAACTTTTTTAGTGGGAAGAATAGGGACTGCATAAAAAATTAGCGCTAAACTTCGCGAGTTGCTGTAACAAATAGTTTTCACAGTACAATTAAAAAATACTTTTTTATGAGGTGAATAGGGACGTATGAATTTTTATGAAGTCTCACGTAGGACCGTAGAGAAAATCCTTCAGCATAGCTGAATGAGCTCACGTTTTGAGATTCAATTTTATTAAAATAGTAGATAAAAAACCATGAAGAATGACGTTTACATCGAATATTTTCGTAGCCTAGTTTTTGAGTTATAACTTTTTGAAATTTCGTTTTTTGTTTGGGCCCGAAATCACTCTCGAATCACAAATCATGCGCTGTCTTGTCACATCCAATAGAAGCCCGTTTTCTGATAACGTGACTTTTCTGACGTTTTGGAAAAAATAAAATTGAATTTTAAATTATTTAAAACAAATTTTTTTGAACTTAAAAATCAGAAATTTAGGAGTTTTAAGCCATAATGTATCAAAAAAGTATAAAATCAAGCAAATCCCTCACTCATGCAAATACCTCATTGAACAACTCTTTATAATCGGACCGTAACGCAATCCACACCCATACAACTGAATTGAGAAAGCGTTTCTATACTTACCGCGTATACTTTTTATCAGTTACCATGTAGTCAGCGAAGACTGTTGATTAACTAGACCCTTGTATATTTATGTCTCGGTAGTCATATATGCAAGATTTGTGCTCCCATTTGATTGAAACTTTCATACACCGCACAAAAAAATCGCAGAAAAAAAGACCGCACAGATAAAATATCGCAAAAAAGTCGCACGAATGAAAAATCACGAAAAAAAGTCGCACAATAAATATAAAATCGCACAAAAGAGGTTCCCATAAAAACATTTTATAAGCTTTTATGAATTACCATTACCCACAAAATTGAAGGGAATTACTCCTTTCCATAACAACCGCCACAATATTGTACGACGTTGAAAGTTTTTCTCGTGGTGGTTGGGATGTACTATGCCCTCATTTCTTTAGTAGGGCAGTCCAAGTTCTCTATTCAAGATTTATGGTTATTGCAATGAAGCAAAAGGTAATATTTATTACTCAATTGGAATTTGTGTAATGAAATGAAATTAACCTAAAAATATTTTTTCAGTGTTAAATAATAATGGCCTAAATTTTCATCCCAAAGAAAAGTTTTGAGATTGGCCTTGAGAAAAATGCACATCAATTGGCCAGCATCTCTTTTTGCTATGATATCCAATAGAAAAACGTTTACATTATTTGTTATTTTTGTTGAAAGCGTTTTTTGATTCTGTTGTTTTGTACTGATTACTGTTTTATTTGAGCTTGTAACTTACTTCTGTAAGCCCCATGTTATACTCTGTGGAGCATGAGGAGATTTTAAATTTTCTTAATTATAATTATAATTATAATAATAATAATGAACTAATGAGTTACTTGTGAATGTATAAGAAGTTGTTTTTATATTTAATTACTGTAAAATACTTAAATTTGAGTAAATAAAACTAATAAAACTTAATAAAAACTAAATATTTCTTTGGATTTCTCAATTAGCGATGAAAGATAGTGATGTATTTCGTATTTTTTCTCAGTTTTGTTAAACGCGTTCTTTTTATTCTCAGTTTTCTTACAGAGTGTCGTAATGAATAACAGTATAATTTTGGCTTATATAGGATAAGGACACTAAGTCACTTTTCGAGTACCTTTTAAAAGTTGTATAATGGTGCCAATGAGCGAATTAAGACTTGGAGAACTTGCAAAATCTTGGCAAAAGCTAAACAATAATAACAAATATGAACAGAAATGAAATCACTTTTTAAATATCACCAAATTGGGGTTTGTTGATACATTTGGGACTTGGTGTTTTTCTCCTCAAAGCACATGATAGAACATAATTTTGCATTATTGGCTGGATGTTTTAATATCAAAGCTTAAAATATCTTAACGAAATTTAAAATATATGCATTTCTTAATCATGAGTTTCGGATATATACAAATATTATTTTCAGTTTAATTATTTTAAACTCTTACTGACTATCAAAATATTTAAAATTCAGTCTGGAACTTCACAGTAAACTTGAACTTAGAGCAAGCTCACATCCATATATTATTTCTTACTAATTAATGCGAAAATTTAAGTATCCTTATAACGATATTTATTAAGACTAAGTAAATGATGAAAAGGGGTCAAATTTCGGCTAGAACTTTCATTCTGTATGCAAAGCTTTAATTATGGCACTGGTAAAGAAAGCAAGACTTAGAAAGAATTATTATTTCAGGAAAAGTTATGAGAACATTAAAGTCGAGTCAAATTTCTGAGTTTCTCCTCAAGTGTCAAAACCAACTGCTAATAAGATCTGACATTCTCAACTACTCAAAATTAAAATTAAGCTTTCAGAAAAATATTTTACAAAAGTTAGAGGGTAGTTATGAGACGTATAAAGTTTGAACTTCGAAGCTTATTAAAAAGTTTTACATTTTGTGGCATTGTATTTTGCTCACATCATGATCAAAATCAGAGAAATTGTATGGCTACAAAAATAATGAGTGATTAATAATTTATTGTAATTTATTATGATAATAGTACAACTAATTTTCTTCTAATAATTTAAAACTCTTCTCAGAGAACATTCGCACGTTCGTACCACGTGAACATTGATGTGATTTTTAAATTTAAAAATTTATTCCTAAAAAGAAACTCATTTTTGGTGTTAGCTAAAACAGTTTTGAAAAAAAAGCGTGTTTTTCTAAACTGAGGGAGTAAAGTGATGGAATAATTACTGAATACAGTTGAAATTAAACTATTAAATGGTAAAATTCACAATTCATAACTGCTTAACTTTTCAAACAATATATACCTCACTTAAACAATTTAACCTATCTGCGGAATTTTTAGTTCCATTTTGATGTACTAGATTTCAAATAAACAACTAAGCCAATTCTGAAACCTCTACAAGAAGAGTTTTAACATTATCTAAAATCCCAATATGTAATTCTATTTATAGAAGCCCCTTTAAGCTTTGAATCATAATTTAAGTGAATCTAAGTGAAACCCATTATAAATAAATCCTTTCTCTTCTAAAGAAATTTTCGGAGCTCTGCTCAGTCTCTAATGCTACTTAAGCCCACCATTTATTAGCAGCAAACGTACCATCAAAAAGTGTAAAGCACTGCAAAGAAATGAATATATTTCCGAAACAAAACAAAAAAAGAACCCAAGAAATTATCACGGAGGAAATCCCTTATTTTCTTTCTCCAAAACGAATATCTGCCATTTTCTGGAAAACTTCACAACCCGGGACCTCTGTTTCCCCCCTCCCATTTCTGAATCGATTTCTCCTGGAATAAATCTCCCGGATCTGAATTTATCTAGGGGTGTCTCTTTAAAATCCGGGAAAAGATAGAAGATTTTATTTTGCGCACGAACTCGGAGGCGATGGCTTGGCGGGCACAAGAGAGGTTTTTTTTCTTTTTATTCCCGTAGCTGTTTCATCGCACTACAAGCTCTAGCTTTGGAGGCTTGGATCTAGTGAAATATTGAGCGGGTAAATTTGAAAGGCGTCGATGAGCGAGTGTTTCGATGTTTACTGAGTATAGCTTCGTAAGTTAATGTAAACGATGGGTATTTTCGAGGAAAGTTTTAAGCATTTAATACTAAAGAAGCGTGGGGAAGAACGGTGATATTTAGATTCGATTTTGAGGGGTAGCTGTATCGTGCTCTTATAATTCTTTAAGATTCTTCTTTATTCAATAATTTTTGCAATTATAATATACAGGGTGTCCCATAAATAATGGGTCACACTTCTAAGGGGGATAGAAGACACCTAGTCGAGTCAGAATCACATAGGATTCGGGGGTCATAGACCAAATCCCAGGGAGTTAAAAATGGAGCGACACCCCCAAAAAATATTGAAAAATTCAATTTGTAGAAGAACTGCTATTGGTAGAAATTTTATTATGGTCTCAAAAATTGTGGTTTAATATTATCTCCAAAATTATCTCAAAAGTCTTCCCCTTAAAATTTGTTTTATTATGGAAAAAGTTAAAAAACCACAAAAAATGCGAAAATACTGCCCAAACCTCATTTTGTATTTCGAAATCATCTCTTTTGATTTTATAATCTGATTTTAAATGAAATCTTACTACCCCTAAATGAACCCAGTTTATGTGGCATTCTCCCAAAACCTTCCATTCTTAAATTATTATAAGAAATACTTCAATCAAATCTGTAGCAGTAAAATTTTTGATTTAAATGTGCCTAGTATCCCATTGGGATAAATCAGTATAATTTATTTTCCCTATTAAACGGATTCCAAAATGCCCTAAAATTCAGTTCTTGAAAATAAACTTTTTTCGAATCACTAGGTAAAAAATCCCTAAAAATGGTTCAATTCACTATTCATTAATTTAAATGGAAATCTATAGAACATTTTCAATCACATTACTCGGACCTAGCAACGGCCTTAGCAACAGATTGTTTGACCCATAGCAATTAACAGATAAAAGAAATTAACTGGTCATGAAATGCTTTTATTGGAGCATTTGTAATCACATGACAGCCACAGTTAACGCCGCACCTAGCAACGGCCTTAGCAACCGACTGTTTGACCTACAGAAAGGAAGAAAATAACTGGTCGTGACGTCACCTGAAACACTCTCTATATCTAAATAATCCAAATACCACTGACTCACTGGATAATGTAAATTCATCACGAAATCTCCAAAACTACAAGACTCAGATACTTGAAATTCGACAGATACTTTCCTCTCACAACTCTCAAGCGTCACCTCCAACCGTGGACCGGTTTCGTCCTTGTGTGACCGTGCTGATGAGTCCTAACAAGGACGAAACCGGTCCACGGTTGGAGGTGACGCTTGAGAGTTGTGAGTTTTACATATTGTCCGCTTAACCAGCAATAAATGGTGAAATTCTCCTTTCACTTTCCTCTCATCTATTAGACGCGCACTAAGAAAGGATGCGGTTTTAATATGAAAGACTACAAATAGGAACCTTCATATTTTTATTGTGTCTTATTGTCACATGGTAGTTTTAACTTTTCTAGGAATGAAGTTAGAACCAATCATATTCTTTCCCATTAAAACTAATCCCTTCAGTATTATTTTCTATCTATAGCCATATCTTTAAGAACTTGGAAATATATAAGACGCAACTAACATGTATCCATTAAAAAAGTTTCACATTAAAGAGGTTACAAAGATTTTTTTATATTAGAGTGTTGCAACTCAAAAACCCAAAACTTGGTTTTCAACAGAATTCGAAACTCAAAAAAATCCGCAACCCTCAATTCATATTTGATCAAAGCACTCCAACTAAAGCTCAATAGTCAATTTCTTTATCACTAAATCCTCTTACTCCAAAAAAATAAATCGCAAGAAACTAACAATACAGCTTTCACAAAGAAAAAAAACAACGTACTAATTCCAATCAGTATAAAACTCCAAACTATTTACTCTAGGAGAAAAAAATCTTAAAACTTCTGATTTGGTTTAGAACGGTATCGTCCAAAAGATCACAAGGACTGCAAAAAAAATGGCCAAAAAGAGTCGACAGAATAATAGGGCAGCAACATAAAAAAATATACAGAGAAAGAAATGGTACTCACAGGTAACGTGAAAGCAGCAAGGAAAGTTTCTTAATGAGCTCTAAACTTTTTCCCTCGCTTCAAAGTAAATAAAACGAACGATAGAACCGACGCCATTTATTTCTTGCCTCGGGAAGAAATTCAAGTGTTGCCATTTCGCGTGGAAATTGTTTTTATTTCTGTTAAAACGGAGGCGCAAAGGAAATTCGACTTAATTTCATTTTATATTTTGTTCAATTACACTGTTCAACAAATTTGTGACCTTGAAAATTTTTTTCCTTGATGAAAATAGTTATTTCTTATAGATTTTGGGTCGCTGAATACGAAAATCAACATCAAAATTTTCAATTGACTCAGAATTTTCGGGGAACAGCCCCTCCCCTTTTTACGTTTTTCGATGAGTTTATAACTTTAAACATTTTCAGGGTCAAAAAGCATTGCTTTAGTCTTCAAATTGCCCCCCAGGTAACAAGAAATGTTCAAATTAATAAAATATGATAAATTTATAACAAAAGGCTTGGTTTAAGGGGTAATTACCCCCTAAAAATACAAAAAATAGCTAAAAAATTATAGAGGTTTCTATACGCTATTTTTTTCCTCTTATTTTTTACGCAGTTCCCATTTGAAGGGTCCTAACCCTTCCCCATGGATCCAAATTTGATGACAATATGCAGCAATTTTTTAACTAAAGGCGGCTGAGGTGTTAGCCTTCCAGAAGCCCACGTGGAAGAGTTCGGAAGACTTCCAGTATCGCGAAGGCGCTCGCGAGCTCAGGAATTAATATTGATGATTTTGAAAAGATTACAAATGACGTTTTTCTTATATTTTGGGTCTATCCTAATTAGAAACTCTTCAGTTCTATAAAAACTGACCGGTTTTAGGGAGTAAGGATTCCATGTTTCAAGATGTTAATAGATGCATGGCTATGGATAACAATTAGAGGGCATCCCCTTAAAAACTGAGGGTGATGGAGAAAAATGGGTGTCATATTTGAATTCAGCAGATCATTTTACACAAGAATCAGCTGAAATTCAGTTAGTGGCTTCAAATTTTTTTTGTACAGCACAGTTTAACTCTAAGTGCGGCATTGAACCCTTCCGTGGGTGCTTTGGGGGCGCTCTCACCTCAACCGCTTTTAGTAAAAATCATTGCTGCGTTTTGCCATCAAATTTGGGTCTTTGGAGAAGGGTTAGGACCCTTCAAATGGGAATTGCGTAAAAAGTAAGAGGAAAATAGCGTATAAAAACCTCTATAATTTTTAGCTAATTTTTTGCATTTTTAGGGGGGTAATTACCCCTTCAACCTATCCATTTGTTATAAATTTATCGTATTTTATTAATTTTAACCTTTCTTGTCCCCTGGTGGGCAATTTGAAGACTAAAGCAATGCTTTTTGACCCTGAAAATCGAGTTTAAATTTATAAAGTCGTCGAAAAACGTAGAAAGAGGGAGGGGCTATACCCCGAAAATCCTGAGTCAATTGAGAATTTTAATGGTGATTTTCGTATTCAGCTACCCAAAATCTATAAGAAATTACTATTTTCATCAAGGAAATTTTTTCATTGTTGAACAGTGTTTTGAGATTATTTTTAGACTCGATTTTATTCTACTAGTAATATTTGTATTTTGTATTATAATACTTCTAACTTAAATTTGGTAAAAACACAGAGTATATAGATTAACAGAGTGTTCATCTCCATAGACGCTAATGGCAAATTTATTTAACAGGGCTTTTCCCAAAGACAAACTTTAGGCCAAACGGACCCGCCTCCTTTAATACCACGTCATTCCTGCTAATTCTGTCATTCTCCCACTGAAGCTGTCACTCAAATCCAAATCGGAACTGGAGGGGAAAAACAACATCGATAAAATTGAAATGCCGTTTGGTAGAAGTTCCATATCCAATCAGGAATCACTTTCGTATTTAGCTTTTTCTGATTGGCTGCTAATGAACTGAATTATATTCTGCGAGCTGAATTAAATTAATTACCTTAAGAGCAAAACGGCCGTTTGGCATCTCTGTTAAGCTCTATACTCTGTGGTTAAACACATTGTCCATGTCCATGATTGCAATATTTAATTCATCTTTCTTTGTCTCAACTTTTGGAAGCTCAACTTTTCTTATCTCTTCTTCTTCTCAACTTTTGGAAGCATAAGAAAGTTGACTTTTTTCATATAAATCAAGTTCAGTGCATTTTTGTGCTTATTAGATGGAAAATATTTAGTAAATAAAACGCGTACGGACATTAACTTGCTTTAAAAAAAGTTGCTGTCTATTACCGGATTATATTTTTAACAAACTTAAAAATTTTCTTTTTAATTTTATCTTTTTATGTATTTTAGTTTTATTTAGAAGGCGTTTTAGTTCAACGGTACCTAATCTTAGCATAAGTGATACTGAGACCTGTAGGGTAATTCGTAATTTTAAAAAGTTTTACTAAAAGAAAACTTTAAAAAATAAAAATATTGTGAATTTATTTTAATTTTTGAACAAAAATGCCGATGCATTTAGATACTTTATATTAATGTTTCTGAATAATTAAAAAAGATAATAGTAAAATTCAGACAATTAATTTACCCTACAATTTTATTGCATGTCATTTCGTAAATAACAAAATTATGTAATAAATTGTAGAAATAAAAAGTTGGTGGTACAATTATCACAAATGAATAGCAGTAAATCACTAAGAAATTATAAATATCTGATAGAATAAAATACTATAAATAAAATAAACTATTTATCAAATAATCTACCACCATTCATACCAGTACCATTTCATTTCAAATTAGTGCCCGTTAATCTTCATCACTAAGATGTAAATGTTGATGTCTAAAACATCGCAAATTTCATAACACAATTTAATCATTAAAAAATTAAAATTTACAGCACTTAAGGGGCTTAAACAACTCAACTTAGACTTCATTGTCGAGGATAATCCATTATGCTTTATGCTCATGAGGTTATGAAAATGCAGCGAAGAAAAATGAAGGACATAAAATAAAATAAAAATATCTAACTCCATTAAATTAAGAGAGTGGAAATGAATTAGTTTCACCCTTGAAAGACATTTTAATTAATTTAAATTAAAATAAAAAGTCCATTAAAACAACTCGGCACTTTAACTTTAATTTCTGAAAGACTAATTTCACCAACAAAGATAAATGGAAAACTTCATAAGGAAGAAGAAGCTGAAGGGGGGCATGGAGAGGGAGAAAGCAAATAACTATAAAACATCCATCTA
Source organism: Tetragnatha versicolor (assembly GCA_024610705.1). NCBI lineage: Eukaryota > Metazoa > Arthropoda > Arachnida > Araneae > Tetragnathidae > Tetragnatha > Tetragnatha versicolor. The sequence goes on from JANDEH010000015.1 coordinate 10,199,577, forward strand.
TTGAATCAATCAATTAATTAATTAATCAATCAATGTAAACCTATCTGAAGTCTTTTTTCTTCAGTCTCCAGGAAGAAGTGTTTTGTATTGATTTGTTAATGAGGTATTCTCACGTTTTGAGATTAAATTTTATCAAAATAGTAAATAAAAAACCATGAAAAATTACGTTTACATCAAGTATTTTCGTAGCCTAGTTTCTGAGATATAAATTTTTGAAATTTCGTTTTTTATTTGGGCGCGAAAACACTTTCGAATCACAAATCATGCGCTGTGAGGTCACATCCAACAGAAGCCTGGTTTCTGATCACGTGAAAACGGAAAACACAATGGTTTTCATGCGCTGTGAAGTCACATTTAATTGAAGCCCGTTTTCTGATAACGTGACTTGTCTGACGTTTTGGAAAAAGTAAAATTTAAATTTAAATTATTTAAAACACATTTTTGTACTTAAAAATTCGAAATTTGGGAGTTTTAGACCATAATGTATCGAAAAAGTATAAAATCAAGCAAATCCCTCACTCATGCAAATACCTGATTATATATATTCCTAAAGTAAAATATACAGGTTTGCAACTAATTTTATAAATGTCAATTCGATTTTTGGTTTTATTGTTAAATTCCTGTGTAATTTTACTTATATACACACATTATCATGATATAACATATTTGTATGTATAATGTTTTCACTACATAGCTCACAATGAGGTATTTGCATGAGTGAGGGATTTACTTGATTTTATACTTTTTTGATACATTATGGTTTAAAACTCCCAAATTTCTTATTTTTAAGTTCAAAAATTTGTTTTAAATCATTTAAAATTCAATTTCATTTTTTCAAAACGCCAGAAAAGCCACGTGATCAGAAAACGGGCTTCTGTTGGATGTGACGTCACAGCGTATGATTTGTAATTCAAAAGTGTTTTCGGGCCCAAACAAAAAACGAAATTTCAAAAATTTATATCTCGGAAACTAGGCTACGAAAATACTTGATGTAAACGTCATTCTTCATGGTTTGGTTTTTATCTACTATTTTAATAAAATTTAATCTCAAAACGTGAATACCTCATTCCAAATATCAGAAGTACAGTACAGATTGTACGTGATCTATCATTTCATAAAGTTGGGGGTTATTTTTCTGTAAGTAAATGATAAATTTTGTTTGAAATCCTTAAAGACAAAAATGCAATAAAAAATCTTAACATCACAGTTAATCCGTCTCCACAGAAAGTATTTAAAAAAATGTAAGTCATAAACAAGAAACAACTGTTGAACTTCAGGATTAGCCGGGCAAAAGCATTGAGTTTCATTCAAAATCACCAAAAGTAATCTAATATCAAAATATAATATCTTGACTAACAATGTCTCTTTAATTTTTATTATACCTTCCCCCTGCTCGCTATCGCTAACCGACCCCCGTAAACAGCTTACGCAAAATCTTTTAGATTGCTTCGCAATCCTTACAAAACTCACCTCACTGAACCTCACTCACTTTAAAAAAACATTAATCAAAAATTGAATCGTCAGTTTGAAGAAGGGAATAAGTCCAAAAAAGGACAAATTGACTTTTTGTGCTCAAAACAATCTCCAAGCTTTGCCCTACACATGGGTGAAAAGAGGGGGGAAATAACTAACCCCTATAGGGAGATATCGCCCCTTGAAGTTGTGAAATCGATATCCATACAATGAAAATTCCATTTCTTTTTTTCGATTTTCTCAAAACTAGATTTTTGGACTTATTCCCTTCTTCAAACTGACGATTCAATTCACAGAAGAAACGCTAATCAACTTTCCAAAAATACGTCACAGGCCATCACCATGAATGACACTTTCTTAAAAGTTAAAATATTTATCGGTTCCTCCTGAAACCCCTCTCTTTATAATTTTATATATAGTATAATATATTACAATTTTTTATATAAGTTAGTCCCTTTTTATATTTTTAACTCATTTCTCCCACAAATTTACAGGGAAAGGGGAGTAGGAAGTACTCTCCCTACTCCCCTCCCTATCACTTCTCTCATACATACTCCCCTCTCGGACCTCAGTCTTTCAATAATTCATTCGAATTAAACCCGTTCAGGCGGACGGCTCTTCTAAAACCGGTTCCGGTTCCTTCCGGAAGCGGAAGAGGGTGCACCAGACTCGTCTGGACTCGCGTGTGAGCCGAGGAATGAACGTGAGCCGAGGAACTGGTTTCGGAGATTATGGAGTGTAGTTATGTTTGTATTTGAATGTTGAGAAGGGCTGGGGGTTCCTGAGGTGTCAATTTTAGTTGAATAAATTTATGGAGTTGCTGTCGTTGCATTATGCAGTATTCAATCCGAGTTTCATTTTTTTATTTGGAAAATTCATCTTGTTTATTATAACTTAGTTGTACTAAAAATTTAAACAACTGTAAGGATAAAATAATGTTGAATTCATTGTTTTTAAGTGTAATTTGCAACCGCAAATGTTTTTAAGTAGTAAAAGATTTTTGAGAAATATGAAGTTTCAATAAACTATGTGATTGTGATAAAATGTAAAGGTAAAAATACCTATTAAGGGTGTAAATATTTATAATCTTTCACGTTTACTATATGTAATAAATAAGCAAACCAACTTTTAAATTAAATAGGAGAAAGTAATGCTGAACTTGTTCAGTAATTTAAAAATTTTACTAAATCTTATTTAAAGGTTCTAAGCAGTATTTGTAATGCTTTTTCGCAAATAAAAAGTTTGATTTTAAAATGGGATGAGTAAAAAAGTGTAAATGTTAAGGGTGTAGTGATTTATATAATCGCTTCTGTTCCCTAACACAAATCAATAAAGGATTCTAAAAAGAACTCATGAAAATTATCAAGAAAAGTAACAAATATATGGGGTCCTAGAAACAAAATTGTTACCTAATTCTTCCCGTATACTCAAATTTAAACTCAGGGATACTACATTTAAATAATTCGTTAATTAGCGTGATTAATATCACAAAATGCAATCTTGTATAACAATCTCAGCTAATTATGAACACAAATATATTGGACCAAATCCTTGTATTACATTAATAAACAACAAAACTAACCACTTTATGATTATGCAACGCACAATACAACAAACTATTCGTATACACTAGTACTATGCATATTTTCTTCCACCAACCAACCTACAAAAAAGAGAAACTCTTGCTCATTATAACCCAGAGAGCTTTAAATTATGATTAAACCCGAGAAGGTTGAGCACTAATGAACAGGGTTCATTTTCAGTGCGCAGATTAGCAGAGGAAGAAACAATTAATCACTGGGAATTAGGGAAACAACAATGCACAACATCGAGTAATAATTGCGAACTCTCTAACAAAAGAATAAGGCGGCGATCTATCTTCTGGCAGTAGTGATAAACTATTGTTGTAGGTAGATGTATATCGCTGGGGATTTATGGATTTGTGTGTGTATAGGTTTTTGCTTGGGAATAAAAATCAAAATGTTAGGTTGCCTATTCAAACTTTTAAATAAACGTAATGGTAAACTCTAAAACTCTTATATCGTATCTTATCACCTGAAGAGAACTAATTAATTTCTCTTTTCTATCACCCTTTGTCTATATCTACATGTGTGGAAAAAGTGGGATAGTGTTTATTCATAGGTTTATACCTGGGAATTAAAATCAAAATGTTAGGTTGCCTATTCAAGTTTTCAAAGAATCTTAATGGGAACTTCTGAAATTCTATGTTGTATCTTATCACCTGAAGAGAGCCAATAAATTTCTCTTTTTATATCACCATTCGTCAGTATCTTCTACATGAGTATGTATATTTATCTCTCTATTCTCTATTTCACTCTCTACCTTTTGTTATTTGTGTATATCTGAATGTGTATATTTATTGGGAAGATTTCATGTAATTTTCAAATTTGAATATGTGCATGGTATGCAAATCTTATATAACAGTTTAGTATTTTTTAAATTCAACGCATTTATCATGGATTTCATAAAAGTAATGGTGGTTTACGGAAAATATGTTAAAGTTATCCTTCCATTCCATTTAAAAGGTGCTCCTTTCCAAATGAAGTAACTCGTATAGGAAATATCCCTCGAAAACGATCGAAATTATAAATAAAATGCCAACTCAAAAATTTTTTTAATGAAACCAGTTCTGTAAATATAGTTAAAGCCCTAGATCCTCTACCTTAAGTAGCGACATCACGCTCAATTGGCCACCATTGTAGGGAGAACTCACTACTAGTGACGATAAGCAAGACTATCCAGACTAGTAGTGAGTTCTCCTTCTCCCCACAATGGCGGCCGATTGAGCGTGATGTCGCTACTTAAGGTAGAGTATCCAGGGCTTTAAATATAGTAATGCTCAGAATGACAGTTAAATTAGTCAAAAATTACAAAATTTGAGAAAGACGTGATGAGTTTTGAGTTTCTTTTCAGACTCACAATTAGTGCGATAATTGTCTATGTTGAAATTTCAGTACCTTTTCCATAAGAAATAACACTACATTCCATCACAGAAAACCTTCAACTACTCAAAATTAAATTAACTGTACTTCCCCCACCTTCCTCCTTAAGCAACTAACAACGAAAACCACAGTGAAATTATGCTACTTCTTTGACACAAACCCAACAAATATCTATCTGCCAATAAACCCTCATTCACACTACACAAAACCCGACAGTCAATCCCCGAACGAGAGCGCCTGCAGCGAAACGACCAATCAGAAGCGATCCATCGTTGGGATTCGTCCTCCCACTCCAGACATCTCGATATCCGTCTAATTTGCGACGGGATTAGAGAAACGGATCCGTCTAGGGGCGCGTGACTCCTGATTGGTTGGAAACCGGCTCTGACCGGACCATTAGGTCCTGCATTAGATTTTCGTTATTATTATTTCTCTCTTGCCGGACGACGGGTTTAACGCTTTGAATCCTAGCCGCCTGAAATTTACCATAGAATTCAATGGTAATTTCGTTCGGGCTTAGGATTGAAAGGGTTAAAGGCGAGTTTGGATGTGCAGATTGAGAGATTAGGTCTCGGAACGGTAGATGAATTCATTAGTGTTGGATGAATTTGTCTGGTTGTGGGGATGAATGATTGGAGAGATGAAGGGGGATTTTTGGAAGTGTCGATTGAGGGGTTATTTGATGTTTGTAGTGATGGTTTTGGGGGTTTGATGAGTTGAAAATAAGAGTAATACCGCTGGATTCGAGCATTAGCTATTTAAAGAATGTTGGAAAAATACGCATTTTGATTTGTTTGCTGATTTAATATTCAAACAATAGATTCAATTCACATTTCTAAAGATAAAAGATGTATGTAACAACGCTTATGGGGTGTGCAACATTTATGTTATATATATATGAAAGACATTTCGGAAGTCTTGTGTAAGATATATGAATTACAGAAGAAAGGTTTTGGAAATCAAAACAAGGATGAGTACCGGGCATTTATTAAAAATTCTTCATGTCAGCTGAAAAACTAGCATTTTCCCATTTCTCTCTACTGGTAGCGAGGAATGTCTTTGAATGAACAGACTGCTTTCTGATTTTGGCAAACATATAACTAGCAAAACCGAATTTATGACTGTGCTTGCAAGTAATATTTTATTATCCAATTAAAGAAGACAAGATTCATTTGTTGTTGTTGTTGTTGATTTGCTTACATATTTTTTCCGGTTTGTGTGCTTGATCTCAAGGATCCGCTTATAAACCTTCGTCAATAAAGACTGACACAGAAGTTTTTTAAAGACAGAAGTTTTTCTATTCAATATATAGTTTGCTCATTTCGTTTGGCTTAATGGTTTCATTGTTTTCCTTTTATATTTAAAATCTGAACGCGATCTTAAATTTGGATCGAGAAAAATAAAAAGAACTCGTCTTTCTTACTTTTAGCAACACATTTACAACCCCATATTTTACTCACACAACACAATCCAGTCAAAACGCTTTTGTCCCTTACTGTGTTTACATAGCGTTGCATAACTCTTTCACGCATTTTCAGTGCATTTGAACTCGAATATTCGAGAACGCAACTAAATAGACGACACTCTATTATGGGGTACACTGCTCTACAACCCAAGACCATCTTAATCACATCACGCCATCCCTCAACCCCCTCCCCCTAAGCAAGACGTCCCCACACACTACCCCCTAAGAACACGACATCCCCCTAAATACCCTCCGTAACTCTTTCCCCCAAACCCAATCTTCATTTTCTCTCATGCTCGCAACCACGAATCTCACATATTCAGCGTTTTACTGTACTACTACTCTACTACTAGCAACGACGAGGAATCGCATATTCAACGAGTTCTCGCGTTTCTCTACTAGGAACACACGATCTGCTGGGGAAAACTCTCTCGCTCCAGATTAATGAACGACGGAGAAGCTCCGGTTTATTTCGAGGGTGATCACGCGCATCCCGGAAACGGGACGCCCGTTTTGCTCCGGGAAGGGTGTTGGTCATAGAGTTAGTACAAATATAGACACAGCTTGCTCTTCTCGGTAAGGCAACCCTGCATGTCGAAAAGAGTCGGACCTGTGTGAGTGGCAGAAAGAAATTTTTAACATGGGAGCTCCCGTAGGCGGGTGGAAATTTGAAGTATAAAAACTGCTCTTCTTCCCAGAAAAATGATGAACAATTGAAACTCGAGATTTGAAACCCGACAATTTGAAACTCGAGAAAAAGCAATGACAAATCGTTCAGTGAAGAAAAAATTTCTCTATCTCAATTAGTTTTTACCTGTAATTTTTTTAAATTCCGCGGATTCGGAAAAAACAATTTTAAACTGAATTTTTATGATGTTTCGGGGGGGGGAATTTCTTTAAAAAAGCTTCACACTGTATAATATGAACCCTCCTGATTCGATACGAGTCATTTTGGATTCGTTTAAACAAGTGTTATAAGGGAGAATATTGCTGATTTAGTGGTCGAGGTAGGAACTGGAAGCTGGCAAAGCTAGCGCTTGGAGGGCGTTTTTGCCGTAGTTTCTATACGAGTGAATAAGCCACGCGAAAAACCGAAAATGCAAAAAAAAGAGGGATTTAGTGGCCAAGTTGGTTTAAAAGTTTGAGTGGCAGAGCGAAACGGGAGAACGGCCACGCTTAGAACAGCGAAGCAGAGGTTTAAGCTGTCTCTACATTAGTACTAACTCTATAGTGTCGGTCGTCTTGTAGAATTAAGAAGAGGTTGGGAAGGACGAGTTTGATCGTGTGCTTTAACCCTTTATCTACTGCACTATGATTTTCTGCAATTTTTTTCGAGCAAATTTTTTTTGAGTCACTGAATTGAAAATTAAGGGATATACATAAATAAAAAATCATCTTTGGAAAATGTAATCCGCTAGAGCTAATTAGTTAAATTGGTACTTTTTAGTATTGTCAGTACTGTAAAATATTATCACAATACAAAAAAACATGGCTTATCACAGTTTTAAGTCTTAAAAATAATACACTTTTCCCTTTTGACTAACTACTTTTGAGGGGGAAAATGGCAATCATGGGAATCCGATAGAAATGGCAGCTAAACTTACAACTTCAGTTAAATCAATCCGCATTTCCCTCTAAAATACTCATCATTGAACCCGTGCTGCCTTTTATCCTGGAAGAGTAAAACTGAAAGAGTGTTCCTGCAAAGTATCGTCAGTATATTCGTAAGGATGGTTATTCTATGTAATTTTAAAGTTGGTGGGACTTGTAAGGACCGTCAGTAGATACAGGATTAATCTTTAGGAGAAGGAGTGGTGAATTATCTCTGTAGTGTAATGTGTCTGTGTATTTAGCTATAGCTTTCACTCAATTAGTAGATTCTAGTTGAAAAACACAACTATTAACTATCAAAGATATACAGGGTGCATTTGGAAGAGATGGACCCAAGCTTAAAAAGGTGTAAAATAAGTCAAGGGAATTAAGAATGACATAGGAAGGTGTATTTGCTAATGCATTTCAAAGACGCAATAAAAAAAATTCGGGGCATTACATTAGAAAACTTACATGCAATGCAAATACTCGTAATTTATTTATTAGAACTACATAAAGCATTTTCCGTAAAACGGTGGTCTTTGAAAAACAACAATAATAAGCTCAGAAAATAATTTTTGGGAAGAAAAATGGAAAAAATTCTGGTAGAAAAAGAGATCTTTAGATCCCTAAAAATATAATCGAGATATCTAATAGGGTGTATCGAAAAAAACTTTTTTTTGATTTTGATGATGCCTTAGTGCGGAAAAGTTGTCTAAGGTGGCAGAGAGTACTTGTGAATTTTTTCAGAATTTTCGGATAATATCTTGAGGTGCCGCCAAGGCCCTAAAGGTCCCCATGTTAATCCAATGGAGCGCGCAAGCCAAGAAGGCCGAAAATTGGTTTTTCGCCCCTCATTTCTACCCTAATTACAAGACGAATGTCTTCACTCGAGTTATGGACCCTATATGATCTAGGATATCTGACAAAATTTGAATAATAGCCTAAATATCTATATTATGTTGATTGTGGGCTCTGATTTGAACGAGGAAATACGCGATTTTCGACGAAATTGGAGCATACAAAAAAACGTAATATAGAGATTTAGGCTATTATTCAAGTTTTTTCGGATAGCCTAGATCATATAGGGTCCATAACTCGAGTGAAGACATTCGTCGTGTGATTAGGGTAGAAATGAGGGGCGAAAAACCAATTTTCGGCTTTCTTGGCTTGCGCGCTCCATTGGATTAACATAGGGACCTTCAGGGCCTTGGCGGCACCTCAAGATATTATCCGAAAATTCTGAAAAATTCACAGGTACTCTCTGCCACCTTAGACAACTTTTCCGCACTAAGGCATCATCAAAAAAAAAGTTTTTTTCGATACACCCTAATATCTAATCTCTAGTTTTTTTACGGTCTGCTGGAATTCATCCCCAGTATTTTCGACTAAACTTATCAGTACACTCATAAATAAATCGTTGATATCACAAAAAAGTCTACTATTTTTCGAAACAGAAATTACTTTTTTTAAAGCGAAAAAACTACTTTCTACTCTTAAAATATTTTTAAGTTTGAAAGTTAAAGACCAGTTTAAAAATTAGCTATCCATCAACGTCAAAACTGGAAACCCCTTCTCCCTGATCGAACCGACATTGACATAATCATTTTTTTCAACCAAACTGAATTTTTCTCCCGTCTCTACGTTTACTAAACTCAAGACTCAAACGGTATGGAACAATTACCATCACCACACCAAGAAGAACAAACCGTTTCTTAATTACAAAAGCTCCCTACCAAAAACAACAGCAGACACGGCTAATTACTTCGCCAAACGCCTCGCCAACGCATCTTTCCGCCAAGCCGTCTACTAGCGGCATCTCATCCATCAATCTCCTGTTCTTCAGACGCAGAGGATGGATGAATGCAGGTCTGGCGTGGGTAATGGATGGACGCAAAAAGCTGCGACGAGTCGAGGAGACAACAGGAGATGTGCTGGAGTGCTGCATCAGTTATCGTATATGGGGGGTTGAGGCTCATTCAAATCCATAATCGTTGAGACATGGATATGAATAATATCCATATTCATATCCATTAAAATTGCGATAAATGCACACTGCAAATGCTCAAAACAAAATTATTATATTGAGAAAAAATTGTTTGTCCTCAAATTAACAATACTTTTCTTAAGTTGTCTTGAAGTACACTTCAACACATGGGGGTAGCCAGGGGGTGCCGGGGGGGCAGCTGCCCCCCCCTAAGTCCTGAGTAATTCGCTTTTAGTTAAGTTAAAACCCAGTTTTTTAGGTTTAAATTTTCAAAAATTTTCTGGGGGAGGGCCCCCAAGCCCCTCTTTATTAAAATCTTTATTATTTGCACTTTTTTATAATAAGTTCATTAAAATCAAAATTCTACTTAAAAATGTTTGTCCAAATTTGGGTTTACGTGTACTAAAAAACAGTGTAAAACCCAGTTCTTAGGGTCAAGTTCTCAAAATTTTTCTGGGGGAGAACCCCCAGACCCCTTCTTGAAACTTTAACCTTTATTACTAAAAACCTTTTTATATAAATTTTTCTTGGACGCAACATCTACATAAAAAAGTGTTGTTGTTGTTGTGTAAAAAAGTGTAAAAAACCTATAAATATAGATGAAAGAGACCTCATTGTTTCCACGGTACCCATAAAACTTTTACATTAATTTCATTACAGGCCAAAAACCCTTCTCGAAACGATACTACTGTGACTCTCACAGGGCTTTAAAATTGTTCTCCACAAACATAAAAAGAGTCAACCCTGCTTGTCCCCCCTAAGTGGAACCCTGGCCCTGGCTACGCTCATGCTTCAACACAGTGTGTTTAGATAGTGTTTGTTTCGTTTGAGAAATGTTAGAAATGTAAAGAGTGTTGTAAGATATGTTCTAAATCTAGAAACGTTCTTTAATTTGGATTGAACCACTGATAAACTTATTCTAATTATAATCTTAAGGCCTTTTTTACATGGGATAGTACAAAACAACTGTTGTAAGTCGTTTAAAAATGCATTAAATAAAGACACAAACTTAAAGATAGTGCTAAACTAACGATATAGTAAAAGAGTCACGTGATTGTGACAACGCTAGAACTATAGTATTTCGGAGGGGAGACAGGTGGAAGTTGAGGGGTAGTTGATAGAAAGAGGAAGAGACATTTGCTTGTAAAAATCACGTGATCCTTTTACTATCGTTGGCTAAGCAGTATTTATATTGTGCAATATGTAGTCATAAGTTTAACCTTTTTAGACTAAAAACCACAATCTTAAAAATAGGAGTGGGAGAGTATTTTAGGTGATATCTGTTTACATATGAATGACAACAGGGAATGTTAAGGTTACATAATTTGTCACAATATCCCATCAAACAGCTAGTAGAAGCAATATCATGAGGTTTGCATCGTAAAGGCTTTGTGCAATTAAAAATTAAAATGGCTGAAAAATACTGATTTATTCATGACTTTTCTCCACAACTAGGCATTTACTAAATTAAAAACCAATCATAAAGCACGAAAAGCTGTTGGAAGAGCTAAAACTCTTCCCCGCTCACATACATTCCCATGACTATCTTCAAACCTCCAAAAACCATAAATGAAAACCCAACCGATAAAGCCGATCTAATTAAACGTCAGAAAAACCTTCGATCTCCAACAAAGAAGCGTCCGGCAGCAGCGGACCCTTTAAAAAGTTCATAAATCTAATTTCCCGCCGAAATATCCGGAATTCCGCGGAGGGGTCGGCCCGGGAAAAGTGGCAGGATTCTTAACAAGCTTCTGCATTCTTTACGAATAGATTACGGGGGGAAGCCATGATAAATATTCATAAGCTCCTCCCGGCAGAAATGCGAAAAATAAATACACGGAAATGCCTCGGTGCGTAGGTGGGGTATGTGTAGGGTGCGCTTTGAGGAGTTGCTATCCTGGAAAGTGTGGTGTTAAAAAAAATCAGTGACTTGCAAAGTCTCATTGCCTTAGTCATTCAACATTGGTGTCAAGTAGAAAAATATACGCTAGGGGTGCAATTCGACCCCCTCCCGTTCCTAGTTGATTCTGAATCGTCTTGGTGTTTAATAGCAATCAAGGCCTGTACAGCTAAGAGAATGAGTCATTCTTTCCGTCGAAAGATTTCGAACGATTGGTTGAGGAGCGGGGGAAAACACTAGAAGCGAGCTCTTATTGGAGGTTCGCCACCTTGAAGAAAGAGAAAATGACTCATCGAGGCGAAGTGTCCTGTCCTCCTTGTTCTAGATGGCTATGGTAATAGCCATCTAGAACCCCTGCTATTACCCCTGCTAGAAGTTATGAAACACATATCTGAAACACCCTGTTCTTCTTTAGCCTACAAAATACAAGAACGAAAAAATATGTAAAAAGTAATCATCATTGGGTGTCAACAAAATAAAAGGTAAATATGTTAAGATAGTACTTTCTTTTAAAAGACTTTCCACAATCTTAACATCACCAAACTTCAGTTTGTACTTCCAAATGTTTTAACATCGAAATACGCACGAAGGCCCGGGAAAGGATCTTAGAATTAATTTCGACCGATTTTCTTAGAAACAAAAGAAGCAAAGAAGACTGGTTAGGAGATTTACGTAAAAGAATAAAATATCTAGGAAACATTATAGTTAAATTTAAAAGGATTTAAAAAAAACCCGGGGTTTGGAAATTTCGAATTTCATCTGCAATTTTATTTTGTAGGAGAGAACTTTTGGGAAAATAAAATAAAATTCTACAGATAAACCATTATTCATTACTTTAAACTAGTATTTACAAAACCAAGGCATCCTTTAAGTGGATCAAGGTTGGGAATGAAGTAACGGAGTTTTTACAGACGAATCTTTTAAAGCTAGTTGTCTAAACAACTTTAGATCTAGGAGACATCTGTGTAAAACACAAAACTGCAACGGAGATATTTTTTTTTCGCAAAACTTGCAATCCTATTGCCCTTTTGGGCAAAATTATGACCACACTTGCTGCGATGGGGGCACACGTTTAAAGCACTCTCCTATAACACATTACCTCTACGCCCTCGTGGGACCTAGTGCTGCTGAGTTGTCTTATGAATTCTGAAGGAGCATTAATTTTTCCTCTTTTCTAAAGTCTTGTCTGGGTGGAAAAGGGTTTCAGAAATTGCTGCTAATGACCAATGGGATGGCGTGGTCGGGTATTACTGTTCAATGAAGGGCTACTATCTTTGTTTCGAAGCTTTTTGGTGTTCCATTTAATCCTGTTGACTGGTTTTGCCTGAAGGTTGGGTGTTAATTATTAGGTAATTAAAAAGAATGGGTTATGTGATTTTTTTCCGTCTTGTTTGATTGGTTTTAGGTTGTTTTTATGTTGTGGTTTTAAAGAGAGTTTTGCGGAGATGGTATCTTTGCTTGAGGCGAAAATTAAATTAGGTTGTTGTTCTTTTGCTGATGCTTTTGGTGGCGTGAACATTCTTAATTAAGGTCATATATCATGATGGTCTTTTTAAAGAATGAGACGTGGAGATTTTGGGATTGAAGTAAATGCATGGGAATGACGTAAGGGACTTATATAAATAAAATAAGCTGAAACCGGCTACGCTCCATCTTTAACGGACAGTATTCCCTGAAGTGGAAAGAGAAACAGTGTATTCTAGACATTTTAACTATACAGGTGTGATACAATTATTTCATGACAAAATGTTGTTGGGAAAATAGGTTAAATTTTTGAAAGCTCTAAGAACAGTTTTAAAGAGCTTTACATGCTAAAGAATAATTTTAAATACTTTCATTTAAAAATGTTACTTTCAGGAATTCACAAGGGGCAAAAAAATCCAGCCAGTGTTTCTCGGCTAAAGACATCTTTTAAATTTAGTTAAAAGTTTTTAATTTCAGTCGAAATAAGTCTACTTAAGCCTATCTTTGGCTTGTTTGATAATAGTATATTTTATGAAGGAGTATCTCCTCAACAATTTTCCTCCTCAACAATCTCCTCAACAAATAAAATTTCTTTTGAGGTGTCGGGTATTTTTAATTCCATAACGTCTTAAAACCTTAATCATTAAATGAACATTAAACTAATAGGAAAAAAGCTCATAAACATATTTCAAAAATAATTCAGCGAATAGATGTTTAGAAATTTGGAAATAACTTAAACCAAATTCCATTAATATATACATTTCGAAGAAGAATAGAGCTACTTAAAACAATAGATTCAAATTATTGCTTTGAATTGAAATATACTTGATTAAAATATACGAGAAAGTATTTAACAAAGGGAAAGAATACCTAGCACAGAATCTAATTTTAGAATATTTAGAAGATAATCTAAATCATCTTCTAAATCTTTCCACTTGATTACCTTCATTCGTATTGAAAAACTAAGCAAATGTAAAATTCGCTAAAAGAAAATAATTCAACCAATTTAACTCGTCTTCTTTCATAAACTTTAAAAATGAACGCATAGCGAAATAACAGAAGCATTTTCAATACCTTTTATTACCTCAAATTTGTTTTTCAATTTTCTCCTCTCCATGTTCTCATATAGTGGAATCTCAGAAGTAATTTAAGCGCCGTTTGTTGTTTATTTAGAAAATGTATTGGATAATAATAAAGAGACAAGAATAATTACATAAAAAAGCAATCTCATTTTAAGTATTCCCCTGCAAATTCCCCTCCAAAAAACATCCTCATAAAATTACAGTTTTTACTCGAGTGCAAGATAAACAACCAATGAATTCAGTCAAGAGTAAGTAAAACAAATTACTCCAAAAAAATTCGAAAACAACAACAATCTCGTTTATTTTTTATTCACTAGTGACTAAAAAATGGCGTACATAAGCTACATCATTCTCCAAAATCAGCTACGAGAACTCGTATCAAAATAGATATCCGGAGTTTTATCACCCTTTCAAACCTAACCCGACCGAGATGTCATTAAAAAACTTAGAAATTTGGGCCGGCTAGGGCATAAACGGTTAAAAACACGGCAGCTGAAACCCCTTGTGTTCGCATTCCTTACTGACTTATTACGACAGCTGCTTCATTGAAAACGACTGCCCTCAACGGGTGGTGGTGTATATTGAAAAAAATAAAGCTCTGAATTACTACCGCGCGAATGGCAACGGATCGAAGTCCGCCGCCATTGTTGTAATAAGGTGTAAGGAAGGATACTGAAGTCGGGTAAATGGGCCTTTAAACCGCGGGGTTCAGTAATGAACCGGAATTGGATGCTAAAAAAAAGAAGATCCGACGAGAAATTGCAGACAGTTACCAGTTTGAATCCCCGATAGAAAATAAATAAAGTTAAGCGCTTTCTGACACATTTTCCGCTTAATGTTGCGTTCTATAGATTGGATTAAGCTAATGGGGAATGAAGGAACTAAAGCTTTTTCCGTTGCCTCTTTTTTATGTTTCAGGGGAATACAAAATATGTTTTTTTGAGAATTGGAATCATTTGACTAAATGAGTCTGTATAGATTGCGTAAAAAAACACAATAGCAATCATCATTTCGAAAACTATTTAATCTAAATAGTAATTTGAACTGCAATGGAGCAACCTACTTTAATTGTCTAAATTGCACTTCTATTAACATTCACGTGTTTTTCAACTACTATTATTACTGTCTAGAAACGGTCTGTTAAAATATATCAAAACTCATAAATTATATGTAATTAAACAGCAAAGTAAGCAGGAGTAATTAAGATTTTAATGACTTTTCCGGTACCCTCAATTTACTAAAAAAATTAAAAAAATCGTAAATAGAAAATAATCAGTGTCTACAAATATAAATAATTCAGAGATTAACCTTATTTACTAAGTAACTAACATTAATAAGTAGCCAGGTAATTGGATCACAATGTAAGGCAGACACGTTTGCGGGCAAATTTTTTAGTTACATTTTGATAAGTTCTTTTAAAGAGATTGACAATTTTTCTTGCTTTCTCGAATACTCCAGACCACCTTTCAAAATTCATTTAATGTTTTCTCATCTGTTTACATTTAAATTTTTGCAACAAGAACCAAGGTAACATATATTTAATTTAAGGTATAAAAACGTAAACATGAGTAACTTTCTGTTAATAAAAGGGACTAAGATTGGTTGCTTTTACTTACATCTTTCTTAACTGTAGTTTAATGAAATCCATTAGTTATACAAGTTAACTTTAAATTAGATTCTAATTTAACAAGAAAGCATTCTACGAATCTAGTTTTTAAAACACTTTTTCACCAGAACTTAACAGTATAACTTTTTAAACACCGTTTCAAACTTACTACTAAATTGTATACAGTAATATGTTTGGTTTTTCGTTATTTTAACTGATCACGTTTTTTTTCAGGTCCCTTCAATTCCGAGATCATAGTGTAATAAAGTTAAAAACAATTCTTTAATATAAACAATTCTTAATTCTTTATAATTCTAAACAACTTTAAAAGTATAAATTAATTCTAAGTTTGGATTCTATGAATGAATTCCACTAACAAACCCATAACAATAAGTATTCCATACACGCATAGATCAATATTAGCCAGAACGGAAAAATGTCAATGATGTGATGACACATCGTTACCACCACGCCAGAAACACGAATCTGCATTCGAAAATTGGCTCCAACCTAGAGATAGTTGTCAGTCGCCAAGTGAGCAGTAATCAGTCCAAAGTGAGCAGCAATCGGCAACCCAATCGACATGGTTGGCGGCCAATTACATCTTGATGCCACCGCGCTTATGATAAGAGTTGCGCGTTTACGATATCAAAAAAAAAATCGAAATCATAAAATACTGGTGGTTCAATCCAGAGATTGTCTCATTTACTCATCTTCAATTTGATTGGTGTAAAGAATCACATCGGCTTTCCAAGAAGAGTTTAATATTTGGTTTGAAGGGTTTGGTTTCGAATCCTTTAGGGAATGATCGCGCTTCAAGTACGAAGTGTATATTTGGACGGCCAAAACGGCCAGTGGCGCATGCGCTGTAGGTCTCGTGATGACGTAGCAGTCTCGGCGCTTAGTGATGGAACCAATGGTACGCCTAGCCGTGGAAGTTAGAGTAGAGTTTAGTTAAAAAATGGCCGTGCAAATATACAGTGCCCTTCAAGTATATTTGTATGAATTTTCAACTTTGTATTTTGTTTGCATTAAGTGAAGGATCGAAAATTTAAGAGTAGGTAAGGCGGTATTAACTTTAAAGACCACGTGAGGAAAGCAGCCTATAAAAGAACGAATGAGTAAATGAAACGATTCATTTTGAATCGCTTGCCAATTGAGCAAGCTGAATTGAGGAACCTAGCTCCAAATCGCTTTTTGTCTCATGTTGTTGGAATCGAGAAATTAACTCTATTCATGGACTAGTCGAAAATACATCAGAAACACCGGCAAGAAGAAAACACACCAAAAGGTAAAATTTTTTTGGCGGGAAAGCAGTGTAGCCAAACAGCGCCAACCCAACCAGCTTCTAGGCTTTCGCCTGCATTTCAAAAAAGATTCGTGTTTCTGGCGTGGTGGTAGCGACATAATAAACGAAGTCACCACTTGTCTCACTCAACGAAGGCCGAAAATCGAAGAGAATATGTGACCTCAAGATAAAAAGCAGTTGATTCACCCTCAATATGCCGCAAGGTGGAGCCAAGGGATTATTTGTTGGGTCCCCCCACACCTTCTCATTTTTCACTGTCCACTCTCAGGATCTCCATTTTTCAGAAAGTTAAGTCTCCTGACTTAAAGTCTAATATATAATATTTCGGAGTTGATTCTCAGTTATTTTTAGAGTTTTCTGTGTGGGGGTATAGACTTCGATATTCTTATTCTGATGCGTGCTTGGTCTTTTTGAAATTTTTTTTGAACGTGAACCTTAAGTACTAAGAGAAGTTTCGGGAAGAGTTGAAATTGCACAGTTTGTGTTATAGTTTCACTACAAAATGTTTAAGTTCAACTGATGTACGAAATTATTTGTTTTAAAGCAATGAATTCTTTTATGTGAAGAAAGCTAGATTTAATGCTAAGTCATCTAAATATAAACATTAAAACGGACAACGAAGAGAAGTTTTCACAGCCGGTTTCCATAACATTTAATAAAATCTTTCAAGCTTTTAAGCTGTGGTCAAACTAACAACTTAACTTTAAAGATTTATTATAATTTTTTAACGTTTGACCACAGCTTAAAAGATCGAAAGATTTTATTAAATGTTATTAAAACGGACATATTAATAAATGAATTAATACATAGAGAGTAGATATAAATGTATTTTCTGGGAAAAAAAACCCTGAGAAATGACAAAAACGTAGAAAAAATGGATCAAATAAATTCAAAACGCAATGGAAACGGAACTATATTATATGTAAAATTTGATTAACTGTTATTTATAGAATAACACATTATCTGAAATCTAATTATTTTTTACCTTCTATCAGAACAAAGACGCATTTAAATATTGTAATCAAAAGGGGAATTTTTTAATGATTGTTAATAGGAAGAATTTCAGTTTATATATGAAACAATGAATATTTTAGAAAGTTAATGATTAAAAATGTATGTTGTGCCATGAAAATTTCCTCGTTTAAGTTATTTTTACAGAATGTTAAAGGGTTTATTGCGTATTTTAAGGTATATAAAATGGCAAAATGCAATCGAATTAAGATCTATTTTTAAATAGAATGGACTATCATGGTAAATATACCAAATTATAAGTTGTTAATGAATTATTGTGTATGCTATCTGAAAATTTTTCCCTTTTAACCTAATACGCCTGATATATCTATTGAAACCTATGAATAATTTGCTATGGTCATAACTGAAAGGTTAGATACTGACTGCATTGACTCCCCGGTAACCAACTCCAACAGAAAGCAAAAGAAAATAAAAATTTCCCCCTCAAGCAACCCTCGTTAATCCCCCTTCATCTATGCTCAAAGACACTAATGCATCCGTATAGAAACCAACCACCTGAAAATAATAACTCTCACGTCCACCGACTGTCCTCAAAATCACAGATCACCTCACGTTCTCCAACAAACGTTACAACCAGCAATCACCAGCACCTCAATTATTTCACTTCTTAGAGGTAACACCTAAAACCCACGCAACACGTTAATTCGCCTGACAAAGTCACTTACTAGACCTTACTTTCAGCTTAGAAATATATTAAATTAACTACTAATACACCATTTTCAATGTTTTTTAGCCAAATGTTTCTATCAAGCGATCCTCGTAATCCACTTAATCGCAAAGGAATCAATCAATGCATTCGTATGGAAACCAACCACCTCAAAAAATAGCCCTCACTTTCACCTCGAACCCTCCAAAAAAATCACTGATCACCTCATGTCTTCCTCAAACTTTACAACCAGAATTCACCAGCATCTCAATCACACTTAACTTCTAATAAGGAACTTGCATGTGTCAGATTTTCATAAACTTTCAAGTGTTCCGTATAGTTTTTTGGAAAACAAAATGAAATATTTTGTCAATTTTTAAAAAAGTGTACAAGTAATTAAATATTTTAATTTAAAAGCCGAGAAAAAACACGTGACTGAAAACGCGAAGTGTGTTTGCATGCATAGTGACGTAGAATTCCATCGGGCAAAATTGCAATCAAAATTGAATTTCTATGTCTTAGTTGATGATTTCTTTTTTCTGAAGTGTCCGATATGAATGTTTTAATAGATATTTACCTTCTAGACACTTCTGGTGACGGTCAGAAATCCAAAGCAAACATTTTAGGCAATGTCAATAAATTGTGACGTCACTATGCATGCAATTAAGCGTTTTCAGGTGCTTCGGAAAAGACGATTTTTGATAATTTTTTTTGCAATCAAAAAATTTCTCAATCGGCCTCAAATTTTGTGAAGTGGCTAATTTTTGCGTGAAGAATAGATTAAAAAATTTAAAAAAAAATCATGCAAGTTTCTTATTCCCACGTAACACGTTAATTCGCTTGACATAGTCACTCACTAGACCTTACTTTTAGCAGAGAAACACCTTAAATAAGACTTCTAAATACACCATTTTAAATATTACCAGCCAGATCTTTTTCATTCATCAGATCTATGTTTCGAACCTCGTTCACTCTTAAAACAATTGTATCAAAATTGAGTAAAAAGTACTCAAAAAGGCTCCGATCCAATAAGTCCTCAAATTTGAATACATGAATATACTCATTCTGAAATGTGCATACTCAAAAATGAAACATCGTGAGCTCATTTTTGAGTTCAAGCTCAATATGTTTCATTTTTGAGTATGCACGTTTTCAGAAATGAGTATATTCATGTATTCAAATTTGAGTACTTATTATCGGAGCCTTTTTGAGTACTTTTTACTCAATTTTTATACAATCGTTTGAACAGTGTTGTTTGATAACTTGTTTTGCTGCCATCCCGAATCAAATTTTCCGAAATTCTTTAAGACCAACATCGGATATTGTCTGTCTCGATCCCCTCGTAAACAACCAAGCACTCCAAGAGTAACGTAAAATGAAAGCAAAATGTTTCCCTCTATCACACACAATCCTCGTAATCTCCCTAACCGGAAAGACACCAACCAATGCAACCATATGAGAGAGAGAGAGAACCAACCACCTCAAAAAACAATCCTCACGTCCACCTCAAACCGTCCTCAAAATCACACATCATCTCACGTCCTCCAACGAACTTAACAACCAGCACCTCAATCACACTTCATATGGGTAACACCTAAAACCAACACGCAACACGTTAATTCCCTGGAAAAGGTCCTCCAATCAACGTCGACGTCATTTTATATCGTAAAGGACCAACTCCCCCGAAAAGGTTTTTATTGCCAGCCGTCGTCCTCTAATCCAGCAATCTGAGGCCCTGGCAATGGCTGATTAATGCAAGTACGAGGACTCCTTTCTCTTTGTAATTGTATTTCGGTTTTATTTCTCCAGGGGGCAAGCAGTTACGGGTCCCTCGGAGACTTAATGGGGGAGGTGGGTATATTTATAGGGGCGTTCTTATTCCTGCGACGATCTCATTGTGGACATTTTGGGTAATGGTGTTGCCTTGAGATAGGTATTGGGTATCTTTCGTGGATTCCGAACAGGAAGGAGTTGTTAAAAGAGGGACTTTGGTGGGGCGGATATGATGATAACTGACATAAACTTGATGTTTTTTTTGTCTTGTGTGTTTTTATCTTGGGAAAGATAATGAGGAACTTAAATGATTCGTTAGGTTTTATTATCTATAACACAGTTACTTCGAAACGTGAAAATAATTTGCAGCATTCAAGTAAGTAGAAAGTTTAATAGCCTTTCCCCTAACATCAATAAAATGTTTATGTTAAAATGTTTAAAATATTGCTTCAAGTATTTTCCATTTAGGTCTTATTTGAAGATAATGCGATGAATTTTCCGAGATATTTTTAAGGTTTTGCAATGGTTTTCATTTCTACTACTATTAATGTCCTCATCACTGATATTTCAAGTTTACAAAACTACACAGTTACTTCACCGTCTCTAAAATTTTCAATTTCAATATTCTCAAAAATCAAATTTACTAAGAAAATTAAAATAAGTTTTAAGGTTGTATAAAACTTATTACAACCACTATAAAATTTTAAAAGTTCACTAATGGAATATAGAAAGCCCAAAGGTTGACAACAATTATTTAAAAAGGTTTCAAATCGTGAATATAAAATAATCTAAAGGTATAATGCATATCTAAAGGTATAAGCAACGAAGACTTGTTCTAACAATCATGTAAGAATTAATCTCAGCATCTATGAAATAAACATGCATATCAATATAGTAAACCTAGTTTTATGAATAAGAATTTTCAAGAAACCTAACACATTTATCTAGCGTTAAATCTTAAAACAAAGCAAAGTTAAATGCACATTAACATTTGTTTAAACAGAAGTTAATAAGCTAAGTTTCAGTGTAACATTGTTTAAAAGTATCTTAAATAAGAACCTATCAAAACTTCTACAAACATGTATATTCTTTATTCCCAAATATGAATGAATTTCCCAATTTAAATAATAAATTTAATTAGTTTGAGAGCTGATTACATTGCAATATTGATTATGTAAACGCCCATTTAGTTTGGTATTGGGTAGAATAATACCGAATAATTTCTAGGAAGATTACATAAATATTTCAGTGCGAGAGAAAATATTCATGTTTTAAAATTAGTTTTATTGTTGGAAAGTGCGTATTTTCTTCCTTTAAAATAGAGTTAATTGATGATATATTATATTTAAATTTAAGGGAGGAAGGATGTATGAAACATTTTTGATCAAACTGAGTTATTGCAGTAGATAAATAGGGTACGTTTAGAGTTAGACCATCATTTGCATTTTGATGAACCTACGTAGAAAAAAATGAGAACTTTAGAGTTATAAGTACAAAAAGATTTCTCAGAGTTTTTTGGGGTCCCTCTCCCTTTTTAAACACCCCTGAAAGATACCAACAAAAAAACTTTAAGGGCAAACATTCTGTTACCTCTTTCTACGACTTCTGAAAATACGTGCGTTGGCAATTACTACTTTATTATTTTTTGAGAGTAAGAATATAATGAAATAAAAATAGAGGGACGTGAAATAAAAAGAGAAATATTGAAAGTGAGGAAAAGAGGTAAAAGGGATAAGGAAAAAGAATGAGAATAGAGTAGAAAGAGAAATAATAAGAAATATATTTTTTTCGTTATCGTTTTTATCTATATCCCTCTCAACCCCAGATTTTAGGGAACACTAAATTCAATAAATAAATTCGCTTCAAATTATCTATAAAGAATGTAGCTCTAAAGAAAATTGAGGTACCTTCTTACTAAGGATGAAGGGTTATCCTGGTTGTAAAGCTATTTGCACGACGCAATCGATACATTCATTTCAATAGTTCCAGAGGAGCTATGTGGATCCTAGTGGTTAAGGCATCGGCTTCGGGATAGGAGGGTCCTGGGTTCGATTCCCGACACCGCTTTAAGACCACCGAGTATAAGCGGAGTACGTTAAATCTGTGGGTCCGAAAGTCCTGAGGTCGACCTCCGGTCCAGGTGTCTGGAGGCCATGGCAAAATTGTGGAGGTGGCGATAGAAAGTGGCAGTATCTATCATACCAAATCGAACTTTAGCCATTTAGGGGACATCCATAAATTACGTGAGGTCAAAAAGGGGGGGGGGGAGGGTTTGGAAAAATCTCACCAAATCTCACCAAGGGGAGAGGGGGGTCGATTAAAATCTCACGTCAACTTTTTAAGTTATAAATTAAAAGATTTTTTGAGTATGATAAAGAAATAATACCCACAGATAAGATACTGTGGTGCTTTTTAGGCGGAATAATGTCCTTCCCCCACATCATTAATTATGGAAAAGTTTTAGGTGCTGTGTAGCACAAAATGCAAACGAATAGGATAGAAAATTATTTTTAAAGGTTGTAGGAAAATCTCACGTGGGGGGGAGGTGGGTCCAGCAAAATTTCACTAAATCTCACCAAGGGGGGAGGGGGTCCAGATTTTGGAAAAAAACACCTAACGTAATTTATGGATGTCCCCTTATGGGCTTCACTTTTTCAGGAGCCGCACCCCTTTGCCTTGAATCTTTATGGATGCTTGGGTATTTCAAGTGGCACACAACAACAACAATAGTTCCAGAAAACAAAAAAAATGAATTTCAAAATTCCACGAAATTTAAAAGAATATTAAACACGAAATAATAACGCAACCAAGCAAAAATACAGAGCTGAGAGTTGCCGTAAACAAAGAAAAGCTTCAGCTCTCTCTCAACTGCGAGAGAACAAAGCAAAACCTATTTTAGCCATCACTTATCGGATATGAATGAAAGCCTCGGTCTGATTAAAAACCGAACGAAGTATCAGATCCTCATTTTACCGGATCCGGGGACAACAAAGTCGGGCATTGTATACTTCCCCTACTGAAAATAATTAACAAGACATTTGCTCGACACAATGGTACAACTTTCTCTCTTGTTTTTTTTGTCGCAACTTTTTATCGTTCAAGGACACTAGCTTCAAACAAAGGCCTTGCAGAGGCTTCACTTATGATTTCAACCATCTCAAACTTGCAGAATAGTGGTTTTAATTAAGTTTTTTCCCTGCCTTCGAAAGTGAAAGCATTCTTGTTAAAACTCCTCCGACGAATCAGATAATGTTGGGATACTTTTACTTCGTTATAAACGCAAATTTTCCTTCTTCCTCTCTGGGACTTATAATGCGTTTTTTTTTTCAAGTCTTCATTGTGTTCTGTTATTGTCGCGAAAAATATTTTATAAACGAGCAACTTGACATTTAAGTTTAACTAATGGCAACATATGCTGCAAGGTTTTTGTCGGACGCGTTGTTTTTTTTTCGTTGCCATCATTATGAGTCAAGTCCCGTTTTCGGTAAAAATTTACCTTAATTCGCATATGCCCGTTGGAGATAGCAGTACTAGTAATTTGCATGCTTAGTCTCGAGATGCCCGCTTCCTGTACGACTTATTTGCTTTTAATGAGCGGCAAAAGGCGGTAAAAAGCTTGAAATCGAATTCACTCGCCGAGGAAATGGAATTTAAAATTCTGAAAAAGGGGCCGTTCTGTTATTACGTAAGCGTGTTTTCATCTCGTGTTTTCTCGTCGTGTTTTCATCTCGTGTTTCATCTCGTGTTTCACCTCGTGTTTCATCTCGTGTTTTCTCTCTTCTGTAGTAATTTTCATCTCTCATGGAAACAAAAATACTCAAATCTCTTATTTAACCCTACTAATATGAATTACGTATACCATACAGGGCATTTCAGATAAGTGTTTTATAACTTCTTGGAGGGGTAGGGCGCACCAAGACGACTCAGAATCATCTAAGAATAGGGGGGTCGGAAATGCACCACTAGGGGTTTTTATAAGCCGGTATGGGAGGTTGTATGATTTACAGTGGAGATTAACACGAAACCTTTTATGATTGGATTAAAACCAGCAAAATCGTTTGATTCCGGAATTTGATTCCGATTTAGGAGCTGAAATTTCAGCTCTTTAACTGTTTTTATGAAATAAATACCTGAATCGATGGTTTTAATTTCATCTTAAATGGTGACGTATAATGGTGTGACGTATAATGGTGACGTGCCAAATTCCACAAGGAATTTTACAACTTCCTATGCCCGCTTATAAAACCCCAAGGCGTGCATTTCCAACTCCCCTTTCAAGGTGATTCCGAGTCGCCTAAGTGTTCCCTACCCATCCTCGAAGTTATGAAACCCTAATCTGAAACACCCTGTATATAAACATCTGCCCTTCCATTTTGTTTTAACTTTCAGTGTTATCTAATTTAAAAAGAAATAAAACTTAATGTTATCGAAAAACTAACTTGACCTTAAACAAGTATGCATTTTTTTATTGCTCTTTATTAGTATATAATTACTTTATTTAAAAATACATACTACAGTCGAGTCCGCTTAATGTGATCGCAATTGTCCGAGACTAAACTGATAACATTATCCGATCGATAACAATAAGCGATCTCATATCAAAAAACAGCAAACAGTGTAACTAGATTGTTTACTTTAAAATCAAAATCATGTAATCGTAATAAATGTATTCAAAACACTATTTTTAAACTAGGTAAAATTTTAAGGGAAAAATACAGGAGTAGTTCAATTAATAAAAGTAAAATAATCGCTTACTTTGTATTTTTATTTGTATAGAAAGGTCTCTCTTTTTTCTACTCCATTATATCTTCCCACTTCAATAAACCACTTATTTATTATAAATAAGTGAAATGAATTTCAGTAAACAAGGGAAAATGAAACTCGAACCCAAAAGCGGTCGTTTTAAAGGGGATATGGACAAATTTTGATAATATTAAGCGGATTGATGATTCATAGTTGATCACATTAAACGATGTATTTTACATTTAATTAAATAGGAATGATCGGGACCTGTCGATTTCGATAACAATATCCGATTGATAACATTAACCGTGATCACATTAAGCGGATTCGACTGTATTTTGTTTTTTTCCCTTAGAGATATGCCTGCAGATATTTAAAAGAGGTTTATTTAGAGAGATCCTACATTTTTGTAAAATTTACAATGTAATCTTTGAATGTAAGGAAAATTATTGCAAGAGCAACCAGATGGGTAAGAGTACGCAGCAGCTAATTTTTTGAAATTTTTTCAGTTACGTATTACGTTACTATATACTATTATTTATTTTTAGCAATAAATGACAAAAATTTCCATTTATCTTAGTAACCACAGAAACGATAGTAAAAATGGAGTGACTTGAAAGTAAGCAACAATCGTATATCACTTTTTGTATTTTATTTCAGTTCTATTTTAAAAAACAATATATTTTCAAAATATGTAGTAAGCATTCATCATTTCCCCCTTCCCCTTTTCAGTAATA
The DNA here is from genome assembly GCA_024610705.1 of Tetragnatha versicolor. Taxonomy (NCBI): domain Eukaryota; kingdom Metazoa; phylum Arthropoda; class Arachnida; order Araneae; family Tetragnathidae; genus Tetragnatha; species Tetragnatha versicolor. Next base: position 10,225,347 of record JANDEH010000015.1, read on the forward strand.
TTTGAACGGTCCCTCATAAAAGACGAGAGAGAAATGTTCATCAATTAAATTTCTTGCACCTCAACGCTTCCGGCTCTGCAAATTAGCGTTGGATCCGAGTATTATTGTTTTGAATTTTTTTCTTCACGTACTAAAGCCTTTACTTTAAGTTGTCGCCTAAGCGCCATTCCCTTTTTTAAAATGAATTGTTCATAAAAAGGAACGTGTTATTTAAAAATCCATCAATAGGGTGTTAAAAGAAATGTGTTAAATGATGAGTACATTCATTGAAAGATTATTAAAAACCTAAAATTTGAATAGTAAGTGGGAAAAATCATCAAGAATTTATTGTTGTATTTTGCGCAAAAGTGCAATTTATCGAAATTAAATGTCATTCCTTTAAAACCTGAATTTCCTGAAAGGTTCAGTCAAAACTTTCTTGTTATTTAATTTTTTCAAAAATTTGACATTGGAGTTTCCTCGGCCACTTTTATTTCTAATCCCAATACGGTGTTTAAAAATGTTTGAATTTTATAAAGCTATTTTACCTGTATAATATGTATGTTTCACCTTTTCTGCATTTTTATGTACCTTGAGTAATATTTTGAATTAAACAGGTTTTTTCAAACTGTATTTATTTAAATTTTTTTTCTATTTCTTGGTCCCTAACTCGAAGAAATTCGCGTACCACTAAGCCTAAAATTTGAAACATTTACGGACTCCCCCCCTTTGTAACTTAAAATCGTATACCCTAACAAAATTGCAAATTAAAGTTCGTTTTATCAAATTAAACCTGAATATAAGATGTTCTGAAGACAAATTTTATAATGAGAAACATTTAATTATCCCTGATGAGTTAGTATATCACTTTTGCAATATTAATAAAATTTTCGTTAACCACATAAAATGCTACAGTTTTTTTTCCTGTATCTCATGATTCTACCTTAAATATTTACAATTCATTAAAATATTGTGAGAAATTCAGTGATTAGTATTATCCCCAAAAATTAAACAGTTAATGTGATCTGCAAGAATATAAATAAATATTTTCTCTTTCAACGCTACCAAATTTATTTTATTTAATTATTCTATTTTTATTTCGTGGAAATGGGGCCTCTTCAAGGACCCCTTACTCACGGACCCCTTATCTTACGAACCACCAAAGGTCCGCAGACCATCGGTTTGGAATCACTGCTTTAAAATCTAAACTATGTATTAACTTTCAAGTACTAATAGGGAATACAACACGTGTGGAAATTCAAGATTTCGATTATTGGAAATCATTGCTGGGGTATAAAACGCATTTCTTCAAATTTTTAGATTTTTTTATCAGCAGTGTTTGTTAAATTAATTGTCAAAAACAACGCTCGCTTGAATCGGAAGTGTGACCTCAATGACGTCACATCTGCTTTCGCCAAATCTTTAACCGATCAATACTTTCAAAGGAAAGGATTTAACCAATGCCGAATACGCTTTCATACAAGTGTGTCGTGCCGAAGACAGAAGTGACGTCATGAACCAAACCAAGAACCCTTCTGCGCATTGTAGTTTTTAATTTTTTTTAAATTAACTAATCATAAAATTTCGAAAAAAATTAAATTATTTTTTAAAGAAGCTGCATCGAAAGAAATTAAATTTGAAAAAATCGTTGTATTCCCCATTGAGATATACCGTGTTTCTAGAACTCCTCCTTATACAGGGTGTTTCGAAATTGCGTTGCACGGCTTTTATTCGGAACCATCAACGCCTCCTAGGATCATGGAAGTAAGGTGTACCCCTAGGTAAGTGGCCCTAGAAAATCCATGGAGAGGACTTACAGCGCCCCTAGCGGCGAAATTTAAAAGTTAAAGAAATTAATTTAAAAACTAAAGGAGATAGAGCAGAAACCTCAATAAGAGTATTGTTGCCAACGTCAAGAAGAACTCACTGAAAACAATTGGATCAAAATATCATGAATATTCGCGGAGATATTAGCATGTGAAATAGCACTTTTTCAAGGGTCAAAAAAGAAAAAGTTCGCATATTTGCAAATTTTTTTGATTTTTTGATTAAATTTTGTGTTCTTTCAACTAAAAAACACAAAACTACACAATAACACTGAAAAATTTGGAAATATATGTGAACTTTTTCTTTTTTGACCCCTGAAAAAGTGCTATTTTCACATGCTAATATCTCCGTGAATATTCAAGATATTTTCATCAAATTTTTTTCAGTGAGTTCTTCATGACGTTGACAACAATACTCTCATTGAGATTTTTGCTCTATCTCCTTCAGTTTTTAAATTAATTTTTTAACTTTTTATTTTAGCCGCTTGGGGCGCTGTAAGTCCTCTCAATGGATTCTCCAGGCTCACTTACCTAGGGGTAGACCTTACTTCCGTGACCCTAGGAGGCGTTGGTTCCAAATAAAAGCCGTGCAACGCAATTTTGAAACACCCTGTATACAACCAACTCAAATTGCACTGAAAAAAAACATTTAGATTATAAATAGAGGGTATAAAATTCCTAGTTTTCATAAAAACTCCCCTACAAGCAAACAACTCTATAAAAAGTGGTTAACGACGTTGGTAATAATTTAGCCCTCAAGACTGGTTTTCAAAAGTATACCCCTTTCCAAACATCCTCTGCTGGGATTTCTCTGCTGATTCAGAATTATGGTTGTACTCGGCCTACTTTTCCCCTTCATGTCGCCAGAGTGCCATTAGCACACAGCGTTGCAATTTGCGTGTTCGCGAAGCATAAAATTAAGAATCTCTTCACTAAACAGAGTTCTCGACGGGCGTGAAATCTTCTCTAAATGCGAGCAACTCGAAAGAAATCCTTTTTTTATTGTTCTGTTTGTGCGTATTTAAAAAAGAAATTTGAGTCAGGTATTTTTTTTGTAAAATTTACGAGTATTTTTACTTTTTTGATGGTTTTTAAAAGACAATAGAACAAAACTTTTCGTTTCAATGGGAACAATTTACAATTAGTTTAGTAATCATAGTAACAGTAGTAGAAATTGAGAATACTAGTAAGACCGCGACGGGAAAAACTTTGAAAAGAAGTTCAAATCTAAAGGATAGTCTTATAGATTTGGCACAAAACGTTAATATTCCAACGACGTCAAAATTTTTTCTTGTGGCGATGAGATGGTTGGCGGTCGGATTATAGTTGTTGGTTTGAAGGGAAAATGTAACATACTTGTTTGGCTTCAATAGCAACAATTTACATTTAGTTTAGGATTATCAGTGACAATGAGGAAGTTGCATGATTTTTTTTAATCGATTATTTTGGAAAAATAAGCAACTACCCAAAATTTGAGGCTGATTGAGAAATTTTTTGATTGCCAAAAAAATTAACTAAAACCCCCTTTTTAAAAGCACGCGAAAACGCCAAGAGTTTGGGATGTGACGTCATCGTAGTATAAACATTGTTAGAAAGCAATGGAGTTGATGGTATGATTGTTGACCTCATCGTTACTTTTTAAACAATAAACGTTTTCAGTCACGTGTTTTTTCTCGACTTTTAAATTAAAATATCATTTTTTTAATTGACTAGATATTTCATTTTACCATACAAAAAACCACACTGAACACTTGTTTGTTTTTGAAAATCTGACACATGCAACTTCCTTATTGTAGAAATGGAGTAGTTGGTAAATAAATAGCATTTTTACTGCTTATAGATTCTATGTCAGTCTTCTGACATGGTTTTAATAATGGATTCAAACATTTTATAAATAAAAAAAGAAACACAAGAAATTTAATTCAAGTTCATTTTTTAATAAAAAGGAAAGTAATACTCTTTTTAGATAAAACATACGTGTTAACTAATAGTAGAACTTACACCCCCCATAAGAAACACATGATCTCAATGACCTTAAGATAAGTAATTAAGCTAATAAAGGATGTGCAAGAGATACTTAATAAGACCGTTTCAGGTAACGTTTCTGTGAAACAGATGCAGGGTGTGTTTACGCCCATGGTTATGACGTCAATGTGAAACTTAAAAACATGCAATAAAAATTCAAGTTGAAGCAATGAAGATTTCAAAGGAGAACTTTGAATAGATGCAAGTTTCTAATATTTAATTCACATCAAACACATAGAACAAATTCATTATTTAAAGTACTGTTTTTACTGAAAAAGAACTGTGATTTCTTATGCCTATTCTCAGTTACTATGAGTTGAAAACTTAATTTTTACTTACTTTAGTGACGTGTGTTTTTCTTTCACGTAAATGGAGTTTTCAACGAAGCTTAAATACTACGTTGACAAAAGAGATAAAGGATAGTTTTACATACCTGAAAAGAAAAAAATTTGATGAGACACAAAAATAAGTTATAGATAATTTAATAGTTGAATTTATCAAGTCAAACAAATATAAATAAATAATACACAACTATAAAGTATGGATTTATGTAAATTCTGATGTTGTATAAATGACAAAGTCTGTCTAAACTGGAAGGTAAAATAATAAAGAATGGGGGTTACTATGAAAGAAAGTTTACTAATTTAATTTCTTTTACACACTTAAAACATGCACAATAATTCTCATGTGGCGCACATTTCATTATTTCTACATCTATATAAATTTTAAATCTTCTGCAAAGTTACTACTTTAAACAAAAAATATTACCCCGTTGTTTTCTATTTGCCTCATTTTTATGGAATTCCTAAGTTAGATTTATATTATCCGTTAAGATTTATATAAGCATAAATATATCTCTCTATTATGAAAAAATTTTTTGGTGAACGTTTTCCAGCGAAAGGCTTTTTAATAACTGAACTGAATGACAGATATATGGTATCAAAATGACCGGATTCTTTCCGGATTTCCGAGTAGGCCCTTCGATTTTTTTTAAAAAAACTCTCAATTTTTCTTATTACAATTTTGTTTTTACTAAACTAAAACAAAAAAATGTTGAACGCCAAGAAGAAATGTAAAAATAAAAAAAATTGTTTGTGGGGTTTACAAAAAAGCTGATAGGTTAATAAACATTGTATACACCATATATGTTTTACAAAAAAGCATAAAATGTATGGATTATATGTAAAAGAAAAAAATTTGACTTTAATACAGTAAAAAATATGTATTCAGTCCATCAATATTTATTAAGAAGTCATATAGATTCATTTTTAACTTGATATAGTTATTAATTTTAGTAAACTTGGATAAGATAGACATTATATCTTTTAATAATAATTCATGTTCATTAATTTTTTTACATTTAAACATAATTTAACAAAAGAAAATGTCAAAACTATCTTATTTTATTTTTCTTACAATATTTCTTATAAATAGAGTGCAGAGAGTGAAAAGTATCAAGCTATATTTTTTCTCAAATGAAGAAAACGAACCTATTTTAAACTCAAATAAAATTCATTTAAAATAATCACTCGACTAAACGGCAAACTCAAACATTCTTTTCAAACAGTTTCAGAACCGTTTCAACCAGAATTTAATTTAATAAAAAATGAATAGCAATAACGGTACTCGCACTTGGAATTCAATTTCCATTAAAATATAGAGAACGATCAATAAATTATTGCTTAGTCAAGTAATTATAGCATGTACCCTGTAACACTTTCTAGTTATTCCAATTAATACTCTGTGTTCGAGTTCAAACCGGTCCAGTTAACTATTTAGTATCTGGAAGGCGTATTTCACTGCACGCAAATGCTTTTAAATGGACGTTTTATGTTTCTAGTTGATGAATAGTTAAAGATGAAAGGGATGTTGAATTCGAACTTTGAATGCAAATTTTATAGTTAAAAGTATGAACGTGAAAGAAGATCATTGAATTATATTCACTATTTATCTCGTTAGATGTTTTTATTGAGGGTCTACTTTGAGCAAAGTAAATAGTTTTAACAAAGGGGATGTTTTGAAATATTTTCGGTTGCTATTTGTGCTCTTTTAAGAAAATTTACTAATAACTATTTTTTAAGAACTTTGATTTTTGGTGAAAATTTTTAATTTTTACCACATTACTGCAAACCCTTTAAGAAACTAAAATTTTTGTGCTTGCTTTCTGCTTGTTTCCATTGTTTTTTTAATTAGAAACCAATTTTACATGGCTTTAATTTACAGTTCAGTTATTTGGATGTTTGTGCTTCCCTTCTTATTTTCAAAGAATGCAAAAATGGTGTAAGTTAGGTAGAAATACAATTTATTTCAAGATAATCAAATTCTTTCAAACCGAAATCTAAAGGAAGGGAAAAAACTATTTTAAAATTATTATCTAACTAGCTGTTATACCCGGCCTTGCACGGGTGGGGTGAATAAATTAATGTTTTAAATATTTCTTAAAATACATTTATAACTTTGTAAATTAGCAATATTACAAATCATCCCGGTATCCCAGGCGCCTCTTTCCTATCCCAGTGTGTTCCCGGTAATCTTATCCCGGTGGTCACGGTAATTTTTCTAATCCCGGCGTTCCCGGTATATTTCCTATCTCAGTGTTAACGGTAATTTTATATTCCGGTATTCTGGGTGTCTTTATGGTAAATTTCCTATCCCGATGTTCTCGCTAATTTTCCAATCCCGGTGTTCTTGTCACTTTTTACAATCCCGATGTTCCTGATAATGTTTAATATCTTGGTGCCTTTATAAAATAACCAATTTGTAACCATAGTAAAAAGTCTGGTAAATTAGTAAGTCTAGTGAACAAATTAACAAATTTAAAACCAGTGTTTAAAACTAAACTAAAAGATCTAGTAAATGAAAAAGTCTAGTGATCTGTCTCATTTGAAACAATGTTTTATTTTTAACTCGTTGTATGACAGGTAAAACAGGTTTTCAAACACGGAAAAATAAGTGAAAAAAGCAGGAAAAACGGGAAAAAAAGAATGAAGGACTGATTTTCTCTTTATAAATTATAGCCCATGTCCTATTCTGATGTATCAGCTACATTATGGTAGAATTTCATTAAAATCCATTCAGTAGTTTTTGCGTGAAAGAGTAACAAACATCCAGACAAACATTCACAATTATAATAGTAGTAGGATAAGTTAAGTAAATTATTATTTTACATATGTAAACAAAGTAATATTTTATTTTTTATTTTTTTGCTCACGTTTTTCTAAAGAGTGGAAACTAAATAAACCAAAGGATCTCCCATATTTTTATGAAAGGCTTAACCAAAATATTGATATAAATAGTGTTAATAAATTAATTAGTGCTGAAGAGTATTACCTCAAGATTATACAGCACTTAAAAATTCATGAAAATATATTAAACTGTCTTCACAAATCCTACATCCACAACAAACTTCGAAAAAGACCACACCAAAAGCTACTCCACGTCCACCTAATTCATTCGGACGAAACAAACAACAACAACAACTAAACTCCAGACTTCGCGTAATGATGTTCAATATATTAACGGAACTCCTTCATAAGGGGGCGATAAGTAAATAAATAAATAAACGAATCTCGGAGCAAATCCAGACGACCTGGTAGATAACACGTCGGATTTCCGTCCCATACCGATCCATCCATCTGGATCTGCTTGTTTTTGAGTCGCATCGCACTTTTTTTTCATCCATAGACGTCGTCTCTCGTCGGTTGGATTAATGGATCCAGCTTTGGGGACGTGCTGGCCCCGTATTGCGTAAGTGTCGGGCAGATGGGACTTGGGGTTTTTTTGCTGTTAGGCGGAGTGAGGTTTTTTGGAGTGTGAGAAGTGTTATTTTTGGTGGTGTGATGTCATGCTGCAGATTTGAGTGGAATGGGTTTGGGATTATTGGTGTCTGATTAGTTTAAGTCTCGGGATCCAAAAAGTATCAGAGAGTTATACAAAGTTGAATTTTATTCATTAACTAGGGGGCTTTCAACCCCTGCTCGCTATCGCTCGCCAACCCCCGGGAACTGCTGACGCAGTTCCCCTAGGATTGCTTTGCAATCCAGTGCTCGCTACGCTCGCTTGCCATACGCTGGTACAGCCCAGCTACTAAATTTATTAGTGAAAATAGAGTTTTATAAATAGTAAAATATGCAGGAGGGAAACATTAAATGCAGTGTGTGAAAAATATGTTTACAGTGTTTATAAAATTCATGGGTACTGTTGCATTAGCCAATTCTGCTGCATATTTTCTCATTATATTTTCATCATTATCAGATATTAATTACTCATCATTATCAGCTCTAAATTTTTAGTTACAGTCGAGTCCGCTTAATGTGATCGCAATTGTCCAAGACTAAACTGATAACATTACCCGATCGATAACAATAAGCGATCTCATATCAAAAAACAGCAAACAGTGTAACTAGATTGTTTGCTTTAAAATCAAAATTATGTAATCGTAATAAATGTATTCAAAACTCTATTTAGGTAAAATTTTAAGGGGAAAATATAAGAGTAGTTCCCAGTTAATAAAATTTAAATAATCACTTACTTTGTATTTTTAAAGAAAGGTCTCTCTTTTTTCCGCCCCATATGATTATATCCTTCCACTCCAATAAACCACTTATTTCTGAATTCCAGTAAACGAGGGAAAATCAAAATCTCTTATCAGAAACATCTGCAAAGCCTGGATCTTGGTGTTTCTTTAACCAATCACAAGTATGGATTCAGACCCCCCCTATAACCGCTATCTTTCTATGGTTCTTTCAATTTCAATATAACAGGCGGAATGTTTTGTTTTTCTTACTCTAATTGAGTTTCAGAAAAAAAGAAGCTCCAGATGTTATCATGGAGCAGGTGTTTACTTGTAAAAATTGACCTTCAACATGAAATTAGAACTCAAAAGTGGTCGTTTTAAAGGGGATATGGACAAATTTTGATAACATTAAGCGGAGTGATGATGCAAAGTTGATCACATTAAACGATGTATTTTACATTAAATTATATAGGAATGATCGGGACCTGTCAATTTCGATAACATTATCCGATTGATAACATTAACCGTGATCACATTAAGCGGACTCGACTGTATTTTCAATTAAAAATAGCTTATTTTCTGTCTGAGCTGAAACAGCTTGTGACGTTAAATGTGCCTTGCTCCCGCTTGTTGTTATCATCCCGTTTTGAAATAATGGAAAGAATGAGCTCTAGTTTTTTAACACCCTAGTGTTTCGATAAAACGGTGTTTCCCACATTTCCAAGAGACATGTGACGTCACATTGTTAGGAGCCTTCTGTAATAAAATATGTCATAATTACCTTAAAAAAAGTTTGTGGGAAAAGACAAGCGTATTTTTGGAATCAAGGGATAACTTTTAATAAATTAAAATTGAATATTTAGAATTTTAAGAGATGCTGCAATGGGGGCTCCACTAAAAAACTGCATATTTTTCAAGTACGTGCATTAACAACTCTTCAAAATTAGCGATATTTCCCATGACAAATTTCAACCAAGCAATGCAAACCTCCAACGAACAGCCCGTTTTAACTAGCTACCAAACAACCAACAGAAAACCACATCACATTCCTTCTCAATATGTTCTCCAAGAACCATTCCAAAGTATCCGTCCGCATCTCAATCTCCCCTAATGGCGGTCGTTCCCCCATCCCAAAATGGCCGCAGCGACGTCTTTTTCCGATCATCGGAATGAAAAATCTTCCTTGAGCTGTCGCGTGCATATTATGATCTCAAAAACCGTTCCTCTACTGACATCGCCGCTCCTCAGATAAGGAGACGAAAGTTGCTATTTCCAGAGCAGTTTTTAAATAATTTATGCGCGGTGTTTCGATGGATTTGGGTGGTGTGTGGAGCGTGTTATTTTGTGGAACTGATGGGAAGAATGTTTTGGTGTGATATTTTTTTGGAGTTCTTTTTTGTTAGGTGAATTTTGTGGTTTCATTATTTTCCGGTGTGTGGTGTTGCGTATTCGGAAGTCGTTTGTGTGTTGGAAGCAGTAGTTGTTAAGGGAAATGCTTTTTTTAGGTTTCCTGAATTGTCTTGGATATTATGATAAAGGTGTACTATTTTAGATCAACACTTAATGAAAACTGATGAATCATTTTCAACTTTAAGAATAGAAATGTAAATAATATAATTTTCCTTTCTTTTTATTTTCTTCTATTACAATGTCAGAATATTTAAAAAACTAATTGTAGAATATACGTATAACATATACTATTTTGATTGCTTGAAAATAGTTACAATAAAGTAAAGAATATAGTGTGTATTTAAAAGGGAATTAAATATCAAATCCCAACAATTTATAACTACTTTAGCCAAAAGCTAATTATATGGCAAAAAAGTATCTCAATATTAACTTATTCCAGTACTTAGAACACATCACCTACTATATTTTTCTGGTGTAGTTCAATATTAATATAATATTACACTACCTAAGTTAATTTGGCAAAAAAACAATAATTTTGAGTTTAATTAAAATATAATATACGGGTCTGGCATTAACTGATTAGAATTAACTTACACTATTTGGGATGTTTAGAACCTGTTATCAATTTAATTTTTCACAAAATTATTATTTTAATATTTTGATGGAATCTAAATTATGATGTATCCAAAATTCTAGACTAAAAATTTAAGTTCTGAATATATTCACTCTGCAAAATATATCATAAAAGAGTGATATAGAGTCCTAATTACATAAAAAAATTAGATTTGGAACCCAAAAATAAAATAATATCTGAGTTTGTCATGGGACCTCAGATTAGTTAACTGAACAGTTTGTAGCGGCTTCAATAATTAATTAATCAGGTTAAATTACATAACTTTTTATTTACAAGAATTATTAAGATTAAAAAAGATTAGGTTATTGTTTGATCAATTGGAATTGAATTAAAAGTAGTTATTATTTTGATGAATGAAATTTTCTGCGTGCTGTGATTTTGATTCATGTTATTATTGTGTTGATGCTCTTGCTGCGTTTTACCGCACTGCCGTTCGCCACAGTACTCCCCCTCCTCGCAGACGCCGCAGTCCTAGGTCTACAGTTACCTGAACCGCACCCGACGACCAGAGCGAGTTGTATAGGCGGAGTCAGCAGTTACTGATGAAGCTGTGTTACTGGGGTCAGACCCTGAAGAAACTGGTGGAGGTAGAGGACAGAAGTCTGCATTTTCTAAAAAGGCTGGCTTTAAGCGATCTTTACTTACTGTAGAATGTTTTCCCTTTATGACTAGCGTAAATGTCTTCGGAGTACGGTTTGCAACTCTGTAAGGTCCGTCATAAGGCGCCTGTAAGGGTTTCCTAACTGTGTCATTACGCACAAAAACATGTGTACAGTTCTCCAATGCTGGATGAATAAAAATCTTGGGACTTGAGTGAGCAGAGGTTAAAATGGGTTTTAAAGTCTCCATTGTTGATCGCAGTCTCTCGAGAAATTCATGGGGTTCAACAGCTACAGTTGGTATGTCAAGAAATTCTGCTGGCAGCCGAAGAGGAGTCCCATAGACGAGTTCGGCGCAGGTACATTCCAAATCATCTTTCATGACAGATCGGAGTCCCAAGAGGACCAGTGGTAGGGATTCGGTCCATTTATGATTGCCATGGCATTTGAGGCTCTGCTTAAGTGATCGATGGAAGCGCTCAATTAAGCCATTGCTAGCAGGATGATACGGGGAGGAGCGAATTCTTTTGACCCCCAAGACAGAGGAAAGCGTTCTAAACAAGTTGCTTTCAAATTGCCTGCCTTGATCGGTTGTGATGGTCGAGGGTACCCCAAAGCGTGCGATCCATTGGCTGATGAAAGCTCGGGAAACTGTCTCAGCAGTGATGTCTGGAATAGGAATTGCCTCTGGCCATCTCGTGAAACGGTCGATACATGTGAGGATGTAGGTGTAACCATCTGATGGAGGAAGCGGACCCACCAAGTCCAGATGTACGTGGTCGAAACGTTGGGATGGCAGATCAAATTCCTTCAGAGGAGTGTGCGTATGTCTACTCACCTTCGACCGCTGGCACTCTAAGCAGGATCGCGCCCATTTAGCAACATCTTTAGACATAGATGGCCAACTAAATCGGGATCGGACGAGTCTTCCTGTGGCTCTGATTCCCGGATGTGCCAAGTTGTGAAGAGACTCGAAGACGCATTTCCGGAGATCATTAGGCACATATGGTCGAACCATGTTATGACTGGTGTCACAGTAAAGCTCGATATGAGGATTTACAGTCCGTGGTTGTAATCGAAGAGAGTGGTTAGAATTCTCCAGCAATTCACGAAGTTCTTCGTCAGTCTTCTGGGCCTTTGCCAGATCATCCATATCAACGGACGGAAGGTTCACCGAATTTAAGCGAGATAAAGTGTCAGCTACAACGTTTTCGGCACCTGATATGTGCTGAATGTCAGTGCAAAACTGAGAAATGTAATCAAGTTGTCGAATTTGTCTGGGAGACCAAGAATCTGATTTTTTTGAAAAAGCAAACGTCAACGGCCGATGATCGGTGAAAATAATAAAGGGTTGGCCCTCTAAATTATGTCGAAAGTGTCTTACTGACGAGTAGATTGCCAAAAGCTCCTTATCGTAGGCACTATACTTTTGCTCGGTGGGAGAAAGTTTCCGAGAAAAGAAGGCAAGAGGCTTAAACACTGCTCCTGAAGACGTATGTAGGGCAGATCCGATTGCCACATCTGAAGCATCAGTCATCAAATAAAGCTGTTGGTTAGGCTCCTGAAAATTAAGGGTTACTGCGTTGACTAAATCATTTTTACACTTTTCAAAGGAAGCAAATGCGGAATCCGTCCATGGAATTTTTCTATTATCGTTCTTTCGAGAATTTTTCAAATAATCTTGCAAGGGAGCCTGGGTAGCAGCGGCGTTTGGAAGGAAACGGCGATAAAAATTCAACATTGCAAGAAAACGCTTGAGTTGGGCTATTGTCTCTGGTTTTGGAAATTCTGCAATGGCCTGTGTCTTTTGAGGTAAGGGCTTAATGCCTTCAGATGTAATTAGACATCCCAAAAAACTGACAGAAGATTTACCGAGGACGCATTTAGAGGGATTTAGTTTTAAGCCATGCTGGGCTAAGCGATCAAAAACTTGTACCAAGTGCTGTTTGTGTTCGTTACTGTTGCTTGATGCTATTAAAATATCATCGAAGTAAGGTATACAAAACTCAAGCCCAGACAAAACTTGATGAATATATCTCTGAAATGTCTGTCCTGCATTTCTCAAGCCAAATGGCATAAAAGCGTACTCGAACAATCCAAAAGGGGTTGTAATAGCTGTTTTGGGAACGTCACTAGGATTAACGGGAATTTGATGATAAGCACGCGAGAGATCGACAGTAGAAAAAATGGTTTTTCCGAAACAAATTTGCATACAATCCTGTATATGCGGGACAGGATATCTGTCTGGCACCGTTACTGAATTTAGGCGGCGGTAATCACCACACGGACGCCAATCACCGTTGGACTTTTTAACCATATGTAAGGGACTGGCCCAAGGACTATTAGAAGGTCTTATTATACCTTGTGACATGAGGAATTCAAATTCCTGTCGCGCAGCCCGCAGCAACTCCGGTGACAGACGCCGGGGTCTTGAGAATAGAGGTGGACCAGTTGTCTCAATATGATGATAAGTATGCACAAGATTTGAGTGCGAGTTAGGGAGAGAAGGATTAGTGAGCTGTGGGTATTTATTGAGAATTACATCAAACTCCGACTTACCCAACAGAACCGACAATCCAGCGCACTCAGTCCCTTGTGTAATTTTTCCTTGTGTAGTAAGTCTCGTTACTCTATCTATGAGGCAGCTGTTTTTAACATCGACGAGCAGATTAAAGTGTTTAAGAAAGTCCAAGCCGATTATTGGTTGTTTCACGTTGGCAATCACAAAAAACCAGTTGAATTTGCGTCGCAATCCGAAATCAAGTGATAGTAATTTTTTTCCGTAAGTTGTAATTTTTGTGCCGTTAGCCGCATAGAGACATAAATCAGCAGAGACGGACGCTCGCGAACTAAAACTTCTCGGTAACACAGATATGTCTGCCCCAGTATCAATTAAAAATGAACGAAGAGTCTTCTTGTCGGCCAATATAATTCTATTAATTAGGCAGCCCCTCCTGTGGCCACTGGAGGACCGCCTTTCTAGTTTCCCGACGGCTCGTTAAAAGAGCACGGCGAGTTGCACCTTCTAGCCAAAACACCAAAATTTGTGTGGTAGAAACAAATCCCGTTCCTTGCCTCCTGAAATATGCGAGGTTTTGATGGGGATCGGTCCCGAGATTGACGCCGTCGGTTGTAGTTCTGCTCGCAACCTCGTATTGTACCTTGAGGCTGATGTTCTCTCCATGAAATCACTTTCTCAAGCGCTGTGGTTAGTTGAGACACTTTTTCCTCCAGTTTATTTAACCGGGAATCAGTGTGAGAAGTTACAGTATTAACTTGGAACGGGGCTGTATTATCGGGTATATCGTTTATCCGGTCAGCAACGGCAGCCAATCTCTCGAGGTCCTCATTTAAAGCCACAAGCACTGTTTGCGTGCTAGTAGGGAGTCGACCTAGCCAGAGAGTCTTCAGAAGCTGTTCTCCAACAAGGCCACCAGATAGCCTCCGCATGCGAGTAAGAAGTTGAGAGGGCCGTTGGTCGCCGAGATCTACTCCCTGCAGGAGAGTTCTAATATTAAATTCAGCGCTCTCAGCATATGTAGAAATTAGCCTTGCCTTTAGGGTTTCGTATTTATTTTCTTCCGGCGGTCTCAGAACAATGTCACTTATGGAGTTGAGAACATCAGAGTCGACAGCTGATATCACATGAAAAAATTTCGTCTCATCTCTTGTAATGTTCGCTAGACAGAACTGAGCTTCTAACTGAGAGAACCATAATTGTGGGTTGTTCTTCCAAAAGGGTGGGGATTTTATTCCTACCCGAGAAATTGTCGGTTCGGCTAATGGTGGCAGAATTGTCGGTAGACGTGGGGAAGGATGGTCAGTAGGCATCATGACTACTCAAGTGATGAGGTAGGAAAAATGAGCGATGAAGACAGGAGCGTGTTCTATCACGTCCGGGTCACCAAATGTAGCGGCTTCAATAATTAATTAATCAGGTTAAATTACATAACTTTTTATTTACAAGAATTATTAAGATTAAAAAAGATTAGGTTATTGTTTGATCAATTGGAATTGAATTAAAAGTAGTTATTATTTTGATGAATGAAATTTTCTGCGTGCTGTGATTTTGATTCATGTTATTATTGTGTTGATGCTCTTGCTGCGTTTTACCGCACTGCCGTTCGCCACAAGTTAATCAATTTTGATGTTTCGAAATGTTCATCAAGGCATATAAAAGCAGTGATGATTTTGACTCATTAGATTTATTAGCTTCCTATTTCATCAGATAATACTTATTATTAACTATCTAACCTTACGTGTATTGTCCAAAACCACATCCTCATATTTATCACGGGACCTCCATCTATACTCTATTCATTTTGAATTGGCGCCCGAGTACATTTCCTTCCCTCATCACTGAATCGGTAACCATGGCAACTATAGACGTCAAAGTGGCAAAGAAGGCTTACTATTGGCAGCGCGAAGAGCGTAACCATGGTTACGCTTTTGGGGAACGATTTGGTTACGCCGATGGGGAAAGCGCTATTTCTCAGGTGCCTATTCAAAATGAACAGAGTATAGTAGACTATACATTTGATTAGTGTTTAGGAACATGCCTCAAGGCACATAAGTGGTAACGCCTCCGTCTCAAATTACACTAATAACCGTGATGTTCTATCAGATATCTCCCAAATCAATTTTGACGATCCTTTCTCGTCGATTCAAACAAATGTAATAAGGAATCTCTTCGATTCCCACCGGTACGATCGTTCAAAAACATATCGCGATGAAACGATATTGATTGCGAACGGAACCAGCGATGAAAGGATGCAAGATAAATGCTTTCCGCATATCGGCCGGAAGACTCCACAGGTTTCTCTATCCACCCCCCTCCATGGAACAATACTGCCCGAAAGGGGTTTTATGCCTGGCTTAAAACCCTTTCACTTCTGACCGTCCCGAATATTCTATTAGACCCAATGGCGATCTTGGGAGTTTTAGGATTGAAAAGGTTTAAAACCCTTTTCTGAGGTAGAAACGTTCCCTGACAAAATCGAATTATTCAATCGAAAAATGGCCGCCAACGGTTATATTTTTCTCGGTCGTTTGTGTGTTCTAAAGGGACCTCCTTTTATATTCGATTTGCGCTGTGGTGTGGTATTGAGGATCTCTCGCTTGTTGTTGGTTTTAGTTGGGAACTGGTTATGGAATAGTTTGTGGGAAATATGGATGGTGGTTTATGCCTCTTTTTAATTTCTTCTGGAATTATGAATATCAATATTTGAAATATTGCCATATTTATATAAGGGTTCATTCGTGAGTTTTGAAATAAATTGATTTGGCTTATATGCAAGATGGGCTTTCAAAGTTTTGTACTGCAGTTAAACCCTTTACATTCTGCTTTATGATTTTCTGCAATTTTTTTCGTGCAAATATTTTTTAAGTTACTAAATTGAAAATTAAGGGATATACATAAATAAATAATAATCTTTGGAAAATTCAATCTTCTAGAGCTGGTTAATTAAATAGATATTTTTGAGCACTGTCACTACACGGAGTGCTAAAATATTCTCACAATACAAAAAATACAAGGGTTTTTATCACAGTTTTAAGGCTTTTAATAATACACTTCCCTTTTGACTGACTAACTACTTTGGAGGGAACAAAAATGACAACCATGGGAATCCAATCAAAATGGAAGCTGAAAGCACAATTTCAATTCAATCTATTCGCATTTCCCGCTAAAATACTCATCATAAAACCAGTGCCGTATTTTATCCTGGAAGAGTGTTCCTGCAAAGTATCGTCAGTATATTCTTAAGGATGGTTATTCTATGTAATTTTAAATTTGGTGGTACTTGTAAGTACCGTTAAGTCATCAAAACTTATCAATCATTAAAGAAGTGTAGTTAGGCATTTCTCTATTTTCTTCTACTCTGTCAGTAATATGAAGCAATACCTTATTGCTTTACGTGTGTTTGTTTAAATTACTTTAAGAGAATGACCAGCAATCTTCTTCCTCTTACCAATCCCCATTTCTAGCAGAGCTAGATAAAGTCCATGAATCCATTCACCCTCAGCAAGTCAAGGGTATAAAGGGTCCGTTAAATAGTTACTGGTCAGAGAGGCCCAGGCAACTTGATAATCAGAAGGTGACCTATTCATGGATGGGGTAAGTGTGTCTGCAGATTTTAGCTGAGCATGTTGGAGTGGCCTTCACGCTTTGGGTGACCCTACCAGGAGAATAAACTCCCGACGTACTTCACCCACTCCGCCCATGTACACGCCCTCGCCGGCTTTGAGGCAATCTGCTAGGACATTGAGGTGGGACCAGGAATTCAACTGTGCACATAATCTTTATTCAAACTATTAGTTTTTTATACTATGGAGCTACCGCCCCCTGCTCGCTATCGCTCACCAACCCCCGTAAACTGCTGACTCAGGAGGAATTGCTTCGCAATTCCAATATCCAACTCACTGAACTTAACACACTTTATAAAACAATTAAACAATTTGCAGAAAAAACGTCAACCAATTTTCAAAACTACGTCATCAAATCATCTCCATGAATAAATCGTCCTTAAAAGTTCGAAAATATATTAACTCTTAACTTACCAAAAATTTAATCGAAATGTTTTTAAAAATATTCAGCAAATTAAATTATTTTTAATCTATTATTATAAAATTAGCTGTTTCTAATTGTTAATCAATATTCTGACCGCACAAAAACCATTTGCTAATGAGTAATTAAATTTAATATTTTAAAGTGACTCGCTAGTATACCTAGTGTTTGTCATTCATAGTTTTTTATAAACCCATCATACTTGTTAAACATTACCGTTTAAGCAACTGAAAATAATAAGAGACAAAACCTACACATAACTCAATGTTTACAATTAATTTCGGTTTTAAATCAGACTAAAAACTTATTAGACAAAAAGTGCTAAATTTCTTACTACTTAATTATTATTAACAGCTACTAATCTCAAAACTTGCAAAATACTCAAAAAATGCATGATATGAAACATGTTTTTTCCTGACACAAAAAACCTTTTAAAATCTGTCTAAAACAAGACTTTTTTGCTATCCAACTGTTCTGCAAAAGCATACCAGTTGAATATAGGGGAGACCGGGGCTAGTTTTCCACTGGGGCAAATTTTCCAACGCCCTTTATTTTTAAAGGAGCAATCAGATAACCCTAACAAATGAACTGGATGATAAAGCAACACTTCACACACATTCTGATGTACTTTCAGTTTCATATCTTTTTTAGTTTAGTCACAAATGCGATTTTTTCAATATTTAACACTTTGCGTAAACTTTTGGATTTTTACTAAAAATGTAAAAAAGCCCATTAAATTTTAACTGACTAATTTGATAATACTTGTACTGAAAGATGGTTTCTCACTCTATCGAACCATGCTTTTGTTTTTCATAAACGTGGAACCCCCACTCGTACAGGGGCTCCCAAAGGTCAAAATTTGAGTTGGGGCAGGTTTTCCTAAAGTAGACGGGGCACATATTCCAACGATTTTGTGGATCAGGCACAAACCAAACAACCAATCCGTACCACTAGCTAACGATTCTAAAGGAGCTGTTTGTTCGAGTCCCACTAGAATTTTTTCAATTTCTTTTTAAAAATGGTTTTCTTGTATTTGAAGTTCATATAGTGTCAGTATAATTAGACTTTTCCGGTGCTATTTCTTCTACTACAAGTATAATTAATAATTAAAATTCTGTATCAAAAATTTAAAACGTGCAAACCTCAGATAATTTTTAAGTTGATCGCTTTTGGTGACAAACTCATGAGGAAATCAAATTTCAGATGGTTTTATCAATAGTTTTTAAACTATGAATTTGTCGTATTTTCCATTTTTAAGCTCCTGCTTTCAGCAGGTAATCTCAATTTTAAAACTGGCGCCAATCCTCAATCGCCAAAGACATGACTTGCAAATACTGTGGCAACCTTAACCCGCAACACTTGATCCATTTTTTCGAATTTAACTGAGAAATTCTTTTCAAAGGTTTTAACTTAAATAAATGCGTGTTAGATATATTTTGATTTTGAATCAAGTTTATCAATCCTTTCATCTATTCAATGCAATTCAATGTTAGATTTTACATGAGGATACGGCCTGAAATCTAGATCATAATTTTAAAATATCTTGAAACTATAGAACCAGGCTTGCTCAACGGTTAGAGTGTATGATTACCAAGACATGGAACCAGGTTCAAATCGAGCTCTCCCCCAGCGTAACTGAAAAATTTAATTTTTATACTAATCTATGTAAATTTAGCCCCAATATTTTCCAACTTCTTTAGTTATAAATGTTTTAAATCGAAAAATTTTCACTTACGCTAGAGAAATAAAATCTCATTATATCAATTATGTTTTAGCTTACTTAAAGAGTTTTTGAGCCAAAGAAATCCTCGGAAAATCCGAAAGTAAAATAATTATTATTGTCTCATTTTGAAGAGGACCTCTTTTGGACCAAAACCTTAAGCTTTTATGCAGACCAAATTAATTGTAACTTAACTTCTAATTTGCTCCCAACCGTTAACGCACAACACTTCTTTTCCATTGCTTTTTCTAACTTTTGATAATTCATACGCCTCTTTACGTTTCTGTTGGAACGCCCATTCTGGAATACTTAGAAATGTTTCAGATTATATGAGGCGTTTGCTATCAAACCAGCTCATTCCATTTTTGGAAATTTTACAGGAGAGACAAAAAACTCTCACGTCCACAGTTTTAAAGCTAAATTTTTTTTAAATTTTTTAATTGTAGTATAACCGCCTAGAATTTGATTAGTTTTTAATTTTCATTCCAGGTGCATTACCTTGGACGTAATTACACTAATTAGGTTGGAATGACCTGATTTTGATGCAAAAACACGATTTGTCATGCTTTTTTCAGTTTTTTTTTGTTCAATTAAGTTGCGTGATTAAATTGTTTTTTTCCAGTTTACCAGGTAATATTTGTGTCTTTACGAGTTTTAAATAAATGACATCCACTTAACTTTTTCAAATGATACGAAATTTCACAGTTGAGATCACAGTTTTCACATTATTTCGGGTTGGAATGAGCTGGTTTTGATAACAAACGCCTCATAGCTACACTCCCTACCATTTCCGCACGGTAATTTGATTCCCCTGTACCCTTCAGACCTTTGAATATCACAAGGTCGAGAGCTGTGCATCCCAGACTTTGCAATGAGTATTCAAAGATATTTTGGGTAACCCCAGAACGAATACCTAAACCTGGAAAGCGGTAGATATCATCAAATTAATATTAAATATTATAATGGTGACCATATTCAAAATAAACAAGTATATATAAATAAAACTTGACCACCACTTTTAAAAACGTTTTTGTATAATTAATTCAACCCTTGTGTTCATCCAGTCACATTTCCCTTCGGTGATGAGTCACCTTAAACACATTGGAGAGGCTTGTGCTGTTGGGAGAATATCCTTCAAAACTCGATTTTGATAGGCGAAGTCTATTTTTTTATTCACGAAATTCCTAAATAAACAAACAACCAACGGAAGTGACGTCACCAGGTAACTCAATCTTCCGGTTTGTCTGATATTTACATTGAACAACATTACACTACGGCGCGTTTGTTTTTTTATAATTTTTCTTTTCTTATTTTAAAGCGTAATTTAAAGGAGAAACTCAAAATATGAGTTTTCCATACTTCCGATCATTATCTGAAAATTGTAAAAAGAGATATCTTGATAAGTTATCTGTGAATGGGATTGATTTACCACACATTTCCTATTCCTATTCACAGCATGGGAAAATGCTTATTTTTGGTGATTTTTATTAAAATAAGATCCAAAGAAACTTTTAAAACAGTTTATACTGGACACAATTACGAACATGTTTATAGGTTATCAAGTGTTTTGAATTAGAAAAATAATTTTAACTCAATAATAACCGATAAAAAATATGAACCTTGAGGTCTACAAAGATGTGCTTCAATCTCTCCTCTTATTGATTTTAATTACTAACTTGTTTAAATGTAATTAAAACAGCTGCTGATACAAAGAAAACAAAATATTGAGCAAATATTCAATCATGAAAACTTTTCAGAACATTCTTGTTGTGATAAAATTAATATCGCTGTTCTGCTATGTCAAACTTGAATATCCATTGTATCAAAGTAGTTTATTTATTTAGAAACTGAATTTTTATTGTCTTAAAAATATAAAGTACATAAAAATATGGAAAACAACGGGCTAAAATCTAAGAACTAATTAATTTAATTTAATTATGGATTTATTCAAAATTTTAGTGCATTTACCTTTAATGATACAACTACATTCCAGTCAGCTTGTTTATTTTTATTTGAGATTCAGAAATAGTATTCTTAAAAGCGTCTTTCACTTTAATTATCTTTTTAAATGTTTTTATGCGTATTTTTTTTAAATAAGTGGGTGATTGTATTCATAAGTTTTAAAACAAACTAAATAATGAATTTCAATAATATCGGACCCAATTAATCCTGATGTATCTACGATCTGTTGCAATGGCGTTGATTGTATTAGCTGAGATTTTCGTCCAATGGATCGGGTAAATCAATCGTCCCATTCACAGATAACTTATCAAGATATCTCTTTTTACAATTTTCAGATAATGATCGGAAGTATGGAGAACTCATATTTTGAGTTTCTCCTTTAAATTACGCTTTAAAATAAGAAAAGAAAAATTATAAAAACCAAACGCGCCGTAGTGTAATGTTGTTCAATGTAAATATCAGACAAACCGGAAGATTGAGTTACCTGGTGACGTCACTTCCGTTGGTTGTTTGTTTATTTAGGAATTTCGTGAATTAAAAGTCGCTAGTGTTTGAACCTGAAAGTAAGAAATTCAACAAGTGATTATAACATCCATTTCAATGGGTTAGATTTTAAATGTCAGAATTGATAGTGTAAAGACCTGGTTTGAGATTATTAAGTAGGGTGGGTTGGGGTAAAATGGGTCAGTTTTAATTAACTCGATATAAATCAAATTTAAATTGAATTATTTTCGCTCATTTTTTTGTATTATAATCTTTTATGTGTTGGCAACATTTTCCGACCGTCAAATATTTAGATTCATGAATTTAAGAACTGAAAATTTTTTTATTTGAATGGTAAATGGTGTTGTCGAAAAAACAGGGCTTACCAACTTCCAAATATCTATATATTGTAATAAATTACAGCAGACTTTTGTAATATTTTTCCATAAAAGAAAGTCTGAGAGACATTTCAAGCCAATCAGCTTAGAAAAATTTAAAATATTTAATCTTTTATAACAATATTTTGTACTTGGGATAAAATGGGTCATAGTAAGGAGGCCTTCTGTGTATTAAATAAAAACAATGTTTTTAACTAATTTCCTTCAAATATACATTGGACTGTCAAACAAGTTTATTTTTGTCCAAATGAAGTATTTTAATTGCTACATTTGAACAATGTTCACTAATTTCACTAAAGTACAACTTAAAACAAATTTTTTCAGATAAAAACGGCTTAGCCGATTACCTTTTTTCTTATTTTCATGTATATTTAGTAATAAATATATATTTGACATATTTTTGCAATGAGACCCATTTTACCCCACTGTGGTGGGGTAAAATAGGTCATTATTTTGACGCTAAGTTTAACCAACTTATGACTAAAAAATATTTGATAAAATTAGATGAAAATGTTCTAAAGGATTGTAATGCCAAGATCCAATTGAAATAAATCATTAAAAAGTAATAGTTTTGATGAAATAAATCTTAGAATGTGAAAGTACCTTAAAAGTGACCCATTTTACCCCAACCCACGCTATTGAGTAAAATCGCAAGAATCGAGCCTAGTTTAAAAAAAAAAATCATAATCATGTTTGAGTTTGATTAGTTTTGATTAAAAATAATTATTAATTTTGGCGATAACAATCATTAAGTTATGATAAAAAATATTTTGGTAAAACAAACTCGACAGCAACTCATTCCCTCCTTGCCAAAACAACTAACCTAATTTTTGAGGATATGTGTTCTCTTCAGTATTTTTAGATTAATCGAGAATTTCAGAATATCTCAATTGGTAATTTGGTGATCTTTCGTGCAACAAACGATTTTTATTTTCGGAGCAAAATATAAAAATCAAAAAATTATGCAGGCCGATAATCGTCAAAATAACAATAACTAGTAATGATTACGACGTTGAAGCGAATTTTTCTTTTCTGATCGCCAAACGATTATCCGTTTGATGAAAAACGCTGTCTGATTCTAATTTCTATGATCTTCTTTCAATCGAAGCCACCCGAGATATCCATTGAATTATATGGAAATTTCGAAGAGAATAGAATAGAATACTTATTTGCTTTTCAAGCCAAGGCCCGCTAACAAAGGATGCTACACGATTAATATTTAATCCATTAATAGAAACAAAATACATAAAATTTGAAGAGGCTAGCACTGAAAAGGTTAAACCCATTATTTCCTTAACTTTAAGTAGATCAAACCTCTAGAAACACCCAGATAAAATATTAAATAATGATATTTGCTACTACAAAAGACTTGAGACCCATCCCGCAATCTTTCGATTGCAAGCTTGATCCTCTACGAACTAACCTACCATTTCCTTTTCTCGTTTATTTTGAATTCGCCAAATTAGAGATAAGTTGCCAAATTTTGAATACATTACCTTTACGACTAGTATTAAAACCAGCATGATCGTTCGATTCCAGCCTTTATTTCAGATATCTACCTGAAAGACTAAAGTTTCAGCAAAGTCTTACAATCAACCAAACAACTAACTCGAATGATCGTATTCTTGAGCTTAGAGAGAGAAGAGACACTTATTCAAAGCGCAGAAATAGAAATTGTGAATAACCAATGAGATATGTAAGCATGAAGAAACCAATGAGATAGTTTCGCAATCCCATATTAGGAATGACGGTCTGCCGGTAAACCAATCAAGGTTTCCTAAAGCAATCTGTATTACTTCAGCTAGTAGTAATTTAGGAAAACTTGCCCCTTACTGTAGGAAAACCTGCCCCGCATACGGGGCAGATTTTCCAACCTGACATGGTCGTCTTTAATCCTATTTTGTAAAAAAACTAATTATTGTAATGAAATTTGAATGCTACATTTTGTAGAGAACAGTCCGAGGATCATAATGAAATCTTGTTTATCCAAAAATAATCAAAAATAAAATGCATGGAAAGAAAATGCATTTAGGTTGGAAAACTAGCCCCGGTCTCCCCTATATAATAGGTAAAGGTAAAGACGTGAACAACTATATTTGTAAGAAACAAACTCTGCTACTGCACTTAATAGTCCATTGATCGGTTAAGAATTTGAATAATACATCCATAATGATAAGGAGAAATAATTTTATAACGTAAAAATTCTAGCAATTAATTTGGCCACTGTCTCAAGCATCGACATCCATTATTAAGCAATTCATTATTCCAAAATGCTATTAATTATTCTTTCCTAATTTTGGTAGTTTCTTGTCATATCTCTCTAATAGTTATAAAGGCACTAATTTATAAAACACTAATTATATCTTTAAAACCAGCTTTGCTTAAAAAGCGATTAAGGTATTAAAAAGTTGAAAGAAAATAATAGATAATTTTGAAGTGGATATATAATTATATGAGTTACAAACGATGAGAAGTATATATCATTTATTTTTGAACATTATCTTAAGTTCAGAAGATCATTACTTTCTTTATTAATCCAGTAGAAAAAATATTCTGGGTCTAATCACCGTTCGTTTGGGTTTTATGTAAACTGAAATTTAAACATAAAAATTAGAAAGTTTTTGCGCTTTTAAGTTGCAATCTAGTGCACAAATATAATAAAGACTTCATAAGAGGTGGAAATAGTGTCATTTAAGTAGTATTCTCTTGTTTAAGCACGTGTTTATCTTAAATAATATTTATATTCAGGAGGAATACATTTTAACTAAGACATAATATTTAGCTTTAACTTAAAAGAATGATTCAAATAAAATATAATAATTTGAATACTTGATATGTGCATTTACACTTATTTTCAAAAAATTATTCTCGTTTTCTTGAATAGTTAAAATATTTTAGGTGGTTCAAGGAAAACATTTTAAAAATTTCAAATAAAAACTTCTTTCAGATAAAGCAAAAAAAACTAGGTTATGTATTTTTCAAAAATTAAGATTGATTAAACATGCTAAGGATAGCATAACAAAGATCTGACCAATCTGATAAATATATGAAACTAGCTGATTTGCCCGGCCTTGTAGTCCACTGAAAATAGAGTTGAACCTCGGACAAACTGCAATAAAAGGTTTCTCAACGGTTTTCACTTAGGAATGACCTCAATAATAACATACTAAAAATCGGCCAAAATCGGCCGGGGGGAAGTTTAATTTTTTTTTAATTTTTAAAAAATGGCCGAAAAAATATTTCAAAAAATCAAATTATAAAAATAGAGACTTATGATACATGTTTATAGGCTATTTTTCAGTGATGAATACGAATATACCATTTTAATTTTAAAAAATTTAAAATTTCAATTTTTAAAAATTAATTCAAAATTTGGAAAGTCGAAAAAATTAAAACATCGCTCAAAACCACAAAATAATTGCAAAAGAAATAATTTAAACGGTTTTCAATTAGAAATGACTTAAATAATAACACACTAAAAATGGAAGAAAATCGGACAATAAAAAGTTTAATTTTTTTCAAATTTTCAATTTTTTTGGCCTCAAAAATCGACCTTTTTAAAAACTCTTGTTAAAAACGTTTGAGGCATTTGCCAAGGTCATTTTTCCATGGATGTTGTAGGTATATACCTCTATAACATAAAAAAACCACAATTGGTGATTAAATCATTAGTTAATTAATTAATTTATAAAAATTAACGTTGAAAATACAGGTAAAATCTTTCAATCAAGTAATAAGGAAAATATTTAGACAATATTTGGTAATAAATTATTTTAAAAATAATTAAATTGAAAAAGTACAAAATATCTTTCAAAAAATTAAAATTTTAAATTAATTTAAAAAATTTAAATTTTTTAAAATTTTTAAATTTTGTAGTATATGCATGTGATACATGTCTAGGCTATATTTTAGTGCTGTTTACGAATATCACGCCAACTTTTCAATAAAATTTAAATTAACTGTGGAAAAATTTAAGCATAAAAAACAAAATTATTGAGAAAAATGCTTCAATTTTTCCACAGTTAATTTAAATTTTATTGAAAAGTTGGCGTGATATTCGTAAACAGCACTAAAATATAGCCTAGAGACATGTATCACATGCATATACTACAAAATTTAAAAATTTTAAAAAATTTAAATTTTTTAAATTAATTTAAAATTTTAATTTTTTGAAAGATATTTAGTCCAGTAACTTTATACATCACCGTATGCGTCAAATCCGGTAGATCTGATTTTTTGCAGACTTGTTTATGATGTTGGCCTAATGAATAATCCAAGTTTTCGACCTCGAGCGCCGAACGCAACTTTGTCAAAAATCGAAAAAAACGCGGAAAAATCGAGTTTTTTTCAAATTTTGGCAATTTTAACCATAAAGAACTAGTTTTTGAAAAAACTTTTTAATTACAAAGTTAAAGAAAACAAAATTTCCTTCAAAATGCACTATTTAACTTTGATTTTATGATGAAAGGTATTGATGCTAGAGCGCGCTGAAAAACATCGATTTTTTGCCTTTCCGCAAAAAAAAAGGAAAACGCCCAATTCTACCCTCTACAAAATGAAAACTATTCATGTTATCAACAAAAATTTTAAACCACGTGAAAGAGCATTTAATTTTCTATAAATAACATGCTTTTCATTGTCATTTTTTAAGAAGGGGGGAGGGAGGGAAGCAAAGATCGATATCAAAATTCTCGCACCTCGCAGACCAAACGGACTTACGCGGTTGTTAATCTGCAATTTGCGCTTTATTTCCGGTATATTAACAATAAAAGGGTTTGTTTTGGATTCATTGATGACAAAGCATGCTTAAAAAAAATAAATTTTTAATTTTATTTATGAAATATTGGGTGTTTTAGGCGTAATTTCGATCAATATTTTAAATTCATATATTAAATTATGAGAGTGTTTTAAGGAACGATTTTATATGTTTTTTGCATCGCTAAATCCGAATTTTAAGTTTATTTTCATTTTTAAAGTTATCTTCACATCAAAAATTGTCAAAAGTCTTAAATTTTTGCTCTTTTGTTAGGTTTTTCATCGATTTTTTAATCAAATATTCATTTTATGAAAAATACCATGTAACCAAATTAAAGAACGTAAAATTTCCTATCAGATGCACTGGTTTATTTTTATTTTGCGATGAGCAGTGTACATTTTATAGCGTTTTGAAGTGTAGCGATTTTTTTTGTTTTTGAACAAAAAAGTGGTGAACGCTAGATTTATACCACTACAGCTCAACATAAATACAAGTTACTGACAAATAGTTTATACCACATGAAAGTAAATTTAATTTCCTACAAAATGCACTATTTAACTTTGATTTTATGATGAAAGGTATTGATTTTAGAGCGCACTAAATTACAGCTGTTTCCTGACTTCACACAAAAACGAAAAATCGCTTAACTTCAAAATGCTATAAAACGTACACCACTCATCGCAAAATAAAAATAAACCAGTGAATCTGATAGGAAATTTTACGTTCTGTAATTTGGTTGCATGGTATTTTTCATAAAATGAATATTTGATTAAAAAATCGATGAAAAACCTAACAAAAGAGCAAACATTTAATATTTTTGGCAATTTTTGATGTGAAGATAACTTTAAAAATGAAAATAAACTTAAAATTCAGATTAAGCGATGCAAAAAACATATAGAATCGTTCCTTAAAACACTCTCATAATTTAATATATGAATTTAAAATATTGATCGAAATTACGCCTAAAACACCCAATATTTCATAAATAAAATTAAAAATTTATTTTTTTTAAGCATGCTTTGTCATCAATGAATCCAAAACAAACCATTTTATTGTTAATATACCTGAAATAAAGCGCAAATTGCAGATTAACAACCACGTAAGTCCGTTTGGTCTGCGAGGTGCGAGAATTTTGATATCGATCTTTGCTTCCCTCCCTCCCCCCTTCTTAAAAAATGACAATGAAAAGCATGTTATTTATAGAAAATTAAATGCTCTTTCACGTGGTTTAAAATTTTTGTTGATAACATGAATAGTTTTCATTTTGTAGAGGGTAGAATTGGGCGTTTTCCTTTTTTTTGCGGAAAGGCAAAAAATCGATGTTTTTCAGAGCGCTCTAGCATCAATACCTTTCATCATAAAATCAAAGTTAAATAGTGCATTTTGAAGGAAATTTTGTTTTCTTTAACTTTGTAATTAAAAAGTTTTTTCAAAAACTAGTTCTTTATGGTTAAAATCGCCAAAATTTGAAAAAAACTCGATTTTTCCGCGTTTTTTTCGATTTTTGACAAAGTTGCGTTCGGCGCTCGAGGTCGAAAACTTGGATTATTCATTAGGCCAACATCATAAACAAGTCTGCAAAAAATCAGAACTACCGGATTTGACGCATACGACCCCATGCTTTCAGGCGACAAAGTTACTGGACTAATTTTGTCCTTTTTCAATTTTATTATTTTTAAAATGATTTATTACCAAATATTGTCTAAATATTTTCCTTATTACTTGATTGAAAGATTCTACCTGTATTTTCAACGTTAATTTTTATAAATTAATTAATTAACTAATGATTTAATCACCAATTGTGGTTTTTTTATGTTATATAGGTATATACCTACAACATCCATGGAAAAATGACTTTGGTAAATGCCTCAAACGTTTTTAACAAGAATTTTTAAAAAAATAATTTTAAAATTTGAAAAAAATTAAACTTTTCAGTGTCCGATTTTCTTCTATTTTTAGTATGTTATTATTTAAGTCATTTCTAATTGAAAACCGTTTAAATTATTTCTTTTGCAATTATTTTGTGGTTTTGAGCGATGTTTTAATTTTTTCAACTTTCCAAATTTTGAATTAATTTTTAAAAATTGAAATTTTAAATTTTTTAAAATTTAAATGGTATATTCGTATTCGGCACTGAAAAATAGCCTATAAACATGTATCATAAGTCTCTATTTTTATAATTTGATTTTTTGAAATATTTTTTCGGCCATTTTTTAAAAATTTAAAAAAAATTAAACTTCCCCCCGGCCGATTTTGGCCGATTTTTAGTATGTTATTATTAAGGTCATTCCTAAGTGAAAACCGTTGAGAAACCTTTTATTGCAATTTGTCCGAGGTTCGGCCCTTTTTTTCGCTATTTTCAGTAGACTATTGCACGGGTGGAGTGTATTAATTCATTTTTTAAAGTTCTCCCAAGTTATATGTCCGATTTTTCGAATCATCAATAACCCCGGTGAGTACTTTTTCCATATCCTGGTGTTCCCGATAGTTTTCATAACCCGGTTTTCCCGGACACTTTTCATATCTGGGTGTTCCCAGTACCTTTTCATATCCCGGTTTTCCCGGTACCTTTTCGTATCCTGGTTTTCCCGGTACCTTTTCGTATCTCGGTGTTCCCGGTACCTTTTCATGTCCCGGTTTTCCCGGTACCTTTACATACCCCGGTTCCCTATAATTTTCATATCCAGGTGTTTCATATAATTTTAATCCCGGCATTCCCGGTTCCTTTTCCCCATCCCAGTTCCAACTGTGATATCTCATTCCATCAAACATTTATCCTTTCCATGTGATAAAAACAATCCAATTGAAATCATCTCTTTTTGTTTTAATTCTAGTGTTTAAAATCTTTAACTGAATTTTCATGAAGTATTCCCGCTATCCTTTTAAAATTCCGCAAAAAATAAATTTCAAAATAAAATAAATTTAAAAAATCCCTCGATAAAAAGTTATCAAGTAGCTTGTCTTCTTATTAATAAAACCAACTTCTTTAAAAGCTACTCTGAAAGAGTAAAAACAGATTGCTACTTATAAACCATGCCCTAATGAAAGTAAACCATGCCCTATGAAACAATGAAATTTTAGCTCTATTTCCTTGGAAACTTTTAAATTCTTGCTATTTAAATATATTTATTTTTGAGAAATTAAAATCTTAAAGAAAGTAAATTAATTATTTTAATTTACTTCGGTTTTCTGATAACTGTTATAGGGTCACTTGGGGTAAGTGGGACCCCTTTTTGGCCTAGTACATTTTTGGAGCTTCATAGAAAAAATTTGAAAGGGTTTATTTTGTACTTGTTAACTAATTTCGTTAAAGAGTCTATCGATAAACAAAAATTTATCAGTAGTTTCTAAATTAAAGCTTTATATTTTTCTTAACTGGCCTTTTTATCAAAAATGAGATGGGTGACCCACTTACCCCAAGAGATGGGGTAAGTGGGTCACCCCCTCTTTATTTATATTTAAAGCAAGCAAAACTTAAAAGGAAGTAAGTGGGTATTACTTAACAAAGTACAGTAAATTTCAATATAAAATATTTTATTCATATGTGTCCATGAGTGAGAAATATACTCACATCAAAATCAATATGACAAGGCTAGAATTGAATGAAAAGCAAAATAAGTATTTTAAAGAATGTTTTGAAAGACCAAAGGGATATGTTTTACTTTAGCATATAAAATAGTGTTGGAAAAACATAATAAGGTTGATTAAGATTTATTTTGGCACTTTAATACACATTGTAAGGTAAAAAAGAAATCATACACACTAAATGAGAATGAACACTATTAATGAGATATTTCACTTTACTCACCATAACTTAAATTAAAACGCAAATTTGATATAAAATGTCGATCAAACTATTTATAAATGTTAATGAATTTTGAAGTGGTGAGTAAAAGGTCTTCTACTTGCTACTATAAATCGAAATTTTCTGAAAATATTGGGGGAAATTGTCCCTATAACCCCCCCAAAATCCGCCCATGTCTTCAGTTGTAGTTCCTATATCATATGGGACCCTCTAAAACCACTTATATCATAATAAAGGGTCCCACTTACCCCACACTGAGGGGTCCCACTTACCCCAACCATGCTAAAACTATGGGGTAAGTGGGACCCCCCTGTTAAACACTTGAAAATTAAAAATTTTAAAAAATTTCAAATTGCCGTAGGGGAGAACGGGGCACATTCGCACAAAAAGTGCATTTCGGCATATTTCTCTGGATCTAGATGAGATATTGAAACAAACTCGGATTCAAATGAAAGTTAAGACCTTTCCCGATATTTTAGAACGATAATTGGTCGCATTCATCTAGAATTTCTAACCTATATCATCAATCTAAAAAACGAGAAATTTCGTGCGAATGTGCCCCATGGGTGGGGCAGTTTCGCACACGTGTGGGGCACATTCGTACACATGCAAAAAATTATACAATAATTATTTTTACGAACTAAAAAGTTTATGGCACTTTAAAGTAAGGATAATTAAACGAAATATTTGGCACTTTTACATATTTTCCTCTAAATTAAAGATTTTTTTACAAAAAGAAAACTACTTCAGAAAATATTGAACATCTAAGTTTTTGATGAGGAAAACAATTGTAATAATGAAGAGTATATTGCAAATTGACGTACTTTACATAATATAATTAGTTAGAAAAAGTTTAATCAATAGTTTAACTGTCAGGTTTTATTCGAAAAGAAAAGTGAACCAACAGCTCGGTTATTAACACCTGAAACTGACGGTTGGGGAACTTGTAATACGATATTATCTTTTTGTATGAATGTTGAATCATTAATTACTGGGAAAATAAAAGTTTTGTCATTAGTTTTAAAGTTTTTAAAGTTTTTCATCATTAATTTTAAATAAGCACCATTCAATTCCAAATTTTCTATTTGACCAACATAACAAAATTTTCTTTTAGTAGCAAATTCTACTAGAATAAAATCACCTAACTCCAAGTCAATTGGTATTAAACAATTATCAGGTACATTTATTTCTTCAATATTTAAATCTGGGTCTAAATTCCTTAAAACTGAAGCTTTTTTAAGATGTTATTTTCTATTATCACCAAATTTTGAAACGATTACAATAAAAAACAATTAAACTTCAAGTTATTAAATATACTGCACTTATAAACATATAAATCACTTTCATAATCAAAAATGGGTAAGATGAGGCACATTCGCACTGTCCGAATCTGCCCCATCTTTTGGTGTACGAATGTGCCCCATCAACCAGTTCAAGCTTACCACGTCCCAACAAGATGTTTATAATTAAAGCAGGGAAATAAAACCTTTCTAGAAACTTACTTTAGTAGTGCCTCAACTGAATAAAATGCTGAATGTCTACTTGAGAGTTATTTTTGATTGATATTTCACGCCAACAAAATGACAAGAAAATTTACTTTGCTGCTTCTAACGCTAGCAAAGTTCTAGTACGTATACAACAAAATGGCTCAGGGCTTTGAAAATTCATGCAGAAGGTGGTAGTCATGCTTTCATCTACTGGTATTTTTTTCAGATTTTTAAATTAATAATTACTAGGGGAAATGCCGTCTGTCCGAATGTGCCCCATGTGCGAAATAGCCCCACTCTCCCCTATGTAATTTAGGTCAAACTCTGCAAAACAGTTCAAATAAACATTAAAATGTAATGAAAACTTACCTGGAAATACTTCTTTGAAAAATACGTCTTGAACTCTCCAAAAAATCCATTCTGGGAATCTATTTTAAATTAGTTCTATAATCTTAAAAATAAATTAAACAAATCTCAAATATATGCAAAACTCATCGGTGTGACAAGCTGCAATATAATCAATGCGAGTAAGTGTGAAATTTCCTGTACATATTAAAGTTTTAGGGGGGTGACCCACTTACCCCAGTGACCCACTTACCCCAAGTAACCCTATATTTAAATACAGATATTCACACTGTTTTTCTTCTTAAATTTTGTTGTAAATAATAAAATATGTATAAATGTTAATCAGTTATATTCATTCAAGTGAGGCAAGACGTCGCCTTAAGATAGAGAAGTAAACACTGCAATTTATGCACTTCAACAATGCACAATGCTATTTCAATGGGTAAAACGGAGTCGAAAAAGCGCCGAAAAACAGGGAAGGAGTCGTTCGATTTTAAAATCGTTTCTTAGTGCGCGTCTAATGGCTGAAAGGAAGGTCTCTGTCAAATTTCAAGCCTATCGGTCCGGCAGTTTTGGAGATTTCGTGATGAGTGTTATGAATGAATGAATGAATGAATCAGTCAGTGGTATTTGGATTTTATACAGGGTGTAAAGGAAAGTCCCTTTACCCTGTAATAAGTTGCTAACGGAGCAAGCTAAAGCTATGCAGTTAAGGTAACAGTATAGTAAAGTGACTATGCTCAATCGAATGCGACCAACCGCAGCGCCCTCTAGCGGAGATTTTAGGAGTTAAAAATTTTATTTTAAAAACTGTTAGGAATTTGTTAAAATAGTCAATTACAAATTTGTAGAGCAGCATCGATTTAGTAGGAAAAGACACCTTAAGCAAAAAAATATCTTGAATAGAACCCTTAAAACGCGCGCTCAATTAGGTTGAATTTACGTCGATTTTACGACTTAAAACGCTTCTCACGAGGCGAAAATGAGAAATTTTCAATTTAATGAGTTAATAATACTTTTATTCATTTATTTAAGTCATTAAATTGAAATTTTCTCATTTTTGCCTTGTGAGAAGCGTTTTAAGACGTAAAATCGACGTAAATTCAACCTAATTGAGCGCACGTTTTAGGGGTTCAATGGATAACTGCAGCATCTCTTAAATTTTCTTTATTTAGTTCGTTCTTAGTTAAATTTAGTCTTCTGAATCCGAATATCAAATTATTAAATCTCAAAAATAATTAGTTCTTTTATTATTAACAATTAAAAATGAGCGAAAAGTGATGCAATCAGAAACGCACCATGATTGGTTGTTGCCATCGTGACGTGCCGTGTGCCGACTCGCTCAGACACATGGCTTTATTTATATAGTAAGTGTGAGACTTTCTGCTTTGCTTTTTATTTTTATTTAAAAGGAATTCTTAATTCTAACAAGAGGTGGAAGATTTATTTCAAAAAATTAAAACGGATCATTTGCCACAAATTTCCGAAATTATGTCCGCAGTTCTTCACTGCTAATCCAGACTATTTTCTGGGGAAATCAAAGGTAAAATATTTTTATCCCAAAATAAAGTATTCTTAATATTTGTTTTAGAATTTTCTAAACTTCTTGCAAATGAATTCTAGATGAAGGAACAAAGATAGTTCCAGAAAATGTTATTTATATCTAATAGCATTTAGCAAGAAATGTGGATAAACATACTATAGTGGCATATTTCATATATTTTTAAACAACTTTATAGAACTTGTGTGTTTTAAGTCGTATTTAACAAAACTTAAATTATTATACTGCTTAATATTGTTGAGCTTAAAAAGTCATGCATTGATTCCTTATTCTACTTAAATATAAAAAGAGGTGTTATCCTTGAAAAATTCCCTTATAAGCAAATTATATAAGTATACTCATAAATTTTTTTAAATGTAATGTACAGTATATGGTGTTTAGTGTTTTAACCTTTTTTGGGGCTAAGAATGTTTGTTCTAGCTATAAGTATTTTCTAATTTTATCCAGATTCTTGTGGATGATATAAAATTTTTAGTTCAAATGTAATTTTGACTGTGTTATTAATTAAAATATTACATGAAACTTGCATTCGTCCAGATCGCCATATTAATCCACAGCTCTCATGCCTTACAACCATATCTAATGATATTAATACGAGGGTAGATAAAAAGGTTTTCGGACTGACCATGGAAATGATAACTTATGGTTTAAAAAACTGTTTATTTTTCAACACTGCTTCCTTTTAGAAAAATTGTTATTTTGTGGGAGAGATAGAAGATTGAAGATTCCAAATCTGGGTGACAGGATGGTTGTTTTTAAAATTTTTAATCCCAATCCCAAAATTGCTAAATAGGTATTTTTTCTTGGAAAATCTTAGCAACCGTTTAGTTAAGTATTCTCCAATTATATTCATAGCCTTCCCCCTATAATTCATTGACAGAATTTTCCTGAAATCATAGAGTTATTACGCCATGACTTTGCCAGCCGATAGGACTTTTTTTGTGCTGAAAAACTGACTATTATCCATTGAATTGATTATTGTTTTTCTTAAAAGTTCAAAGTTATGTCCATGTTTGCCTGTAGACGCATAAAATAGCTTTTATTTTATGAAAATCGCGTTAAAAATCGCATTTAAGTCGTCATGTCAATGCGTTTTTGTGCCGCAGTTAGGATTGGCGGCACCCATCTTGAGCAGTGTTTTCAAGTGCAATTCCTCATGCAAAAAATAATTTGCGTGTTCCTTTGATACCCCTAGATTAGACAATTAGAAATGTTCCCCACCTTCCTTCATCAATCTTCTAAAATCATAGGGGGGACTTTTCGATGATTTCCGGCATGTGTGTGTGTGTGTGGTCGCTCTTTTTTAACTTTTTCCTCATGGTTCTTAATGAACGCTCTCACACCCAAGTTAAATCTTCGACGCAAATTTTTGCACCGGCAAAACAAAGTTTAAGAGTCCCTTTACACATTTATGAACTTAGAATTACTTTAATTTGGTGACATCGCTTCTTTTTAAAAGAATTTTATCACAGCTTGATACTTGCTTTTTCTCATTGTTTAGAATAGGCTCACCTAATTCTTAAAATAAATTGTCGACAGCAGTATTCCGATCAGAACAACACAAAAAAATTAATTAGGCTTCTTTGAAGAGTTTTTGAGAAAAAATTCGCGCCAATTCTGGGTGAGAAAAACAAGAAGAAATAGTTCTAAATAATAAAACACACTACACGCTATGGATATCTAAATAAAACAAACGAGTAATCAGCACGTGTTACGTCACAGGCATTCAAATCACATGACTGCCTTTTCAAAGTGATTCCGAAACTAGGTGATTTTTAATTGCAAATAATTAATTATTAGGCGCGTAAATCTAAGAAATAAAATGTTTTCTAGAAGTTTTAAGACATTCGGAACACATTAAAAGCAAAATTGAAAATTGTTGCAGTTATCCATTGAAGATATTTTTTTGCTTTAGGTGTCTTTTCCTACTAAATCGATGCTGTTCTACAACTTTGTAGTTGACTATTTTAACAAATTCCTAATAGTTTTTAAAATAAAATTTTTAACTCCTAAAATCTCCGCTAGAGGGCGCTGCGGTTGGTCGCATTCGATTGAGCATAGTCACTTTACTATACTGTTACCTTAACTGCATAGCTTTAGCTTGCTACGTTAGCAACTTATTACAGGGTAAAGGGACTTTCCTTTACACCCTGTATATATAGATAAACTGTAAATTAACTCATTTAATAGTTACTCTAATTAGAAAATGGTTTTCCCATAAGCAATTAGCCTTTCATTTGAAATTACCTACAAAACTAATCACTAATCCTCGATATTTCACGCTATCCACGCAGTTAAAAATTTTTCTTAACGGTATCACATGGAAACAAATTACGAACAATACTTAATTCGATTAGAGTTAAATCCCCTTTCATTCGACCCTGGAACTAAAAAAAGCGAACAAACTCACTAAATCTAACCGAAAAATTTCGGGGTTTAAAAATCACATTTCCTAAAACGAGATCGCACATTTAGTCCATTGCTTATTTGCATAGAAGGCAGTCATCTGATTCAATGCTCTATCCTCGAGAGGATTAGAGCACTAGTGAAGAAAAAAGGACCAACGCCGCGAAAACGTTAATTACGAATGCGCAAAAAACGGAGTTCAATTCGGACTCTAGTTCCTTGCTTGTTTTCGTTTTTTTTCTTGTTATTTTGTGGAAGTTGGTGTTTTGTAATTGGGAAGTGCGATATTTTGTGATTTAGCGAAATTTTGTGTTTCTCGTTTAAATTCTAATAGGGGTTTTTGTGAGCTAATTGTATACGTATTTAAGAACTCGCAGCTGTTTTAGTCAAACATTTTTTTGAAAGAACTGTATTTTTGTTTCAGATATATCTTTCTAATTAGCAATTATATCTGTAGAAAACTAAAAAAAGAATAAATATGTTTTTATTTCTCGATTTTATTTGAATAATGTGAGTTATGAACAGCCTAAATATAGGCCTTAGCTTTCCATGTTTTTTCATTATAATAAAAGTTTGATAAAATGACTTAAAATAAAAAATAGCAATTATTAATTACCAGTTTTAATCCCAATTTTTTCAAAGTAATTATATCTACTGTTTTCATGTTATTTTCAATGATTAAATGTTTCGTTAGTGTAAAGTAGTGGTTTAATTTAAACTTTATTAACTGTTTTTATACGGCTAGATTTAAACCTTAGTACCTTTTTTGATGTGGCTTGATTGAAACCTTGTTAACTGTGTAACTTTAACTTTAACTGTTTAAATTTTTATATATATTAGCTCATTTACTTGTTTCTGTTGATTTTGCTCTATCTCTGCTCTTGCCCTGCACCTTGATTTTTAATAAAGGATTTTTTATTGAAAACTCGTAAACTTCATATTCCACGACTCCACATTAGTCTTGAAACTTTTCAAATATTTAATTCTTAGGTTCAAAATTTCAAAACAAAATCTACATCTTATGTATGGTGAGCTGCGAAAAAAAGTCCTTTAAGTATGAGGAAGTAGCTTATACTTTAGGAGAATCAAAATAATTCAAGAATAACTCATGTTTTCCTTTGATAAAAAGCAATCCGAAACTTTTGTTGTGACTAAAAATACATATTTTTATTTTATTTTACCACCTTCATTAAAAAAGCCTTTTTTTCAAAATTATCCCTATTATCTACTCTATGGCCCTCCAGGTCATTTTAATCATTGAGTCCGGCCGATCAAAAGGTCAATCTACTACTATTCGGCGCGGCCGTTTCGGCGCTGGCCATTTGGGCGCGGGGCCGATTCAGCGCCAAAAATAAAATTAAAGTTTATAGAACTCTTTCATAATCCTTCTAAAAATTAGAAGAAAAAAATTTGTGTCGTGGCCAAACGGCCAGCGCCGAAACAGCAGCGCCGAATCGTCCCATTCCGCAAAAAGGTTGCCCATACCTGCCCTAAGGGCTGAAACACACTCAAGCTAAAACCGTTGCGTGACCCATTAAGAACCTTATTAACCCGTTAACGCCCAGCGTCCTCGTTTGAGGACAGTGCATAAAAGGGTATGTAAAATCTTTCCTTTTTCCGGAAACGATTGTTTATTTTGCATGACGATAGATGGCAATACTATAAAACATGCCACAAATTATCAAGTGTCTGGGTTTGTTTTAAGCTCCTTGATTCGGCTCGCAATTTCGCGCTTTTTTCATGTATTACACTTGGGTCGCCTTTCTGTCTAGCTACATCGGCTGAAGTCAAGGTAATAATTTTATTTTCTGTAGTATTTCAAATTAAGGTCATATGTATACATATAAAAGAAAATTAGTAACTTTTAAAAAAATTTCGTTTTCAAAAATGACGTCCAATTTTACTGTCCTCGTTTGAGGACGCTGGGCGTTCCAGCAAACTTTTTTCAGATTTCTACTCATTACAGTTTTTGGATTTTTTCGATCTACTATCGTGTTAAAGCTGTTCTTCAACTATTATAAGGTAGTTAATAATATTTATTTTTGTTTTAGAAGGGTTTTTAGTAGTTTCAATGGCTCATAGGTTCTTACCGATTGCAAAATCTCATGAATATTTGTTTTCCCAATAAATTGTGAGACCATAAAAGGCAATAAAATGGCTCGTTGTCCTCTGAAATCTCGGAAAAAATAGAAAAAGAACCTGAAGGGGATTTGTGAACATAAATTTAATAAGGGAAATAAAATGACGATGTGACATGTTTTGTAAATCATACTTTGAGCACCTTGTTTTCCAAAATATCATACCAAGTGCTAGAATTTATTCAAAATTAACGCGCATTTTTTTCATGTATCGTATGTATTTAGTTTTCATGTATCTAACATGTTCCTCATGATCTCCTAATAAAAGTTTTCCCTCACTATCAACTATCACACTTCGTACAACACAAAATTCTGTACCATTTGATTTACTCAAAAGGAGATAAATTCTTAAAATTGATAAAAATAATGCTAAAAAGTGTAGTTTTTAATTAATTTCAACTTAAAATCTAATAAATTACTGTAACTAGACCATTTTAAGTTGTTTTGCATACCTATATACGTTATTTTCCTATTTGCTGACTTTTCTGATCTCTTGATTTTTTTACGCCCAGCGTCCTCAAACGAGGACGGACTGTAACTTCCACACTAATTAACAAAATGTTTAAATTTTGGATTTTTTGTCTTAATTGGGTCATTATTACACCAATTTCAAATAATCATACAAATATTTTCGGTAGAATTAATTCGGGCGTTAACGGGTTAACGGAGAGGACTTGAGGCTCAACTCCCTCTGCTTTCTCCCCTCCCTCGATAAGGATTTTAATAGGTCACACGACGATTCTAGCGGGAGTGTGTTTCAGCCCTAATAACTGCAAGAGCGCACGGGTCCAGACTATCCATTACACACCAACACAACAAAACAAAAGCTTTAACAGCGCAAAACACAACCAACAATCATCATCAGAAGCAGCAAAAAACTACATTCCTTTCCACACGTCACAGCGCTTTTCATTGTACCACCGAGACGAGAAACAGATCGAGACAAGCAATTCAAAACGCAATCGAGCACGGCGATTGGCAGATAATCGTGTCACGTGACCCTTGAACATCACATAGGCCCCCCTTTGTCTCTAATAAACACTCGTCACACGCGGTGTCACTGCGTTCGAACAATGACACCCTTTGTGTCTCATTAGAAAAAGCGGTGGGCATAGATATATAGAGCCACTACTGTGGCCGGTAAACGACGAGAATTATATTATTATTATTTGTATGAAGCGTGGTCCCCGTTAGTTAAGTCGACGGGTTTGGGACAAAAAGGGGCTTGTGCCCTGTGTGACGATACATTCAGAGGGTTGATGACTTTGGGCTTTGGGGATGTATAATCGGTCGCAGTTAACTGCCATGATTGAGTGAATGCGCATTTAAAGAGTGAATGGTTTCATTGAGGGCAATTCTTGTCCAAGAGCTCGTGGCATGTTCAACCGAGTAAATGTTTCTGGAATGTGCTGCGACATACTTGCAAACCAAAATGAACTCGGTGAAAAAAAAATATAATAACTGTCAATGGAATGCGATTTTTTTTATAAATCACCAAATAACAACTGAGTGGTGATATTTTTTA
The DNA here is from genome assembly GCA_024610705.1 of Tetragnatha versicolor. Taxonomy (NCBI): domain Eukaryota; kingdom Metazoa; phylum Arthropoda; class Arachnida; order Araneae; family Tetragnathidae; genus Tetragnatha; species Tetragnatha versicolor. The sequence continues at coordinate 10,265,487 of JANDEH010000015.1, forward strand.
CAACAGACGGAGTTAACAACAAAGGGTCTCGAATGTCTAAAAATTATTCAGTTTTCAAGGTCAAATCTTAAAACATTTTCTGGGGGATTTTACTCCTTTCTGTTTGATTGGGGCTAAGCATTAAGCGCATAACTTAATTGAATCGTCAGTTTGAAGAGGGGAATAAGTCCAAAAACCAAGTTTTGAGAAAATCGAAAAAAACTGTATAAGTAATAGAATTTTCATTGTATAATCACCAAATTTTTATTGGAAGTTCACAACCCTATTTAGAAAACAGAGCAACCATCAAAACAAATATAAGTATATTCAAAATATTTTACAGTCAAAATAAGTTGATGGACTTATTCCCTTCTTCAACCTTATGAAATTTTTCTGATAAAAAAATCTTAAAAAACCCTTAAATTCACATTTAAATTATATTTCTCCTTAGTTTACACCACAAAAGGGTGAAATAAAAGGAATAAGACAAATAAAATTCAAAATTATAGTGAAACTGGGTTATTAGAGCAGTATCAATGGAGTGAGTGAATATGAATGGAGTTAAACATTCCCTGCATAAAAAATGTTTGAAAAAATTTTAAATTAAAGGAAAATTTCTTTTTAACTTCGTTTACAGCTCAAAGAATAGGAAAAGAAAGACAAGTTAACTTTAACTTCAAATTAACTTGAAAAATACAATGAATGGACATCGATTTCACAACTTCAAGGGGAGATATCTCTCTATAGGAGTTAGTTATTTTCCCCCTCTTTTCACCTATGTGTAGAGAAAAGCTTGGAGTTCGTTTTGAGCACAAAAAGTCAATTTGTCATTTTAAGGACTTATTCCCTTCTTCAAACTGACGATTCAATTACTAATAACTAATAACCATATTCACAGCTATCAGCGTCTGTATAAAGAGAGAAAGTATAAAGAGAGAAAGTCTGTATAAAGAGAGTCTGGCTAAAGAGAGAAAAATTAGCTTTTCGCTCAGGCTGATTGGTGGAATCCTTCTTTGACCCAAGATTTAACACTAACGCTGATGGCTCTGTGATATGCCGGTATGTATGTTACCGCTAAAGTTGAAAATTAGTTATTCTAAAGAATACCTAGGTAAACTTTAGATTAACTGATTTCTGTCGTTAATGTGCGGATATTAGAGTTTTTCGCATTTTACCTAGGGAATCTACACTACAACGGCCTCTTGATAGTTAAAGTTCAAAATAGTTTGTTTCGCTCAATCCTTTCTGTTAAAATGTTGATGTGCTCACTGCGCCATGCGCTTACCCCTGCGCAGTCGGGTTTCAATACGTAGTTTGTTGTCATATTTGGTGTTTTGATTTTAAATTTCATTTTATTGACGTTGAAAGTGAAACAAACTAATACAAGCAAGTAAGTACAGTAAATTACTACTAATACGGGTATTTTAAAACAATTGTGTTGAAGCTCCGACTTCAGAGTGACAGAGATTTCTTTAAACGAAAGCAAATGTCCCAGCTGTTGAAATATTTTTTTTAACAAACGTTAATTCAATAATCGCTGGAACCTGGGCAAGGGTTTAAGAAATGTAATCGATCGCAAATCCTAGCAATAGTTTAGGGTTGGCTGGCAGCCGATTTCACTGCGCTTTCATAAATATTTGCTAGTTTAAGTGCTCATTGAAATACGCTGTCAAATCGAGATCGAAAAACCACAATTGATACAAAATCTAAGTTGGTACTTTTATATTCTATTCGTATTAAAATTGCTATTTCAATACTATTTTTGTGTGATTTGCGTGTTTTGTGTATTATCAAAAAGTACCGAGCCTCCTATTTTTATTCGCCACTGTTTCTGTTTACCCCCCAAACGAGTTTGGTTATAGTTAGTTCGGGGGGTTTGGGGGGGGCGGCAGCCCCCCCCAACCACCTTAAAATTTTCATAAAAATAAAATAATTTTTTGTACTTTAACGGATCACCCTCGTTAATATGTAAAATAACTGATTACAGAGGTAGTATGCAGATTAACGAGTGTCTAGTCGGTAGGGTGCAGAATACCTAGGTAATTTCAAGATTACCTAGGTAATCTTAGAAATTGAAAAAAAATTCGCTCTTTAACGGATCACCCTCGTTAATCTGCAAATTACCTAGGTTATCTGTAAATTAACTGATTTCCGGACTTTAACTGTAACATGTACATATATTGTGACATAGTGTTTTCAGGTGACGTCACGACCAGTTATTTTCTTTTAACTGCTAACTGCTGTAGGTCAAACCGGCTGTTGCTAAGGCCGTTGCTAGGTCCGAGTCATGTGATCGCAAATGCTCTATTGAACCTACAATATACTGGAGAAAATATGCATTAGAACGATGTATTTTGGTGCCCAAATCCCTCTCGAAACAAAACTGTAGTTAGGTATAGGCCTGTCCAGGACTATTTCAATTAATGCAACAAATAATCTTCTCCATACCGAATAAAACCATCACCTCAATCTACCCCTCCCATTAAGGAAGCAAAAACCAGAAACCGGCGAAATAAGAAGTAATCCAAAAAACACCCCCGAGAGAACCAAAAGAAACTCCACATTCAGATCACACGACGGCAAAAAGCGTGTAATTCCATCAACCCACCGAGGGGTAAAAAAAAATTATCTACCCCTTCCCCCCATACGTGACACCCCAAGAATCCCAAAAAACTATTTACAATCCAGTCCGCACACAAGGAAGTAAGGAATACAAATACATTTTCGTTCAAAATCGAAGCTCTTCACGCGGGGTGCAGCGGAATCGAATTCGTTTGCACCAATGGGCGGTCAGCGACTGGGGGTGCTCGAGCAGTCCTCGCACGTTCCAGGGGGGAATCATGGACGTTCCCGAAAAACATCGGTGTGCAGAAAATATTTTGCGAGTGGCGAGGTAGGATGAAATTTGTATTTTCTTCTCCATCAGTGAGAGTTTTAAATTCGTTGCAGAATTCATAAGTAGTTGTCTGTGAGAGCGGAAAGTTTGTGTGTCTGGAGATGGATGGTTGATTCACAGGTGGTGGATAGGTTTGAGTGGTTGGGGATAGTTTAGGATAGAGAAAGTATTCGTTGTTGCTGCGGTTGTTTTTAATTGTTCACTGTTCTTTAGGGTGTATCGAAAAAAAGTTTTTTCGATTTTGATGAGGCATTAGTGCGGAAAATTTGTCTAAGGTGCCAGAGAGTACCTGTGAATTTTTTCAAAATTTTTGGATAATTTCTTAAGGTGCCACATTGGCCCTGAAGTTCCCCATGTTAATCCTATAAGGCGCGCAGCCAAAAAGGCCGAAAATTCGTTTTTCGCCCCTCATTTCTGCCCTAATTAACCGAGGAATGTCTTGTCTCGAGTTATGGACTATATAATGTTTGCTACCCGAAAAAGCTTGAATAATAGCCTAAATATCTACACTAGCGGAAATAAAAATCCCAACACCAAGAAGGAAAGGAGATATCAAAGTCAAATTTATTTCTATGATTTCACATAGTATCAATGTGAATTGGTTGAAAAATCAGCCTTCCTGGATGTTAGGGGGCCGAGAAAATCGGTGAGAAGTGTTGTCTCCATAGGTGTCCATTACCGCCGTCACACGTCATGGTATTGAGTGACAGGGTCTCTAAATGACTTTTGAGGGATTGGAGGACCATGTTGCCACCTCAGGTAGTCCAAATTCATATGGTGCACCAGCGGACGTTGCATACCGGGCTAGGTGATTTCTCCTCTTTCTCCGGACATGTTTTGTGAGTGTTGGTTCTTAAGAACGGATAGGCCAGGGTAAAAATGCAACATAGGGGGTTAAGAAAAAAGCTTGGACAGTACATGAAACATGTGTTTGTGCATTTTTCTCTTGAAATTTGTCCCCAGGACAGGTCTGAAGGTAAGGACGGACAACCGGCTAAAAAACCTCAATGAAGCAGCTTTGGTTGGCCAAAATACCGGTAGATCATACTGAGGACAAGCGGCAGTGGGATGGATGTCGTTTGCAGTACTGCGGATCGTCCGTTCGGTCCGCATAGCTTCTTACATCTTTGTCTATAAACAAGGGGCTGAAAATGGGCATTTCTGTTTCCAATAGTGCACGAAATAAGGAAATGAAAATCCCAATTTCATGATATTGTGTTTATGAGAAAATCCTGATTCGGTTTGGAGCACCACGACGGTTGGGTATGAGTTTGAAGACACAATGGAGAGAGCGCACTCAGCTGATGATTTTCTAATCGTTCCACGGAGTGTTGATGAAGGGTAACGGAGTGGGGATGCATTGGATTCCATTTCTGCAACTCCTGAGTATGATTCACCAGTAATTTTTCCAACCAGAGCTGCGTCATTGAGATTTTGCAACCGGTAGACCGTCCTTACCTTCAGACCTGTCCTGGGGACAAATTGCAAGAGAAACATGCACAACCACATGTTGTATGCAATGTTCAAGCTTTCTTCTTAACCCCCTAGTTTGCCTTTTTACCCCGTCTTTCCCGTTCTCTAGAACCAACACCCACAACACAAGTCCGATCAATGAGGAGAAATCACCTATCCCGGTATGCAACGTCCACTGGTGCACCATATGAATATGGACTACCTGAGGAGGCAACACGGTCCTCCAATCCCTCAAAAGTCATTTAGATCCCCTGTCACTCAATATCATGACGTGTGACGGCGGTAATGGACACCTATGGAGACAACACTCCTCACCGATTTTCTCGGCCCCCTAACATCCAGAAAGGCTGATTTTTTAATCAATTCACATTAACACTATGTGCAATCATAGAAATAAATTTTACTTTGATATCTCCTTTCCTTCTTGGTGTTGGGATTTTTATTTCCGCTAGTGTATATTACGTTTTTTTGTATGCTCAAATTTCGTCGAAAATCGCGTATTTCCTCGTTCAAATCATAGCCCACAAACAACATAATATAGAGATTTAAGTTATTATTCAAGTTTTGTCGGGTAGCATACATCATATAGAGTCCATAACTCGAGACAAGATATTCGTCGTGTGATTAAGGGTAGAAATGAGGGGCGAAAAACCGATTTTCGGCCTTTTTGGCTGCGCGCCTCATAGGATTAACATGGGGAACTTCAGGGCCAATGTGGCACCTTAAGAAATTATCCAAAAATTCTGAAAAAATTTACAGGTACTCTCTGGCACCTTAGACAACTTTTCCGCACTAATGCGTCATCAAAATCGAAAAAAAGTTTTTTTTGATACACCCTACTGTTCTTGGTTCATTTTGTTTAATGTTACACCTGGCGTGCTTGTGTTTATCATCTTCAAAAGGGTTAGTTTGTGGAATTATGATCTCTTTCCTTGTTGTTGTTGTTGTTGCATGCCCCCATGGCCAGCAGTCCTAGACTTGGTCCATGACGTTAAAAACCCTTAAAAAATCCAACACCGTCAAAACTATCATCTCTTTCCTTTGATGAAGTTAACTATTTCAATCCTAAGACACCGGAGAATATCATTGAATCCAATTGGGAAATTTGGGGCGCTAAGTCTGAAAGGGTTAAAGTGTTTTTTAGAATTTGTGTATTATTCAATAGATTATTCGATTTAAGAGTAACAAAGGTAAAGAAAGAGAAATATTAACTATTATTTTTAATTAATTAAATACAACCCACTTATAACGAGCACAAAAATGTACTCGATAAACGGTTTTCCGAAACGCCACAACCTCACACTAACTTTCCATGTATATTCATCACTTAGATTTTGACAAACACAAAACATTTATCATAAAACAAAATGAAATTTAGAAGCTTGCATGTATAAAACAATCATCTTCTATCTATACTCTATTCATTTTAAATAGGCGCCTGAAAATATTTACTTCCCCACCACCGAATCGGTAACCATAGCAATTATCGCCGTCAAAGTGACGAAGAAGGCTTACTATTGGCTGCGCGAAGAGCGTAACTATGGTTAAGCTTCTAGCGAGGAGGAAAGCACTATTTCTCAGGCGCCTGTTCTAAATGAAAAGATTATAGAAAACCAATGATGGATTTAATTTAATCAAATAACAATCCTTTTGTTGTGATTTTAAGATTGAAATTTAGCTTATTTGTGGTGTGAGTCCCGGATGGAGTTGGCCAAAGGTTAGCGAATATATCAACTAAAACGCACACAATGTACTCTTATTTAATTATTTCGCTCTTAAAAGAACCAAAGGAAGTTTTACGTCCCTGATGCTCTTTACATTTTACAAAAAACAGCACCAGGTGGCAAGAAAAATTAAAAACTCAAAAAGCCTATCAACCAAAGTTAAAGAAAAGCGAACCTTCTTTTCAGTATAATTAATACTTTTCTTCCAGAGCTACACCAAAAAAAACTCCATCTTTTCAAAAAAGGCAACTTTTTTTCTCACCCTTCAATCTTTCTTGCACGCATGAAATATGAATAACTTCTTCCCAAAAAAGAGCGGCTGGGCAAAGTCACCCAGCAGTGATACAGATTAAAACTGCCTCTAACCTTGTCCATTGTACTAACATCTGCAGCAACTCGTCTGTAAGGAGCTAGCTGATGTGGCTTCTATGTAGGAAGATCCGCGAGAGTCTCGTGTGTTGTGTTCTCAGTTTTAAATTCATTAGGAGTTACTCACTTGGAGCTGGAGTCTTTGTGAGCGATTTTTAAGAAGGAAAAAGTATGTTAATGATGCTCTTTAATTAAGGGCTCTTTTCACCGGACTTCACAATCAATCTTACGTATGGTTCAATGAATCGGTTCGTACTCAGGTTCAAAGTCGTATTCTACTGTGAATAAATCGATGGAAGGTATGGGATAAAATATTTTAAAATGTACTACAATTTTCACAAGTATTACGAAATATTTTCAGAGCTAAGGAATCGGTGTTTTAGAGTTGTAAACAAAGTTTAGTGTTCGCGTAACTTCAAACAAACTTACAGCGTATTTAAACAAAACCAATATACGGTTGAACAAAATTAAACGGTTTGTCAGCATCAATCAAATTTATTCCTGGTGAAAATTTCGTGAACATTATGATACGCAAACTTTGCATCCAGCTCTTATACCTTAAGGTGCATCGTTTACCATTTAGTTGTGATTTAAACTTTTACAGTGTTTGAGGATAGTTGAGTGATTTATTTCATTTGGAAACCTCTCCTGGATAATGTAACTGAATGAAGCCTTAAATGGTATGGGGGAACGACGCGACGATTCCACAAAAACTTGATTTGGTACAATGAGGTATACTCACGTTTTGAGATTAAATTTTATTAAAATAGTAGATTAAAAACCATGAAAAATGACGTTTTTATCAAGTATTTTCTTAGCCTAGTTTCTAAGACATAAATTTTTAAGATTCCGTTTTTTGTTTGGGTGTGAAAACATTTTCGAATCACTAATCATGCGCTGTGATGTCACATCCAATAGAAGCCCGTTTTCTGATAACGTTTTGGCAAAAATAAAATTGAATTTTAAATTATTTAAAACACATTTTTGATATTAAATCAGAAATTTGGGAGTTTTAAACCAGAATGCATCAAAAAAGTATAAAATCAACCAAATCCCTCACTCATGCAAATGCCTCATTTTTATGGCAACGTCTTTCTAGCTAGAGGGAGACATAAAAACGAGTGTTACGGGGTGCAGTAGAAACTCGCATGGCAAATTTTATATTTGTTTTATTGTGGTATTGACAAGGAAGGTTGTTAAACGAAATGCATGGACTTATACATTGCGCTAAAAATGAAATAACGTAATTCAAGAATAGAGAGAAATCACTTTTCATTCAAGATCATATTTTTATTTAATAAATAATATTAGTAGAGAGAGTATTAACATTTTTGGCGTATATTCATAAAACGGGGAAACTCAACCGATACCCTTAAAAAAATTCTCAAAAGAAACAATCCTTTTGATTTTTTAAGAGCAGAAATCTATATTTACTTAAAATCACATCCAAAATAGGAAAAAAAGGATATCAGAATAAATCTCAAATAGAATATTTCCCTAATTCCCAAACGAAAAAACCGGGTAGTGATTTATTTCCCATTTTTCATCCGTTTTCCTGATCAGTTCCTTCTGCCAAAAAAAGGCCAATTCCAAGCAATAACCTCACAATAATAAGACCCCTCCCACTGTAAAAAACCCTGCCTTCTAAACAGTCTGCCGTTGAATCAATCTATAGGCAATCCATCCACGAATGAATTCAGACTAGGATCATGTTTCCGATTTTTTGCAGGGATTGATATCAGGCATTTATATACGATTCGGTTCCGTAATTAAGCATTGCTTTGCAATTCTATAAGTTTTCGGGAGGGGAAATCTAGGTTTCATTCAATGGTACCGTATCTTCGAATTTAAAAGCTGCCATAGATTTTATTGTTGTGTAAGAAAGAGAAACGAAATCTGAAAATATAAACGCAAATTAAGTATAACTTTAATTTTTGATGTGAAATAAAATAGCAAAAATATCTATGGTGAAAAAATATATAAATTAGTTCAAATTTAATTGAATTAGTATTAGTTCAAATGTAATTTTCTGTAACATGTTTTCAAACAAATATTTTCACGTTTGGGTATATTTAAATTTTCTTAAAAAAAAAATAATAGGTATATAATCAATATTAGTGTAATATCATAACATCAAAACTTTATTCGATTTTATAACATCATTTTAATAAGATTTCTAAACCACTAAAATTAATTCAAATGTAATTTTCTGTAACATGTTTTCAAACAATTATTTCCACTTCTGGATATATTTAAATTTTCTTTAAAAAAAATAATAGGTATATAATCAATATTAGTGTAATATCATAACATCAAAACTTTATTCGATTTTATTAACATCATTTAAATAAGATTTCTAAACCACAAAAATCCATTTTAATGTTGACAACTAGTGTTTAAATTGAAAAAGTTCGTTATTTGATCAAAAAAGGTTTTATACTCTGTACGAAATTCATACTTTTTCACTCCTTTTAACTGCAACAATATTAAAATACTTTTTGTCATTCAGCTGAGAGGAAAGGAAACTTGTTCATATTCAATAACATATCCTACTACTATTATAATTGTGAATGTTTGTCCGGATGTTTGTTACTCTTTCACGCAAAAACTACTGAATGGATTTTAATGAAATTTTACCATAATGTAGCTTATACATCAGAATAACACATAGGCTATAATTTATAAAGAGAAAATCAGTCCTTCATTCTTTTTTTCCCGTTTTTCCTGCTTTTTTTCACTTATTTTTCCGTGTTTGAAAACCTGTTTTACCAGTCATACAACGAGTTAAAAATAAAACATTGTTTCAAATGAGACACAGATCACTAGACTTTTTCATTTACTAGATCTTTTATTTTAGTTTTAAACACTGGTTTTAAATTTCTTAATTTGTTCACTAGACTTTTTACTACGGTTTCAAATTTGTTATTTTATAAAGGCACCAAGATATTATTAAACATTATCAGAAACATCGGAATTGTAAAAAGTGACAAGAACACCGGGATTGGAAAATTAGCGAGAACATCGGGAAGGAAAAATTACCGAGAACACTGGGATAGGAAATTTACCATAAAGACACCCAGAATACCGGAATATAAAAATTACCGTAAACACTGAGATAGGAAAATTACCGGGAACGCAGCCGGGATTAGAAAAATTACCATGATCACCGGGCAACGGGATAAGATTACCGGGAACACTGGGATAGGAAAGAGGCGCCTGGGATACCGGGATGATTTGTAATATTGCTAATTTACAAAATTATAAATGTATTTTAAGAAATATTTTAAAAAATAAATTTATACACCCCACCCGTGCAAGGCCGGGTATAACAGCTAGTATATAATATGATGGAATACCCTTTTAATAACGTATTACAAAAATACCAAATTTAAATAATATTATAGTTTACCTCAAAAACATTATTAAATTAAAGAGTTTAAGGTAGAAAACATCATTTATAAAAGTATTATCTGTTTTGTGTTTATTAAAGACTGTTTTCAAAATAACAGAAGTTCTATTTTTGGGAATATACAACACGATACCTTTTTAATTCCAGTAACAGATTGATAAAAGTTTGATCGTTATTAAAAAAACAAAACAATTTGTACCGTCTCGGACGTCATAATTCCAATTTTCCATTCGTTTCACAGCTAACCGAACTTGATAGGCAATATTCTTAAAAATTTTCGGATCAAAAGGGAGAAATAACAGTTTCATTACTCCGTTTCCAGTGATTTTAATTAATGAAAAGGCATTAGTTTCTCATTTAAACTTCAAACATTCCGATACTTCTAAGAATAAAAAAGATAAAATTTAATCTTTTAAGGTCTTTAAAATAGAGCGTTAGGAAAAGATGGTTGATATTTAATATCCTTTAAGTTTAATGTGAGAAGAAAAATAAGTGTATTTCTATAGTTTTCTCATAAACTTAAATGACTTATTCTACTTTTGTTTTCAGGTAACCTGAGGCTAGAATAAATATCATTATTCTGATAATAACAATCGCATTACCGAACTTGGATGTTACAAAACCAGATTGCTTCAGTTTTAACCTTTATTTTTATTTGACGGTTGAGTGCGAGGATTTATTTAATTCCTTTATTGCTTACTTTTCCGAAAGTAATCAGAATTTATACAGGCAATAATAGTACTATGAAAATTAAAGGGAAAATAACTTTATTTTAATCCAAGTGAAAAGAAACCGGAGTTTATGGAATTGGGTGGGAAATTTTTAGAATGAGGATAATTTATTGTGCACTTGAGAACATAAATTTAAACGGAAAAAAAGAAATTATAAAGTTTAGTTTTTAGGAAAAAAATTACTAATACGACTATGTTGTTTAAACCTTTAGAATAAAGTTATTTGATTTCTTAAAAATTAGGGAAAATTTAAGTTTGTCATGTATTAATATTAACCCTCAAAAGTTAGTCATGTATATTTTTATTTCTTTAATCATTTTGTTGCTTGTAGATATTTACACTACCTACTCATTTATACTCTGTTCATTTTAAACTGGCGCTTGAAAATATTTCCTTCCCCCACCACCGATCGGTAACCATAGCAACTATCACGTCAAAGTGACGAAGAAGGCTTACTATTGGCTGCTTGAAGAGCGTAACTATGGTTACGCTTCTAGCGTGGGGGAAAGCACTATTTCTCAAGCGCCAATTCTAAATGAATATAGTATAGAATAGGCCACTGAAAAATAGTGCTTTCCCCCTCGCTAGAAGCGTAACCATAGTAACGCTCTTCGAGCAGCCTTCTTCATCGCTTTTAAGTTGATAGTTGCCATCGTTAATAATTCGGTGGTGGGGGAAGAAAATATTTCAGCCGCCTATTCAAAATGAATAGAGCATATAAATATATATATTTTTATTAGTTTTTGTCATGCGTTTACCTACGAAAAATATCTTGTATTTTAATCTTTAAGTTATTCATGCTTTACTAATTATTTAAAAAAGCATCTCAAGAAAAATGATAAAAAGACGAAGAATTTTATAAAATCCTTAATAAAAAATCAGAATGTTTTCACTTTATACTTTATTAATTACATACGAATTTTGACTTTCTACAGATTTTAAAAATAGTTTTTTTGTAAAAACAAGTATACGTCATTGAAAGGATCTTTATGAAATGGGTAAGATCTTTGAGAAATTCATTTTCCTCCTGTGGTCATTTCAAAAATGATAAATAATGAACTGAAATTATCTGAATGTATTAAAACCCTACTTTGAAAACCAAAATTTCCTAAACTACTTGATCTGATAACTCTATATCTCACCTAGTTTTACTGTAGTGTAGATAGTTTGGCCCTCGAGTTATTAAAGGTTGGACCTCATTGCGAGGGCATCATATTTGTTTGAACAGAGTAATTAAGAAATATGATCCAAGCACACAGTATAGAGCTTAACAGAGTGTTCATCTCCATAGACGCTAATGGCAACTTTTTTAACAGGGCTTTTCCCATAGGGATTTTCGAGTACATCGGACCGCCTCCTTTTACCTCCTATAGCTCCACCACCCACCTGGCACTCACCCACTTCATTTGCCCACTGAAGCTGTCACTCAAAGTCATTTGCTCAATCAATCGCATTTAGCTTTTTCTGATTGGCTGCTGAACTGAATTATAATCTGCAAGCTGAATTAAATTAATTACCTTAGGAGGAAAACGGCCCTTTGGCATCTCTGTTAAGCTCTATACTCTGTGATCTCAAGTTAATAAAAAATACGTCTCCAAACAAATTGGTTAAAGGGCTATTCCGTATGAACAGGGACATGATCATGAAAAATAAAATAATAAAATAATAAAATTATTTTAGGGAATAATTATGCAGTATTGATCTAATTGTGTTTTGCATTGCTTAAATTTTGTGTGAAATTATTTTTATCGGAATGTCAGCATCTAAAAATCAATATTTAGAACTGCTTGTTTTAAAGGTTAATTTGTTAATGAAAAATATGTTTTATTTTGAAAATTAAAAATAAATTAATTAGTTTTTACAACTTCTTTGTTAAATATACTCATAAACTTTATAGTAAAAATGAAATAAAGTGTTTAAATCAATTTAATTATATTTATATTCATGAATAACTGAACGCTTATACACATGTAGCGTGAGTTACGAACAGCTTTCTATATTTTATTTAATTTCTGATTTTTTTAAGTGTTCCCAGTAAAACTGTTTGCTATTTTGGAATAAGGGAAGTATATTCAAACACCTGACAAGCATCTAGAATTATTGAAACACTATTTAAGCAGAAAACAAGTTTGAATTTTATTCTCATAAATCCATGTCTTTTTCTTGTAGTGTGAGTTACGACGCTATTTTAATTAATATTTAAAAAACTAAAATTCTTAAAAGATTCGCATACTTTTTTTTAAATTAATAGCATAAATTTCAATATGCATGATTTTTTTAGAAAGAAAATAATAGTTATTTCTATATTTAAAAATTATTTGAAATTGCAATTTTGAAAAAAAAAATGTAGCGTGAGTTACGGTGGAATTGCCCTTAACTGTTTAAACTACAGCCACACAAAACCGATCCTCACTTTTAGGATAATCCCGAACACATGACACGTTTCGTCTACAAACCAACGAAGAACGTTAAGAAGCAATTTGAGAAAGATCCCCTTCAGCTAATCAAAGCCATCACCTCCCCGATACTCCACAAACACCATTAATAAGCTTAACCCCATCAGTTCAAGTCCAGAAACTTCGGTTAAACACTCCAAAACATAGCGCAAAAAGCACCACCACCACCCAAATTCACCACTAACGATATTATGATAACCGTTAACGAGCGTTGTGCACGTCGTCGTGCGAAAAATTCACGCCAGCTTTTGAATAAGCCGGCAGTGGTCAGAAAAAATAACCTACAATAATTATTTATGATTAGTTTTAATGGAAGATTCGATGAATAATTCATCCAAGGTCTTATTATTATTAAAAGAACGGAAATTCCATTATTAGACCCCAAGAAAATGAGGCTAGGTATTAAGGGGAATTATGGTTTTTAATTATTTTCATTGGTGCGCTTAACACGAGGCGATTTGAGTGGTTTTTCTTGTGCGTTGGTCCCGTTCCTTTGTTTTGTTCTCATAAGATCTGGTTAAGGGTGTGAAAAATGAGGTGGTGGGGATTTTCTAAGGGCTGTTAAAGGGAAGTTTTGTAAAGGAGAGGTATTAGGCTGGTCTTGGGGGATGGGGTTATGAAGGAATTTTTTGTGGGGTTTTCGCACTTAACTAGATGATGAATTTTACTTGAATGGGAGATTATTAATTTTGTGTGATGAAGAGTAGATAAGAATGATGGAAATCTTAATTCTCGATTTTTTTGGCTTGTTTTGTGATAGGTTGTGATAGAATTTCAGGAGATCTGAAGAAAATATGGATTGTTGCTAAAATATTTATAATCATTTGTGAAGACTGGTGTATGTTATGATGCATGTTCTTTGAGAATATTTCTTATTAATTTGTCAAATTATTAAGCGGATATTAAGATGAGGTATTGTTAATAATATTATTAATTATTAATAAATTATTAGACATTTTTTTTAGTTTTGAAACATTAATATGTAGAGAGGAGAGTAGCATCAACATGATAAAATCTAAACTCTTTGAAAAGTTGACAACAGAAAAGTGACGCTTTGTTTCACAAAAAATCTTTTGGAACATTAAAAGAGGTTTTTTAAATTTCTTATTATGAGCTCCCAAAAAGAGATATTTGATTCGGAATTGTTTTATTAGATGCGCAAAGAACTATATTTAATATGTTACCTACGTTTGAATAAATATCATTGCATAGAAAAGTTATAAAAATAATTTAATAAAATGTATCCCAAGGTGACCCACTCTCCCGTCTCCCCTACACTTTAAATATAAATTAAACTTGACACATATTCACACATTTCTTTATACTGCGTGTTCTTTATATACATACACCTAACTACATAATAACACACAATATTCTTACTTTCAAAATTAGTATATTCCAAAAAAATACACAGACGGCTTTTGAAAACAATATTCGATTTATAAAGATAGTTCTCAGACGTTTAGATACCCTTCCAAATAAATATCAGCCCGTTTTGATTCAGGGATCTGATAAAATCCTTTAGACGTACTTGGGAAAATATAGCACTTCTTACATTCACTTTGATATTTTTAAACTTAAAAATAAACACGCATGTAAGTTTGAGGCCATACAATGTAACAACTTTTCAAATAAAACTCCCACAACATAAAACACATTAATAAACTCCCCAAAAGTCCACTCAAAATAAACAACATAAAGATGATTCCAATCTGTACATCACTGGGGAACATAAGCAAAAGAAACTTTCCCAACCAATAAGGTGAAAAAAACCTCGTAAAGTTAAGGCGATATTTTTACACTCCCTGTCCGAGCATCTGCGCAAAAAAACTTTTTTTCCCATCCCACTCTTTGAAGAGTATCAATCAACCCAGGCAGCTGACATTCCGAATTTTCTTCTCATTCTTACAAGGATCGGATTGATTTTAATCTATACGACTACATCCCAGTTCGACAATAGATACTCACTAGTAGCTAAAAATAATCTTCATCGGACGGAAAAAAAATTTCATCCACGAGCTTGGGGAATTTGTTTTCCCCAAAAAATAAAAATGAAGATATCTTTAAATGGGAAATGCGCGCGGTGTTTGGTTTACATTGGGGTATTCCGGGAAAAACGACCTAAATGTAATTACCAAAATGCTTCGAAATATATATCTAGGGGAGTAGTAACATATATCCTGAAAATATTTGGTTCGTTTTTTTGTTGTTATGATCGATATATCGCTAAATCCTAGCGTCGTGTGATTATTTCCGTCTAAGATGAGGATCATCATGGCCTATTATAAGAGTTTTTTTCTCCACTCATAATGTTGAGTAATGGTAGATGTGTCAGTTGTGTGGCAGATGTTTATCCGAGTTGTGTTGAGATGTATTGTAGCAAAATGGTTTTTCGGATTTAGCTTTCTATTCCTCTGTGTAATATTTTAATGTTTAGTTACGGTTGGAGAAGTGAAAAGAAAAAACTAATGTGATAATTTAAGAAAAAATGGCGTCGTTCTCAAAAGATAAGAGTTGCAGTAAAATAATATAAATAAAGTTACACTTTTATTACAATTGCATGATTAAATTCTTAAAGAATGAAAAGCGAGTCGTATTAATAACTAATTTGGGCAGATGTTGATATTCTAAGAAAGTTGAACCTTTTTAAGAAATTTCCAAGAGTTATTTTAACTAGTATAGAAAATAAGAATTCAAATATTTTATTATAAGTGAAATAAATTCATTTCATGAATAGTTAATGAGGACAAAAAAACCAAGTATCACAAAGATAAGTAAAAGATATATTTCATAGAATTTAATTCATCGTAGTTCTTAACTCCATTTTCCTATTTAATACATAAATTACCTTTATTGGAAAATCTTATATATTCTTAATCATTATATTATTCACATTCATTCAATTCTTATATAACACAATATAGAGATACTGAAAAACCCTAAACCATTTTAAATCAGATTATTTTCTCCCCAAGCAGTTTTATCATAACATCATTAAAATAAAAACCCATTTAATGCTTAAAACACAAAATTAAATAACTACATTCAATAAATAAAATTTACTGTGCAAATAAGGTAAAATAAGTAAAAAGCAACGTTCATAATATGCATATATGTTTTGACTTCATTCAAATTTATATTTTTAGAATAAACTCTACATTGGTGTCCAGGTCAAACGGCTAGAGTATCTGGCTACTAGTATTATTTTTAATGCAAATATAAACGAATGTGACCTCTCTGTGAAAAGGAGTTGTGTGAGCGAATATGTGGGTGGCGTGGATGATAGTACACACTTCCGTTATTTTAGTCCACATATCGTCACCTTAGAATCAAAAACTACAATCTCTGGAAATTCACGCAGCTTAGTCGTTCATTCTGCTCGTTTTGTTGGCGGTTTTGGCGTTGTTAAAGGGTTGCTACTATCCATTGTTAAACTTAAAAAGGGAAAAAATAAAACTTTGAATCTTAATAATTCTAAAACTAATTTGAATTTTTTAAAAAACGAAACGACAATCTTTTTGTAATAAATAATTGTATATGTATTTAAAATATTGTACTTCTACCATGATTAGTTTTTTTTTTATAACGAAAAAAGTGTTCCAATTATTTCATTGGCTGCTGTGAAACGAGCTAGATTCAATGACAGTCTTGGCGGTCTGATATCGCAAGCAGGTTGCCATAACAGGCGCAGTATTTTCGTCATCTTAAAATAAAATAACACTGGCTTCTAGTCTGATTCGGAAATATTCGGAATCGCAAGCTAGAAAGCTCATTTCATTGGTTCGTAAGCGTGACATCATCTAGCTGGCAAAGTGCCAAACCAATCAAATGTGCGTCTCCGACGATCTGAAGAAATTATTATATTTTTTGATTTAGTGGTATTTAATTGGTGGATTTTTTATGGGTAGTGGTTTGAATTAGCGTCTGTCGCCAAGGATCGGGATCCCCGAAGTTAGCCGAACGGAGATAGTAGTTTTTGATTCTAAGGTGACGATATTCTATGTTAGGTAACGCAAAAATTGGTACTATTGGATTGATTCAAAGATAAAATCAGCTTGTATTTACCACAGAGTATTAAAACAGAGAAGCCATGGTTATAAACGATAACTGAAAAACTGGACTGCTGAAAAACTCTGTGAGAGAGGAGAGAAAAACTGTAGAGAGAGAGAGGAGAAGAATCTCCATCCTCTATTCCATCTCCCAAAGTGGCAGATTGAATGAACACGTGACGTCGAATGAACCACCGAATTTTATAGCCTGGACATCTTTTAATCACAGATATTTGCAGTGCTGCTACCATATGGGAAGGGTCATACTGGGCACAGGATCAGGCGTAATGGCTGAGGCGTATCTCCAACATCTCCTCATCTCTTTGTGTGATGGTTAGGTGAGGTCAATAAGCGAACAAAAGAATGGGGCAAATATCCACTGCCCAATAAGAATATCTCAAGAATATCCCTGCCCACCCTATTGGAAACCTTTTTTCTGGTATTCCATAAACCAGTATGAATTATACTGGATCCAGTATAATTTAAACTGGTTCCAGTATCATTTATACTGGATCCAGTATAATTCATACTGGTTTATGGAATACCAGAAAAAAGGTTTCCAATAGAGCAAAGAGATGGGGATATGTTGCAGATACACCTCAGCCATTACGCCCGACTCTGCGCCCATGGTGACCACGGTCTAAGGCTCAAAACACACTGCCGGTCTTATAGTCGCTACTGCAATCAATCTCCATAAAAAAGCATGGATAAAGCCTAGTCCCCTATCTTGACAGGAAAGGGGGAGTCTCAGGCTGAACTCCATGCTTTTTCCCCTCTTTGATTGATTGCTGTCACGTCTTATGGTCGCTAGGTCTGACTTACCATTGAGAGGGCATTCTAGAATGGCGTTTGGACCCTTTGCACGGCTTTTTCTTTTGTAGTATTGTACAGGGGTGGAAAATCTGCGCCAACTGCGCCAAACTGCGCCGAAATTGGTTACCTGCGCCAATCTGCTCCAAAAATGGCAAAATTCCGAATTTTGCGCCAAACTGCGCCAAAAACGCGATAATCCGTTCAATCTGAATTTGTAACCCTGAAAATCTAACTGATAAGAAAAGAACCAATCCTCAGACACTATGATCGATTCTCTTCCCGCTAGGATCGCTATGAAACGGGGGGCCGGATGCAACTACGTTTTGCGACGATTTTGAGACCGGTCGAATCCTACTTCCACAGCTCGCGTTGCTACGTGGTGGAACGCTTCAGCAAATGAGGAGGAAAACGTCAGCCCGATCGTCCGTCGCGGTGGAAATTGAAATAAATAGAACGATTGTAACGGAACGTTATGCGTTGATTTGATTTTTGGCCGTGTTTTTCGGTGATAAGCACAGGGTTCGTACGCTCCTTGAAAATTAATTTCATTTTCAAGCACTGGAAACTCCTTGAATTCGGGTTGTACTCCTTAAAAACTTTCAAATTTTCATCTTGAATATTTCTTCTGTAAATTTATTTCCCCTATAAAATAGGTTTCAATCCGCAGCGTTTAGTGCGTTGAAAAGTCGGAAATCGCGATATTTCGCGAAAGTTTCGGGGTTTTTTTTCTTGCGGAATGTCCCGTTCTTCCCCCGACTTTCTTGGACGGCCCGCGGATGTTGCTGTTGATTCAAGTTGGCTTCTTCATGCGTCATTATTGCGATGAAGAAAAAACAACTTTACCGTGGTTAGAAGCCCACAACTCCGGTGTTCCGGAAGTCGGAAAAATAGCAATATTTCGGAATTTTTTTTGGAGTGTTCCGTTCTTCCCCCGACTTTGTTGGACGGCCGCGGGTTTTGAGTTTTAAAACATGTAATATTAATCTTTTAGCCAAAAAATGGAGTTCCTTTAAATTAGTGTAATGGTATTTAGAAAAATGATGATCGGGGAAGGAATTTTCAATGATTAATGTATGATCATTGAAAATTCCTTCCCCGATCATCATTTTTCTAAACACCATTAAGGGAACTCCATTCTTTGGCTAGAAAATTAATACTGCGCGTTTTAAAACTCACCCCAGGGTTTAGCAAGAGGTCCAATTTCTATCAAATTTATGGTGTAAGTAGTACGGATACTCCTGTACCTCATGCAATAAATTTTTTCATTTAATAATGTTTTTTTTTTCGTTAAACGGGCCTTAGCAAAACGTCCTTTTGTAACGCTCTCGCACTACATTAGGTCCTAGCTCTTTAACGGTGTAACTGCGACCCCCCTTTCTACACCAATTCTTGTTCGTCTTGATGTACTCTACCTACCCTACCCATTTTGGTGCACCATTTCAGAATCACCCTGTATAAAACCTAACTATTAGATTAGCCTGATGCTGATTCACTGTAAACTGATACGGAAATGAAATTTGCGTTGATACAAAACCACTAAAAGCTGATACAAAAATGCATTTTGACTTGATACAAAACTGCCCTAAAGCTGATACAAAAATCATTTTTGGATTTTCCACCCCTGTATTGTAGTAAAAATTCCCCATTAGCAATCTGTTTATATTATTTTTAAAGACAATTTTCATAACTTAAAAAACACGAAAAATAAACATCTTCACCAAACAAAATATCTCGGCCTCCTTTTCAAGTATTAACTGTCAGCAAAGAAAAAGAAAAAAAAACCTCTCCATTACGGCAAAGTTTTTTTACCCAAGAAAATTTGCAAAAGCTAAAAAACACAGAAAACAACTCAAACCACCTTTACCAATCACTCACTCTAACAACCCTTCACAATCCCAACAACACCCCCGAAGGTAGAAGGACCAATCAACCCGAAACGCGTCCGTTGAAAATCCAATCAGGAGTCAACACAGCATCCATTTCTGCAGGAGGCCAATTTGAAGCGGGAACGCGAATTACATTAATACGCAAATGATGTCACCATTGATAGGGATAGAGAGGCTTCAGTGTCCGGCTTTGTCCCGTAATCGGACGCCCGGGCTACCCAGAGATTTACCCGATTCTTAGAGGGAAGAGAATGCAAATTTTGTCACCGGGTAATTTCAGGCAGGGGGGTGTATGGTTGCCCTTTTGGAAAGGGACGGGACTGCTCTGTTATTGGGGGTTTAGTTGGCGTTGTGGTATTTAGGGTTTCGCGTTATGATTACTTTGTCGATGTAAGTTTTGTTATTAGTTTAGTTCAAAAATTGACCGATAGATGACGCTGTATCGTTATAGCATAAATATTTGTGTTTTTATTTCATAAGAGATAACGATAAGATTGATTTAACATGACCGCGTCTTTTAATTAGAAAATTCTGGCATGTCCCAGATCGATATATTTCTCGAGATATTTTTGCGCTATGTTTCTTTTGTCAAACAAATTCCCGTTGATTTAGGTGGTGTATACTTTGATAAATATCAGGTCATTTTAAGCAAGTTATTGTTGGTTTAAAAATATATATTTTTTAACAGAGGTCTTTTAACCCTTTATGCCCATACGGGACTTGTAAATCCCACTTCCGAATGTTCCAAATTAGTCCAATTTTAGTCTTGTAAGGCCGAATTTCGTTTACTTCTAGTTGCAGTTACGTAAACTTGACATATTTGGGACGAGCTGTGCTAATAGGGTTAATATGTAGCTTATATACTTAATATACTTATAGGGATAACGTATAAAAAATATACAGCACATTTTTTCTGAAAAACATAATTTGGGACATAAAGGTTTAAGTTTATTGCTCGAGAGGACTACACTACACAAACAAAACTAAATCGCACAAAAAAACTAAGTTTTCGACTGGTTGTATAATTGTGTGTTTTGTCAGTTCACTCAACTAAATAATTTGCGTTGCCAATCCCATGCCAATTGTTTTGTTTTATATAGCCAAGTATTCTTATGTAACCAATGGACGTTGTTTAATTAGTTGATTCGTAATAAGTTGGTATCATTATACAAATTCAAGTGTTTCGATTGGTATCTTGTATCTTTAGTTAGGGAAAATGTTTGAGGCAGAAATTCAATAAGAGACATTCAAATAAATTGCATAATCACATATTTTTCTTGATTCTGATGTTTTTTTCGAAGTACTATGTAATTAATTGGTTTAATTTACCTAGTTTCTCAGGGGTAAAACTAATTCATATCATTCGTAATTACACATCTGTCTGTTTTTGACATTATAATAATTTCATTTAATTAATTTATGCTTGCTTTAAGTAATGCATATAATAAGATGTTGGATACAATCAAGACTAGCAAAAAGTTTTAACTTTCGTTGCTGTTTTTTTGTTAATTTAATTAGCGGAACCTTTAAAATCAATATAAATTTGCTAACTAAAAGAGACCATCTTAAGTTTTATAGCAATATCAGTTATAACTCTTGAATTTTCTGAAACATTATTTTCCATTTGAGAATGGTTATAATGAAACTTAATAAATCGTTCGTGTGAAATTGCTTAAAAAGTATATCTTTTAAGTTAGTATTGCCCTTTCACACTAGTTTTTTTAATATACATCAGAAATGTCATTAAATTCATTAATGTCAGTTGAATTTAAGACTAATAATATTAGTTTGAATTAATATATGCCGTATAATTAATACATGAAATGAGCACAAATGCAATCAGCTAATGGGACTCTAAAAAGACTAACAATCACCTGTTTTCTTAAACCAAATGTAAACACCAGAAGGGAACATAAAAAAATCATAATTAGAAATAAAGAGTCAATGTTTTTTGCATATTTTCTAAGCAGTATTTGCAAGAAACTACGGAAAACGAAATAATAGTAGGAAAAAATAGTAGTTTATTTTTCATTTCGGTTCCATTAAGTTAAATATACTTAAAAGGTTTCTTGAAAACAACACAACTCTTTGCTGTTTATTCCTAGAAAATATCATTTTAAGAGAAATATTTTTTTCAGCTCATATTGATTATTCGAGTATTTATTCCATATTTTCTGGAAGTGGTGCTACTCACAAAAAAAGTTGGTTCTTTTGCATGTGCTCATGCATCTTTTTAAATTTATAACTTACATGTTACTAAAAATATTAATGCTGTATCATTAATAAGTCGGTAGGATTACTTAACATTTATAATATTGTTATTGATTAATATTGGGAAAATCTTTTAAAAACTCTTCAAAATAATACAACTTTAGGTTTATAATGAAATAACTAATTTAATTCAAATTAGTATAATTTTGTAAAAAATCATTTGGGATTGAAAACAATGGACCATTTAATGTTAAATTACATATTTCTATAATCACACACAACCTTAAGTTAAACTGGTGATAATAGTTTTTTAATCTTTACTTATACATGTGTAGTTTTAATTATTTACCAACTATTTGGGTGTTAATTAATTAGTGTTTTTTACTGTGTTAAGATAGATAAGTGTTTTTTTCAAAGCAGTTCTCTTATAAATTAGAAAATGAAGAAATTTAGTGTTTAAGAAAAATGTAGATTTCAAATTATCCTCCATTTAAATTAATTAATCCAGCGAATAAAAACTGGACTTTTTTAAACGAAATCTAAATAAACTTGCAATTATAAGTAATCATATTAGTAGGACTTTATATAATTTCATAAACTCAAGCTAATAGTTATACATCATGCTATTTTTTTATACCAAGCAATCAAAACACTTTATAGATCGGGCATTCGTTCGAATTGCCAATAGCTTTTACGAGATTTAGTAAACCCTTCAAAATTAAAGTAAATTTAACTACTCTCATTACAATAAATAGTCTAATTTGCGATCGCAATTGAACGTGGGAACATGGTTAGAAATTTTACTTGAAAAACCATATAAATTTTTTGTAATCAATAAACAAACAAGCATTCAACTTATACAAATTAAAGTAATTCATAAAATACATCACTGACCTTATAGTCCGAGAGCTGGCTACATAAGAGTTTAACCGGAAAAACATGTTTCTGAAAATTTTATAATAGATTGGGCACTTCTTAATAAACAAAATTCGCTCGGTCAGCCTGCGCAAAGCGGTTGCTTTCGAGGGGCCAGCTCGGGTCAAAATAGCCAAAAATTGCATCGAGTTTAACCGGAAAAACGTATACATGATTTTTACGTCATTCGAAAGGCTTCGACCCCCTGAACACAAATATGCTGGTCAGCCGGCCGAAAGCGGTTGCTTTCGAGGGGTCAGCTCGGGTCAAAATAGCCAAAAATTGCATCGAATATAACCGGAAAAACGTATACATGATTTTTACGTCATTCGAAAGCTTACGACCCCCTGAACACAAATATGCTGGTCAGCCGGCCGAAAGCGGTTGCTTTCGAGGGGTCAGCTCGGTTTAAAGTTGAAAAAACCCTATTCAAACCTATGTAATCATTTTTGCGGAAATTTCATTGTTGTGTAAAGCACTTTAATTATGGTTAAATTGAGAGACCATGATGACGGTGGTATTTTGAAAGTAGTGGATTTTCCCCTGAAGGGATTTTTTAGGAATTTTGGAATATCGATCAGGACACTATCTTCTACGTTTCCACCAATTTTCAGCTTAATATTTTTAATTTCTACCAAAATTTCAACCCAGCAAATAATTTATTTAATAAATATTAATAATAATTGAATTAAGTTTTTCATTTCGAACTTTTTCACGTTGTCGCTTAAAATTCACATTATTAAGCAAATCAGGACAAAAACGAACTCAATCGGGTTCTTGGTTCAGTCGCTATGCTTGAAAACTCAATCCAAGATGGCGGTGGTTTTTCCAAAATGGCGGATTTTCTCCTTCACAGAATTTTTGGGAATTTCAGGATATCAATAAGGACATTATCCTCTACATTTCCACCAATTTTCAGCCTGTTATATTGAATATCCGGATCAATATGGACTAAGTAGATTGTTTAAATGTGGCGTGGTGAAAAGTATCATCTTTTCGCACTGCGCGCACAATATCTCTATAACTATTCAATAAAATTGTCCAAAACTTTTACAGTATCTTCCTTGCATATGTATGTTCAAATTAATGTATGGGTTTGAAATTTTGATCAATGCATTCCAATTTACAAACAATTAAAATCAGGGTTTTTTTCTCAAAATTTGATAATTTAACTTTGAAAATTTTAATAATGGTGAAATAATTTAAATAAGTTTTTCGTTCTTCGTTAATTTAAAGATAAGTGTCTTTTGAATGTTCAGAAAAAGAAGCAGCGGAAAAATATAATTTACTTTTCTTAAAAAGCTGCGCGCAGTAAAAAAATGGCCTAAAAACTACCAAGTACTTAAAGCGATTTTTCAAACACAAATTATTTTTAAAAAATGTTTTGTTGGATATGTTTTGAATAAGAAAGTATTTTCAAAATAGTTTCTCCAAAAATCTCATTGAAAGAAACATTTGCTAAAGAATTACATCATCTTAAAAATTCTTGTAGACTATCTCCATTTCAGACATCCCAATGGGAAAACCCATACTAACGATTTGAAAACTAAGATATTTTTAGAAAGTTGGTCGCTGCAAGTACTTCTTTTATAAAAAACAATAAACAGGATTACATAGGTTTGAATAGGGTTTTTGCAACTTTGACCCGAGCTGACCCCTCGAAAGCAACCGCTTTCGGCCGGCTGACCAGTATATTTGTGTTCAGGGGGTCGTAAGCTTTCGAATGACATAAAAATCATGTATACGTTTTTCCGGTTAAATTCGATGCAATTTTTGGCGATTTTGACCAGAGCTGACCCCTCGAAAGCAACCGCTTTCGGCCGGCTGACCAGCATATTTGTGTTCAGGGGATCGAAGCCTTTCGAATGACGTAAAAATCATGTATACTTTTTTCCGGTTAAACTCGATGCAATTTTTGGCTATTTTGACCCGAGCTGACCCCTCGAAAGCAACCGCTTTGCGCAGGCTGACCGAGCGAATTTTGTTTATTAAGAAGTGCCCAATCTATTATAAAATTTTCAGAAATATGTTTTTCCGGTTAAACTCTCATGTAGCCAGCTCTCGGACTATTAAGGATAGTTGGTTAAGATGTAAAAGATAATCACAAGACATTGTTTCATCATATCACAGGAATTATGGGACAACTATCAATGTTATTATTTTTATCCACGCGTGAAAAATAAAAGCAAAGTCAAATTCAAAACAGTTAGATTTGAGAGAACAACAGATTTGAGAAAACTGCTCAAATAATATTTGAATATTAAAAAGTGGTAAGTCTTTCTGGTCTCGAGCAATATTGACACATGTTGGATTCCTTGCGCCTTCCGATTGGGTCATGGATCCCCTATAGCAGCCACTGAGCTATAAAACAAAATGGAGTGACAACCTCCGATACTATAACAAGCGACCAAACGTGCCGGCGCGGAAGGTTCAATTGCCCCGATTGCTCGCAGCAATCGGGGCATTCGGGGCTAGAAACAATCGGGGCAATCCCCGCATGACCCCCTTTTAATCCGCCCATGCCTGTTTTTTTTAAAAATATTATGAGAAAAATTTAGAATGGTCGTTTCATTCTGTGTATACAACTGGCTAACAGATGGGGGAAATTAAAAGAAGATGGAAATCCTTTCCGTGGTGTGATGCGGTTTCAGCACGCTCACTATAGTCACTCCAGTTTGTTTTATAGCTCAGTGATAACAGCACAGATGTTCAAGATTCGTCTAATTTTTGTCATAAAAGGCCAAATTTCGTTCATTTCTAGCCGCAGGTACGTCAATTTGACATATTTAGTATGAGAGTGAAATTATTAAAGCTCAAAACTTTCTCTTCAAGAAATTTCCCAGAGTAATAAAAAACGTGATACATTAGGCGCTTATAGTATCGATGAGATCAAATGGTTTTGGTATGCTTTTTCCAAGGTTAATAATCATACACTTTTGGAAGGGTTGCGGTTTTAAACGACATTTGATTTTAACCACATATGTATATCTAGAACTTCAGTCCAAAACCACTAAAACTATTTCGGTAAAGGTTAGATACGTTCAGTTGTTATAATCTCCTCCTCAATTGTCTTGGGCAGAACTTGATTGATTAAAAATCAAGCAATTTAAAATGCATCACATTGCTTTTGACAAGTTGTAAATATGACGAAAACCTATCAATATCAATGACACATAAAATCAAATACCACCGTTAATCAATCATTCCTATCAACTCAGGTGAAAAACGACTACAGTTTACAACAATTTCCTCGTCAAAAAATCATTCAACGCTTCGTCATGTCACAGCAAAACAACGAGCTGCAAATCAGCCACCGAACCCACCAATTAGTCTTAAACTCTACGACACCAACTTCTCCGGAAATACACACACTGTAACCCAAGTCGCATCCATTTCCAGGCAAGACCTCACAATTATCTTTCAACAGCGACAGAGCCATCCAAAAACATCGGGAGTCACAACAGGCATTATTTAGAGAAGGTTTTTATGGCTCAGGAAACGCGACGTGATTGTTGCTATAGGCATAGAAAATTTCCTATATGGATAATGACGTAGCTAATAATACGCACTACCGCCATGAACCAATGAAGGGACAGGATCGTCACTTAGGTGTTATTACATTCTCTAACTGAATATCTTCAACCGTTCAGAAGATGGAAAAAATAGTAGGCCTCAGTAATCTGCACATTTATAAATGACTAGCTGTTATGCCCGGCCTTGCACGGGTGGGGTGTATAAATTTATTTTTTAAAATATTTCTTAAAATACATTTATAATTTTGTAAATTAGCAATATTACAAATCATCCCGGTATCCCAGGCGCCTCTTTCCTATCCCAGTGTTCCCGGTAATCTTATCCCGTTGCCCGGTGATCATGGTAATTTTTCTAATCCCGGCTGCGTTCCCGGTAATTTTCCTATCTCAGTGTTTACGGTAATTTTTATATTCCGGTATTCTGGGTGTCTTTATGGTAAATTTCCTATCCCAGTGTTCTCGGTAATTTTTCCTTCCCGATGTTCTCGCTAATTTTCCAATCCCGGTGTTCTTGTCACTTTTTACAATTCCGATGTTTCTGATAATGTTTAATAATATCTTGGTGCCTTTATAAAATAACAAATTTGAAACCGTAGTAAAAAGTCTAGTGAACAAATTAAGAAATTTAAAACCAGTGTTTAAAACTAAAATAAAAGATCTAGTAAATGAAAAAGTCTAGTGATCTGTGTCTCATTTGAAACAATGTTTTATTTTTAACTCGTTGTATGACTGGTAAAACAGGTTTTCAAACACGGAAAAATAAGTGAAAAAAAGCAGGAAAAACGGGAAAAAAGAATGAAGGACTGATTTTCTCTTTATAAATTATAGCCTATGTGTTATTCTGATGTATAAGCTACATTATGGTAAAATTTCATTAAAATTCCTTCAGTAGTTTTTGCGTGAAAGAGTAACAAACATCCGGACAAACATTCACAATTATAATAGTAGTAGGCAAGGTACATAAACTAACAAGGTATGCTCATAAGTGACGTCACCCAGGATATAAAATAACTGACCAATCAATGACGAGCATATCAGTCAATATAACGCCATTGCAATGCAACAGATCGTAGATACATCAGGATTAATTGGGTCGATATTATTGAAATTCATTATTTAGTTTGTTTTAAAACTTATAATACAATCACCCACTTATTTAAAAAAATTAGTATAAAAATATTAAAAAAGATAATTAAAGTGGCAGACGATTTTAAGAATTCTATTTCTGAATCTCAAATAAAAATAAACAAGCTGACTGGACTGTAAAAGGATCATTAAAGGTAAATGCACTAAAATTTTGAATAAATCCATTATTAAATTAAATTAATTAGTGTTAGATTTTAGCTCATTGTTTTCCATATTTTCAAGTACTTGATTTATTTAGATACTGAATATTTTTTGTTTTAAAAATCTAAACTGCTTCGATACAATGGAAATTCAAGTTTGACATAGCAGAACAGTGATATTAATTTTATCATAACAAGAATGTTCTGAAAAGTTTTAATGATTGAATATTTGCTTAATATTTTGTTTTCTTTGTATCAGCAGCTGTTTTAATTTCGTTTATACAAGTTAGTAATTAAAATCAATAAGCAGAGAGATTGAAGCACATCGTTGTAGAGCTAAAGGTTCATATTTTTGATCGGCTATTATTGAGTTAAAATTATTGTTGTAATTCAAAACACTGATAACCTATAAACATGTTCGTAATTGTGTCCATTGTAAACTGTTATAAAAGTTTCTTTGGTCCTTATTTTAATAAAAATCACCAAAAATAAGCATTTTCCCATGCTGTGAATAGGAAATATATCCTGGGTGACGTCATTTTCAAAAGACACGCCTTTTTCGCCGGAAGAGCATACCTGGTTAGTTTATATACCTTGAGTAGTAGGAAGATATTATAAAACTAAGGATTTTAGCGATTACAGCGGATTTTTTTTACAAAACCGTTTGTTTAAGCTACGTAAAATTTTTAATAAAGATTCAAACATAACTCTAAATGGACAAATACGGTATAATACGCCATGTAGCAGTCTGTTCAGAAGAGTGACATCATTTCTTTGAACCAATCAAGTAACCGTAAATAAATAAATAAGGAGGGATGAAAATCTATATCAAGTAGCTTTAAATTAGAAAATTATGCAAAGCAATCTTCAAGCGCTATTGTTAAGGAGAAAAGTAGGAAAATTTCCACGCTTTGCTACAATCGCGTCACTTTTTTACTGAGCCATATAAATCCACCCTCATCCTTTCGTTCACCTCATTAACCACGAAACTTCCGTCAACGGAACGCAACGTAAAAACCGTGGCACGAAAAGCGACACCAAATTTCCAGATACAACAACAACAACAATTCCTGCATTTTGTCACGTATGGGCACGTGACGAAAATTAAGATTGATTACCGCGAAACTGACGTTCATGATGGGAGTCGGCAGTGGTAGGGAGTGGCGAGAAAAATGGAATTTTAAAACGATATGTGTGGAAAGGTTTCGACCTTTTCTAAACAGTCAGCCGCGGACGCATACGTATTCATGAAGGGGGTTATTGACACAGAAAATGTCTTCTCCGGATTCATTAGTGTCAGTTGTGTCTGGCTTGAGCGCTTGAGGATGGAAACTATGTGCGGAAAAGTTTCATTGAGATAAATGGCAACAGGGAAGTAGGGATGCGAGCGATGTTTTTATGGAAATGAAGATTATTTATTTGAGGCGTTTGCTATCAAAGCCAGCTCATTCCATATTTTTCTGAAATCCAATTTTTTGCATATTTTGAAAGTTTAAAGGGTCCTTCATAACCTGACGAAGGGACATAGCTCAAATCCAGCTCATTCCAACCCAAAATTAGATGAAAAAGAGAAAACTGTGATCTCAACTGTGAAATTTCGGATCATTTGAAAAAGTTAAGTGGATGTCATTTATTTAAACTCGTAAAGACACAAATATTACCAGCTAAACTGAAAAAAAAACAATTTTACACAACTTAATTGAACAAAAAAAAAACTGAAAGAAAGCATGAAAAATCGTGTTTTTGCATCGAAATCAGCTCATTCCAACCTAATTAGTGTAATTACGCCCAAGGTAATGCACCTGGAATGAAAATGAAAAACTAATGAAATTCTAGGCGGTTATACATACAATTAAAAATTTTAAAAAGAAATTTAGCTTTAGAACTGTGGACGTGAGAAGTTTTTTGTCTTCTGTAAAATTTCCAAAAATGGAATGAGCTGGTTTTGATAGCAAGCGCCTCATTTATGGAATGTTTGTGGTTAATGCTAAAGCATTAGAAGCAAATGAAGTTCTTTTATAATCTGATGAAAATTTTAGGGAATGAAAAATGATCAGTTCTTTTAGAATGTACAAAACCCCATGAGTTAAAAGATATAAAGTTTAGATAATTTGGTACTTTAGGATTAGTTGTTCGCAAATCTCTCCAATTGGACTCTATTGACAACGTTTCATTACTTACAAATAACAATATATCAAAAAGTTTAAAAACCACTGCTAGTTGAGGTATTTTAACGGTTTTATATTTTGATAGGTACCTATTCGATTATTTTGGTGATTCAGTATAAAACCCAATACTTTGCAACCGGCTAATTCTAGAGTAGCGATAATTTTTTCTCTAATAAAGTTGACATTTATAACTCAACCAAATACATAATGGTAGAAAACTTTTTACGATAAAGCTATTTTCAATTTTCCCTGTTCATACATCAATTTTTAGTATTTGAGTTAGAAGATTTTCGTTTGCATGTAAAATCACGATTTTTTATAGAGAGGATTCATTTTTGGAAAATTTAAATTGAATAAATAATTCTCTTTAAAATAATATTTTAAAATATTCCCTGAGTTCATGGTATGGCACTCTTTTATGTGTAAAGTATATTGCCAGAGATAAATCATATTTCTATAAAAAGGAGTAAATTAGGAAAACAAACTCTTAAATATTTTATCCTACTGGAATATATTTTAGTAAAACTTTTTCTCCTGTAGCGACCTTTTTTAAAATGAATAGTTCAAAATGGATAACAACTTTCCAATCAAGTTTAAAAAAACTAACATAACACTCTCCATGGGATAAGTTGGGGTCAAAATTTAAAACTTTGCATAACAACATTTTTTAGAAGTGTTCCCAAAATAAATATAGTTTCAAGTAAACAATATAAAAAATTTACAGAATGTATTGCAGAATTCATATCTTAACTTTTTTAAAAAGCAGGAACTAGAAATGTATGAAATTTAAAGCATACACATAGTTGTATAACCAATACTTTCCGATACATTTTCCGCAAAAGGACAAAAATATGTTTCCAAGAAAAGAATAAGAGGAGATAACACAGTTTTTTATTACATTACTATTTATAAGTTATTTTTGAAGCATAGAAATTTGATTTTGAAATCGGTCTAATCATATAGCACTAAAAATGAGTTTGACCCTGTTTTAAAAGGTCAAATGTCTAAATATTTTCTTAGGGAGGACCCTCAGACCCCCTTTTTAGTTGAAAGATAAAAGCAATTCCCAAAAACTTGAAGTGAAAGTTTATATCTTGATTCACAAAGCCGCCTTAAAATCACTGGGCGGGGCTTAAGCGAAATCAAAGATTTTTTAAGGTTAGATAATCATAGTTTTGTAAAATCCCTCTGCGGAGGAATCCCAAATCTTTTGGTCGTCCCCCCAATTTTCAGTAGCCGGCGACGCCAATGACACCTCACACGCTAAGAACGGCAAAATCAGTCAGAAGTTGAAACAAAGTGCTTGGAACAATGGTTGAACACAAAATTTTCCAAATAAAAGACAATAAATTATGTTATACTCCTCGAAATTCCCTCCAAAAAAACGAATTCCAACCAAGATTGATAGGCACATTTCCCTCACTTCCCAATTCGCACGAGTTCAACGCGTTGCCAGATTCAAAAACCTTTAAACACGCTTCGCACCCTGCTCAATCCCCCAGCCCATTTCCAAAGGGCCGAACAGAATTCGAATCCCATTCCGAGGCCAATTTCATCACCCGTAAAGATTCGATCCCACAAGAAAAAGGCAGAAAAAAATCGTCCTCAACCCTTACAACTTGCAGAAACAGATTTTCTCGCCACCCATTCCTATACTGCTACTAGTCCATAAAAAGAAACCGACTTCTGAATTGTAAGCCGTCCATCGCGTCATTACGGGTCATAGAAAATCAATAGCAGGGATTTACTATACGAGGATCCCCCTTTTGGTGATGCGACTTATGGGATGCTTTTTTCGCAGCCTTTTCTCCTCTATCTTCTGAAGGGAATAGGCGGATTTGCGGGCCTAAGAGGACCTAATATCCGGAAGGGCAAAAGATTGGGATACGATGATCTTGTGTTAAGTGGAGGCTGTGAAGCATCTGTATTCAAAGATGAGCGTTGTAGAAGGATTCGAAAACGTTTGAGAGGAATGGACTATACCCGTCTTGACGACACATTTTCCCCATCATGTGACTATACTGCGTTTGCAATTGGATACCTACAACAGAGATAGTTTGTAGTGAGATATGATGATAGAGAGATATGATTTGATAGAGAGTGAGTTTGTTTTTCCCGAGCACGTGATTTATATGGGTGTGACCGAATATAATCCATTGATGTTCACCAATACAGTTTTGCTATGTATCTGTCTGTTATACCCCGTTCGCACTGGCAGAAAAAAATACCCTTTAATTTCTTTAGCACTTTGTTGTCATAGAAACAGGCAAAATCGCCCCATCTTTTGAAAACGGCAAAATAAGCCCTTAACTGTGTGTAAACAATAACAGCATGATTTGTAAAATAATTAAAAATTTAATTTCTCAATACAACTTAAAACTAATGAATAAAATCACCAAAAATACAAGTAAAAATACATAAAAGATTATTAATTGACTAGTGAATTGATTAGTGTGTTTCCATGACAACAAAGTGCTAACGAAAATAGAGGCAAAAATAAAGGCCTGCAGTGCGAACGGGGTATTATGAGAAAAGTGACAAACCGGGCATTATTAATAATGCCAAAAGTGAGGCGAGCAATCAGTATTTATCAATTTCCCCGAAATACGCGGGAATCATTAATAATGCCCAGATTTATCACATCGCCCGTAACATATCTACAAAAAAGATTAAAGGTTAAAAGGATACGTTTTTTCCTTAAAAACAAAGTTCCACAATAGCATTATAACGAACCCTGAGCGTTTTTTATTCTCCTATGAAAAGTACCCTATATGCAACCTATACAAATATTTTGGTCAGATTCTGAACTTCTTTTTGACTAGATCAGGTATTTTTTTTATCGAATTCACCTAATTTGTTATTTAAATGGATGTAGTACTTAGGTTTGATTCTAGTATTGTTTTGCAAATGTACCAAATTTTCCACTCTTACTGTCAAAAAACACAAGAGAAAACATATTCACTATGAATAAAATTATACATTTAAGGTGCTATTAGGTATGACAAAGTGTTATCAGAGTGTTACACACATACTTCTATTAAATTATCCCATCAAATTTTCTGTAGTAGTACTGAAGTACTTTTGGTTGAATATGATAATATAATCTCTCTTTAATAGTTCCACTGTATACTTTAAAAGCATATATTTTATCCCGACAGTAGACCAGCATATTTTTATAAGTTAAAACAAATTTTAGAAAAATCTTCTGGGTTCGTATTTTATAATACGTTATTTACAATGACTTGCTGTTTATATTTACGCACATTAACCCGTACATATTATCAAGTCCATATGTAAAACTTCATAGAAACTGCGACTTGAAAATTCTTTACAAGAACTGTTCCTTTTCAAGTAGAAAACGTTAAACCAATGGATCAGAGCCAAAAAGATTTGTATTCTTCTCTTAAATGGATGCGATTCAATACGTTTTTCTTAACTACTCTACATTTTATCTGGGTGCCTCCATAACAATAAAAAAATCTATTTTATTTAAATCAGAAAACTTCATTGCAGTTTAATAATTTGTACGTGAAATAAAAAAGCATTGCTAATAAAAAAGGAATTTTGTAATAACTAAAACAGTCTTTGTAAAAGACTGTACTATTTCTAATGTTCTTACAAACAAAAAATGTTTATACTAAACACCAAGGCAAAACTTATGTAATGTCAGGAGGAGATTATAATTGTAAAAATACCGACAGGAAAAAGGAAAAAATATAACATAAATATCCAATAGAACAAAAGGGAAGAAAAATTACGAAATAGAAAACATGACACTATTTCAATGTATGCTAAAATTAAATTGGCCTTATAATTAAATTATATTAATAAAATGAAAATAACATCATTCACTAAAGTGAGAAATATAGATGCAGGTAATCAATTTAATAGTAAGTCAAATATAAGTTCTCTTAAAAGCGGCGTAATTTATAATACACTCTTAAAACAACAGTTTCAAAGCTGAGTCAAAATTACTCAAACTGGTTCCTAATCAAATTTATTTTAATTTGAAAACATGAATATACTCATTTCTAAAAATGCGCAGATACTCAAAAATGAAACTTCTAGAGTTAATGCTTTGCATTGTCGTGAACCGGAGTGGGACGATGTTCACTATGACGTACTAAGTAGTTTATTTTATTTATTTATTTGAGATACTGCAGCCTATTTAAAGGCCAAGCAGGGCAGTAGTTTTATAACAATAGTGACTATAGTCGCACTCCGAGTCATGAGAATGCACTGCACTATACTCTATTCATTTAGAATTGGCGCTTGAGAAATAGTGCTTTCCCCCACGCTAGAAGCGTTACCATAGTTACGATCTGCGCGCAGCCAATAGTAAGCCTTCTTTGTCACTTTGACGAAGATAGTTGCTATGGTTACCGATCGGTGGTAGGGGAAGGAAATATTTTCAAGCGCCAGTTCAAAATGAACAGTATAACTCAAAAAGTTTCATTTTTGAGTATCTGCACATTTTCAGAAATGAGTATATTCATGTTTTAAAATTAGATTAAATTTGATTAGGAGCCAGTTTGAGTAGTTTTTACTCAGTTTTGAAACTGTCGTTTTAAGAGTGTAATATATTGAGCAAGGTTCAAGATATATTAACCAAATATTTCTTTCTAAAACTTAATAATTTAAAAATAGCAATAACATACAAAATAGAATTCAGAAATAACAATAACATACAAAATAGAATTCAGAAATAGCAATAACATACAAAATAGAATTCAGAAATAGCAATAACATACAAAATAGAATTCAGAAATAGCAATAACATACAAAATAGAATTCAGAAATAGCAATAACATACAAAATAGAATTCAGAAATAGCAATAACATACAAAGGAGGCGCACCCGAGTTGAGGTCTCGAAGGTGAGATATTTGATT
This sequence comes from Tetragnatha versicolor, assembly GCA_024610705.1. Taxonomy (NCBI): domain Eukaryota; kingdom Metazoa; phylum Arthropoda; class Arachnida; order Araneae; family Tetragnathidae; genus Tetragnatha; species Tetragnatha versicolor. The sequence goes on from JANDEH010000015.1 coordinate 10,300,276, forward strand.
TCAAAAAGAGTAATCCTTATAAATCAAAAGAATCACATATTCTATCGTAAAGTATTTTACAATAAATCCCTTGACTTCATCCGAGACCATCGCCATAGCTTATTTACGGCATTTTCAAACATTCCCTCGCATATAACAACAATGACTTCTTCCAGTCAAAGCCGTACACAGCCATCGCTTAGCGGCGTAATAACGGGTCTTCAGCATCCGATTTGCATATAACAGCGTGCGTGTGAACCGGCAGTGAGCCTTTAGGGGAGCTTCGCTTAAAAATTATGAGGGTGCTTCTAACAGGTGGGAGAAGATGGATTAGGGTGGAATTATTAAAAGGTTTCCCTGAACCTTGGCAAAACGAATGTTTCGGTTCGTGTGTGGAAAATGGTAAGTGTGTTATTTGTTTTGACACTTGTGTATACTTCGATTTCTCTTCTGCTTGATGGAATGGAAGGGACAGGAACGGCATTGGGACATGGAAGGATTGACAGAGTTAAGTGTTTGCAAATGCGGTTATTCCTCAAATATAAAATACTATGTATCAATCTTAATATTAATTGTATTTTAATACCACATTGGATAATAAATCTCTCTATATTAAAAAAAAGTAACAGTGACCGTCACCGCCGTCGCCGTCACCGTCACCGCCGCCGCCGCTGATTTTGAAAATTTTATTTTTTAACACTTTGAACTATCACTACGCAAAAACTATTTGAAGGAATATTATGAAATTTTGACCATTGGTAGACAAATGTATGAGGGTCATTTCAGCTTCCAGACCTAATTAATTAGATAATTAAATTCTGGAGTTATTTATTGTCAAAGTCAAAAATTATTTTTTTTGGCTGCGAGTTCGCCCCCAGCAAAATCTATTTACAGCAGAAACATGATTTTTTGCAGACACATACTCTTAGGTATGAAGTTTTGCACCTCGTCGCCCTTTTTTCGAATTTCGAATTATTTTTGGAGTAATTAAATTCTTAAGTTTCGAAATTTTTTACTCTTTTTCGGTTTTTTCGTTTTAATACAAAAACTAATCACAGTAGAAATATGATATTTTAAACACGCATACAATTATTTTTTATAGAAAGATTGGTGTTTCCTTTTTTAAAAAATTCGAATTATTTTTATAATTATTAAGATTCAAAGTTTCAATTTTTTCATGTCTTTCTGGTCGTTCACTAGAGAAACAGCCGATTTTTATGTGAGTCTGATTTCTTTTATTTCCAACGATTCACTAGATACACGTGCATTTCATAAATTTAAAAGATATTAATGGCATGCTTTTTCTCTAAGATAGTTGATGATATCTTGTAGACTTGCTGGATGTGCTGGATATTTTAAAAAACATTTCGATTAAATTATTGACAAGTTAAAACAAGGATATTTCAGTTGCAGTTTTATTTTGATATTTTTGTAGTTATGGTCCGAATTAAGTTATTGATAAGTTCGAGAGATAAAAGTTTTGATTTTAAATTATCATAAACTAAGCCGACAAGTTCCATGTTTTACTGGATAGTTGAGATGAAACAAGCGAGCTCTGCTCGCTAAGATCGCGAAGCGATCTTCAACGAACTGCGAAGCAGTTCCGGGGGTTGGTGAGCGATAGCGAGCAGGGGACAGAGCCCCCTAGTGAACTAAAAAAGGGATTTTGATATACTTTATATTCAAAACTTAGGTACTGTAAAACTATTTAAACCATAAACTTTCATTTTTTTGGTCATTCCCTTTTATTTGTTTATCCTGATCTTAAGTAGGTGTTTTGCCTATTGGTTCCTGCTTGAGCCAAAAAATATTACCTAAGAGAAAAATTTAAGTAATGGTATTATTGAACTACAGTGACAACGTAAAAGTACTCTCATAATATTTTTTCATGAATATTAAATGTATTTGTCATAAGAAAATTAAGATACGAACATAACAGTCAGGTCAGTAACCAAAAAAGTTAATCTATTGGTTTGTTTTAGAACAAAACAATCTGAACAGTATGTTTCACACTAACCCTTGCATATAATATGATAATACGTCGTTTTATTTTCATTCAAATGAACCTCTCCCATTCCTTAAGAATAAGGTTCAAAATATATCAATTAAGCTTTAAAATCACAATAATCCAAATGGAGTTAGTAGTTACATCATGGAACGTTGTATTCAATATTTAACCTTATTACTAATATTAAGCTAAATTAAGAATAATCATCCAATCAACTTCGTCATTTACAATTACAAAAGCTGCAATTAGTCAACCAAACAGACAAAAACGCTCACCATTATCGACATACAATAAAACAACATTTAAAAGCACAAAAGTGTGTGATTAGGTATTATTAATCTGATTAACACACCACAACTACGGCTCTACAAGAACAATTACCTTCATTAATGAACAACAACAAAAACAACATTTCGACACTTCCGTACAGATAAAAAAGAACCCCGTAGATACATTGATTAATTACCTCCCAATCCTACAAATAAAAGCCTTCAAGACCCCCCAAACTGATTCATTGCGCATTCCTCGAATAAAAAAAATATCGCTTCCGCATTCATTCAACAACCCGTCATTTATTACCGCGCTAATTGCAAAAGAACTTGCAAAGTTGGGGAAACTGCCTCTATATTCTCGAGTCAATATTTCTCCTCCGTGGAGTAGTAGTAGTAGTATTGGAAAAGCATTGCCCACTTTACTTCCTCCAGAAAATCATTAAGGCAAGTAGTGTTGCCAGTGTAGAGGCACTAAATTCCCAAATAAAATTTGCAATTACTTTTTTCTGCTAATTAAATGCGAGAGGTTGTGACTGGTAGATGGAGAGAGAGGATGAAAAAATGAACAGTGTTTATGGATGGGATTATTTGGAATAAAATCTTTTCGTGTTTGGATTATTTTTTGTTTAGTTTTGGAGAGTTACTTTAAATAGAAGATGTTTGGATCGTACTTAAGTGGGAAGTGAAACTCGAAACTCTTCTTCCAAGATGTAGCGCCATCAAATTAGGAACGGAAGAAGTCAACTTTTAATTATCCTTGTGGCAGAAATAGTTATTTTTGTTTCATATCTGTAAGTCGTACTTTCGTTAATCTAAGTAGCCAAATGTCATTCCAAGTTTGGGAATGTTTGAGCCAATATTTTTACATTTGTATGAGATGTTCCACCAGTAGGTCTTTGTAAAATATAAGAATGAATGAAAATGTATTTATATTTTTAGATGAAATCAGATGGTTTAAGCCATAGCCATTCAGAGCTAGAAGGTCTGGACAGCTAAGAGGATGAGTCATTCTTTCCGTTGAGAGCTTTCGAACGATTGGTTGAGAAGCGGGGGAAAACACGAGAAGCGAGCGCTTATTGGATGTTCGCCACCATGAAGACGGAGAGAATGACTCATAGAGGCGAAGTGTCCAGGCCTCCTTGATTTAGATGGCTATGTTAAAGCTTACCTGATAAACATTAAATTATGTTTGTACGTAAAGAAGATGAAAGTTTTTTTTTAAATTTATTAAATACTTTTGAAGTGACTTAGTACTAAAGTTTTTGTAGTCCTTGTCAAGCCAATCCTCATTTGTACGGTGATTGGTTTAAATTCTCAGAAAAAGAAAGAATTAATTCGTTAGACCAATGAGATGATAGATGAAACCTCCCTTAACCTTCCTACCCTCTTGAAAAGATAGTCACATATTCCCCTCGTGGGGTCTCTGAGGACCCCATGCGTAAAACATGCCTATGACTCTAATAAAGGTTAAAAATTCCTTAAATGGAGAAGAATTGTCATTTTTTATTTCTAGAAAGATGCTTCAGAATAATTTATCCAATTTTTTTGGTATTTTTCTCATTTTTTTCGTCTTATTACGGCTGAATTGGGTTTCTTTTGATACACGTTTTTTATAACATCTGGACCTTCAAACAAGAATTAAATTACAGAAATGAACTACATTGAAGTTGTTTTACTTAAAATATTTATAATCACACTGTTTAAAGCATACTAGTTGATATACCCGGTCTTGCACGGGTAGAATTTAGTAGTTTATTTTAAACGATTTATGAAGCTGCATATATTCTCTATTCTGCATTATCAGCTACCTGTCACCCCAGATTAATTTATTTAGTATTATGAAACATGTAAAGTTTGGATTCTTCTTTTTAAAATTGAAATAATACAAAAAAAAATGATCGGTTCAGATTTTTTAGTGAAATCAGTATCTCGCTTGCTTATGTAAGTTTTAACATAAAATTGTTTTTTTTCTTGATAAATCTTCGAAATCACATTCTGGACTTCCGTAAACACTCATAAATATTTGAAAGCATTCTTATTTTTCAAAGAAGACTGAATATAAAAACATATTTACAATCACCCATGAATTTATATTGTTTTTGTAAAGAATGTGTTCAACAGGAAGTAATGGCGACAGTTGTCTGAGTTTTTTTTGCTGCAACTGTTAGATACTCAAAAGATTTCTATAAATAGCATATTTTTCTTAGAATGTGAATAAAAAATTTAAGAAATAGCGAGTGATTCAATGTATTTAGCCGCAATCTTCTTTTTGTAAAAAAAATGACAATTTCTACGAAAATATCTTTCTAATATTTCTCCAAACGTTCTAAACAAACATGCAAACCTTTTTTTATCTATAATACAACAAAAAATAAAATACTAAACTTTATTTGATACTGTTTTACCGCCATTCATGGCTGGGGTCTCAGAAGACCCCAGAGGGGGAATAAGTGACTATTTCTCCCAAGACACTTAAAAATGGAATAATAACTCCAAAATTTTTACCCATTGTAAAACTTTGCGTAATTAAGGAATAGTAGCATCGGAAATTGTCAAAACAAAAATGCATGGGAGATATCAAGCGTCAAAGTGCGTCTGGGGTCGAAAAAGACCCCAAAGGGGTAGGAAGGTTAACCTGTCTTTGCAATCCCCTCCATCTCCCCCTAACTGCCCAACAACCCATAACCGTCCATATACGGGATCATCGCAGCAGGGACATAATAGGCGACAGATTACAGAGGCCTCACATTACGCAATACCACCGTGCAATTAGCCCCCTGCGATATTGCAAGGGCCTTGCGAGCGCCTAATAAGCGTCCTTTCACGCTGTGGACACACGTCCTCTCATATATGGATCAATGGACGCGTACACTATGGAACGGCGATCAGGGGCGTATTATAAGCGTATATACGTATTATAAGCAGGAGGGGCTCTGTATTGTGTCTATGAGGAGTTGATTTGGAGGTGGTGTTATAAGATTGCGTGATTTGCGGGTGTTGTATTATACTATTGTAGGGTTAGTTTTAGTTTGAAACTAACTGGATTTTGAATAATAAGGGTGTTTTGGATGTGCTATATCAATGCATTAATTTAGGAAATCTATTTATAAATAGGTATTAGTGTATGTAAAATGTATGACTAGGTACATTAGACAAGGAAGTTTGGTTAAATCCGTCATCCAAACTGAATTTACTAAGGTAAAAATGACTACTTACTAATCAAAAATTTTAAAAATTTAAAAGTTTTGTTTAATATTTTTTCTCTAGTATTCCTTAGAATTATATCCGAATCTTAACTCCTCTTAGCTATCTTTTTTTTATTCAAATAAGTGACCAATATTCATCATAAAGGCGAGAGGTTACCATAAATTATGCGTTCAAATTTTGTAGATTACAAGGAGAATAACTGTTTAGTTATAAACCATGTATTCCGTCTTTTTTAAATGATATATTTTCAGGTATAAGTTTTTTACTGACAATAAAATTTTTAAAAATGTTTGAGTGTATTGGTATTAATACACAGCCCTAATACTGTAAATATAACATCATGACACTTGTGATATCATGTAAATTCGTCCATTCAAGGTGAAATATTCAAAGCTTTTAATAATATCAGTCGTATTATATTTGCCCTTTATATTGGATATAAATGGAGCACTTTAAAGGTTCAATACAAAAGCCTTTTATGTGTAAACCAATTGAACATACATATGACAATACATTTACATGAAGCAAAGATATCATTTTTACATCACAAAGCAAACAACACAGAAAGCATCCAACCATTGTAAACTCAAGTCTTCACCCTCAATAGCCTCCCCAACCCACTCAAACTGGAGACACAAAACGAAACTATTCCATTCCAATCCTAAGCCTGCTCCCCCACTCCAAAACACCCGCGAAATTAGTCCCCACCCCCCCTTTCGAACGCCCTCTATGTTCCAATGCACCCCCTCCCTTGGTACACGACCATTGAAAACGGATTAGGGTGCGCAACAGAAAGAAGACACGAGCGATATCTCTCGTGCGTATCCTCATCCATCCCTCTTCTCGAAAAAGAACGCACTTCGAATGCCTTTGATGGGGGGGAGGGGATGAATAAATTCGTCTCTTCTATCTCTCGGCTTAATCCGTGGGTCTGGGGAGATTCAAATTGGGGTGGGAGTTGACAGTGGTGTGGTTGTATCTGTTAGTTTTGCTTTGGTTAGGTTAAGTATTTTTAGAGGAAAGCTTGTGCGGAAATGATTTTTGAAATGCGAAATAGAGGTTGCTGGTTCCAAGAGAAATTCTTTTCAGATTGGTGAATTTCCCTTTTATTACTCTACAAAGTGTTTTGCTTTAAAATTATTACTATCACTCGAATGCATTTATGTCGAGAAGCTTATTCCGCGGAAGATATTGACTACGGAAAGAAATAGAAAAGTTGAACTAGAATTGTATGGTTTAAGAAACGTAGCTCAAAAATTAATTAATTTAAGTTAAAGTCTGGATTGCGTTACGTACATAATTGAAAAGAATGGAGCACAAGTTATTAAAAAAGACAATAATATAGTAATAAATTATTTTTGGAAGATGAAAAGAACAGAATGTATAGAATGTGTAAACGTATCTAATGCATTTACAACGTACACTGTTAAAAAAAGTTCAACCTTTCACCACAAATTGGATAAAGGATGGACTGTTTTTTTTAACAGAGTAATTGAAATAAGAAAAGAAAGTTATATAGTTAGTAATCTGTTAATCTAAGAAATTATCTATCGATTCACTTAAGAGCAAGCCTTCACATATGAAAAGAAAAACATAAAATATGCATAATGTGGAATCATCTTTAGTCAACATTCATTAATATTTTTCAGGATAACAAATATCTTCAATGAAAGCTTGTAAATTAAAATTACGTGTGTCGAACAATTAATTATAACTTACTAAGTATACTTCGGAGAAGGTTTACCATGACCGAATATTTAATCCTTATTTACATTTAATTGTAATTTCATGTATTTCACTCTTAACTTATAACGATCTGTGTTACATGGTATCTGAATATCATTTTATACTTTTAAATATTTGACAAATACTCATCTCTCCCAAAATCGCAAGGTTTATGTTACCGGTAGATTACCTTCAAATCCTCACAAACCTCAATTGTGATGAATCGCAACTGTTGGGCTTCCATTAAGCCTAGAGTAATCTAGGAAAGGGGGTAAGTGGGACAAGGGCAAAGAGGGGCAAGGGCGAAAGCGGGGGCAGAAGTTACGGATGGGAGGGGCTGTATTTATAGTCGCCTGTCGGAAGCTGTGAGCCCTAGTCGACCCTCACGAAGGGGGAATTTGATTACCAAGATAGGGGTTTCATTTTTGTTTTGAAAGATCGTTTGGAATTTGGAGGATTAGTTCTTCCTAGAACGGGAGGATTCTTTCCTGAAAATTACTGTTGAGATAACTGTAGTTGACATTCGTGCCTGTTGGGGGAATTTCGAACTGTGTCTTGAGTCATTGTTGCATTAAGCTTTTAAAACTAATTATTTGTTACAGATATTTTTTTTTAGTTTTGATGATTTCTTTCAAATTATGTGATATTTATATGACATAGTCATAAAACGAATCAATGTTTAGCATTTTGTCGCGTAAATGTGCAATCGTATTTCCTTTAGAATAAAAGGGAAAAATTTAATTTATATTCTCCAGAGTTCAAAATCAAACTTCTTAAGCATATTTTCTCTTATTTTTTTACTATATCTTAACTCACGACAACTTTTAAAAAAAATCAGAGAAAATATGCTGAAGAAGCTTGCGAACAGTGTTTTTGTTCCGGTTTTTTTTCAGCCATCTGGAAAAAATTAGCTTCTTAAACATGAAACTTAAGATCTTGTCAAACGATCAAAAATCCACAGAAGAAAAGATGTTAGACACTTTTTTCTTTTTTTAAAGGATACAGTTATTGTAAAACACAGTATAAAACATCAATAGGAAACAAATTAGATTTTTCTTCAAGAATGAACTTTTAAGTTACGAAGAAACAGGAAATACTCAAATGAGTTTTAGGCTGTACTTAGTGTCCGTAAAAAGCTAGTAAAATACTAAAGTGTCCGTAAAATTGTCTTTCTGTTCTCAAAAAATATGAAAATAAAACAAATTTAAGCGAATATTTTTTTCTGGAAACTTATTTTCAAAACGTTTGGAGAATTTACGATTTAGATTAATCCAAAAGTGACCTATTTATTTCTCTCTATTTTTTTAACTTTATCTTTGGAGATTAAAGGACCTAACACATAGAAGAATATGACTCATGTGAAACACTAATGAATTTATTTTAAATACTACTTGATGATTACTTCAGAAGTAATTATTTTTTTAGAACTGTTTTAAAACTTTTTTTTGAATAACATCAATTTTTCAAACAAATTCAGAAAGCAATAACAACAAAAGCATGTGTAAAGTGTTTTATCTAACAGCACAAACTGAAGTGTTCTAATAATTTGGAGATAAAAAAAAAGGTGTTCTAAAATGTGTTATAAGCATGTGGAGTAAACAAATATAACACCTTTCAATACAAAATAACAGAAAACAGCTAATAATAACAAAACGACATGCTTCATCCATACTTAATCCTAACCATCAATCTATATCTAACTAACTGGGTTCAAGTTATTTCATAAGTTGGGGATAATAAATGCCTCATGGAGTGACTAACTAAAGCCAGAGAGGGTCTTAGAAGTATACCTATTGTGTCACATGTCACAGTGATGAATCACACCACTGATTGATCATGGCTCCCAAGATTGGATATACAAGTGTCGATCAATTACGTTTGATAGAACACACTTCTTATGTTGTGCTGAAGGATTTGTGATGCAATTATGCGTGAAAACTAGTTAATACTAAAATTGAACTAATATAGAATATTTTTTTTCTCAGCTTAGGCTGCCAGACTTTATTTTTATAAGCTTGTGTATTGAGTGATATTGGTAAACTTTGTGTGATAATCTTTATATAAATTTGGAAGTGATAGCTAAGTTAGTAATTGATTTCATAAATTCATTCGGCAGTGATGATTCACTAAAAAATTGCTGTTGATTGAAAATTTCATAAACACACATAGTTTCAAAATGTTGAAAGACAAACACAAAAATGCTAAAAGAAACTACCAATCGACTTTCTTAGTATCCACTAACATCTTCAGTTCGAGCGATATTGAAAAATTCACGATATAATAATGAAGTTAACTACCTTCATGCTTTGACAATGAGGAAGTTGCATGATTTTTTTAAATTTTTTTTAATCGATTCTGCTTGCAAAAATAAGCAACTACCCAAAATTTGAGGCCGATCGAGAAATTTTTTGATTGAAAAAAAAAAATAACAAAAATCTCCTTTTTCACGCCAAGAGTTTGTGATGTGACTTCATTGTACGATAAACATTGTTGGAAAGCAATGGAGTTGATGGTATGACTGTTGACATCATCGTTACTTTTTAAACAATAAACATTTTAAGTCACGTGTTTTTTCTCTACTTTTAAATTAAAATATTTAATTACCTGTATATTTTTTTGAAAAATTGACTAGATATTTCATTTTAACCATAAAAAAACATATGGAACAATTGTTTGTTTTTGAAAATCTGACACATGCAACTTCCTTATTATCATAAAATATTCAAAATTATGTTTGTATGAACTATAAGTTTTTATTGTAACTCATACAATACCCTTATTTGTTAATTAAGTATTACAAATAATTTTTACTTCTTCTCTGCTTAATCTGTACTTTTTTATAAATATAAATCAAAAGAGAAATTAACAGGGAATTTCAGCTTGTATTTCTTTTTAAATCGACTTTAAATTTGTATTTCTTTGTCTTTCTTTTTAACGCTAATTTGAACATTTAATCAAACCGGACGCTTTTTTCATAAGAATATTCTCATAATTGTATCAAAAACTCAAACCAATTGTGAATAGATATATTAGATAATGCATTGAAAAAAATTCATATTTGCCCACAAACGCACTATCAATTAACTCAAAAATCTTCTGAAAGTCCCCCTCCTATTTCAAAATCGACCCGAGCCCCATTTGACACACAAATTACCTCATCCCCTCACACCCCCCACCGTCCCTCCAAATGCCCTACAATCGAGCCCAAGAAAACTGTAATTAGCCCGGACACTGCATTAATTCGATCGCCCCTTTCAGTAATAATAATTGTTTCTCCCCTAACCCCATGCAGTCTGCTTACGTATTAAAAGATTCAATCCACTGCTGTCAGAATCGATTCACCATTTGAAAGGTTTGCAATGCTCTCAAACCAACTGCTGTGAACGGGTTTGGTTTGCACTAGAGCATTGTTGAGGAGCTTTTTGATTAGTTGGTTTGAAAGGAAAGTTGGTTCCAAAGGGATCTCTAGTAGGTGATGATGAAGGCTTTGGATTTCTGAAGGTAAACTGAGCGTCTTTCTCTTAAAAGTTTTAATTTGTTGCTTGATGGTTTGAAAGGAATAAGACGGTTCTTAATAGTTCGAGTGTTGAATGGAATTAAGGAACTAGTCAAATGCAAGAAGCTTGGTTTCAGTTTGAATATTTAGGTTAAGTAGTTTAAGAGTTTGACATTAGGATATTTAAATTGGCATCAACACTTTAAGCAGTTTGAAAGACACCTATCAATTAATTCCTTCATTTGTATAATGAATAAATTAATTGTACTTTTCTAGTGTACGGTCTAACGACTATATAAATAGCTTGATCAAAATATTATTGAATGAACACTGAACTTCAAAAACAAGCTAAGTTCCAAAAGTAAAAAAATAGGAGTTAAAAAAACAATCTAAGTACCATCTCCAACAACCTATAAAGTCGGCTTAGAGCCACAACATTTATTAGTAGTTTAAAATTAGCCCGAAATAGAGCTTTTTATGTGTATTCCTATGGAAAATCAAATTTAAAATTATCAATTGCAGAAAATTTACTTTTGGCACTTAGACAGTTTTTGAAGTCCAGTCCTGAAATCTATCTATCTATATATATAAAAATCAATGTCTGTCTGTCTGTCTGTCTGTCTGTCTGTCTGTCTGTCTGTCTGTCTGTCTGTCTGTCTGTATGTATGTATGTATGTATGTATGTCCTTTATAGTTTTAAACTTTTCGAACCTACATTAACTATTAAACTATACTACGTTGATCTACTCGCTCCAAGGAAGGTTTCTGTAGAAAAATAATTTAAAATCGAAGCGTTCCAACAACTTTTTTGGTCAATTTTATGCTTAAAAACCCATATTTCATGCCCAACTTCAGGGCAAAACCACATTGTTGTAAATATAAAAAGAGAAGTTGTAACTTTAATTGTTGTAGGCATATTATCGATTGTTGTGGATTGAAATCTATTGTTGTAGTTTAACATCCATTGTTGTAGCATAAACATAAAAATTTATCCTCTATTTAACTATTTCCACATTTGGAATGGCGAAGCCCATCTTCCACAAACCAGAATTTTTTTTAAATGGACTGGCGAAGTCCATCTGCAACACACGAGAATAATTTTCTTTAAAAATGGACTGGCGAAGCCCATCTGTAACGCACCAGCTGATATTTATAAACAAACTGAAACCCGGGCAAAGCCGGGTCTAGCGCTTTAGCGCTAGTATATATATATAAAAATCAAGGTGTGTATGTCTGTCTGTATGTATGTCCTTTATAGTTTTAAAATTTTCGAACCTACATTAACTATTAAACTATACCACGTTGATCTACTCGCTCCCAGGGAAGGTTTCTGAATAAAAATAATTTAAAGTCGAAGCGTTCCAACAACTTTTTCGGTCAATTTTATGCTTAAAAACTTATATTTCATACCTAACTTCATGGCAAACCCACATTGTTGTAAATATAACAACACAATATGTAGCATTAATTGTTGTAGGCATATTCTCGATTGTTGCAGTTTAAAATCCATAGTTGTAGTATAAACATAAAAGTGGCTCCGTTATATACTAAATGACAACTTATACTAAATGACAACCTTTCCTGTTAGTGACGTCACTGGTTGATGTAGATCCCGCCACACTTTCTTACTAATAAAAAACACCTAAAAATATTTCATACCATCTTATTTTTTTAGTTTATCAGTCCCAATACCAAGCATCCCACACATAACTTCCAGAATTCCTTTTTTTTCCACCTAATGCCTCATAAATTGGTTGAAACACTTATCAAAGTATTTAATACTTATCTCTTACTCTAAAAGTCCACCCAACCGTACAAAAAAACCATACTATTGGAAGACAGGATTAAGATAGATTACTTCAGCGACTAGTTTTCCTAGAATTCCTTCCATGTGATCTTGGATGGGTCTAAAGAGAGGAAGATTCTTTGGAAAAATCTCCAAGAATTGCTTCACGGAGCGTAATCCTTTATTTAGACGTAGGTTTTTATTTCTCTAACGGTTTCCAAACTGGTACTATGAAAGAATAATATGTTCTATTAGACTTTTATAAATGTATTTTGTAACTTCCCGATATTCTCGACTCAAAATCAGCTTGGCGGATTTCAAAAAAGGATGTGATTTTGTTTTCGTAACAGCAGTACGTTAACTAGTTGTTTTATAGGTTAATATCCAGTAAAATAGGAATGTTATAGGGAATAAGCGGATTGAAAGCGGATTTATTAATCTAAATCTTATAAATTAGTCAATTCCGTTCAGTTTAGAACAAGCTAATGTCAGGTTAGTAGAACTATTTCATTTATTTCTTTATAATTAGTGGGCAAAAATATTTACACATACTTAATTTTGAAGTGAAAAATTTTTACTGTTTAGTGAGATCGCGTATAAACTTTATTATTCTGAAACCAAGTTTAATGAGTTTCAAAATGATTGAAAGGAAAATTAATGACGACAACTTAATGATGGATTGTAATGTGAGGAATATATTTTATATGGTTGCATTACAGAGAAATTATGAAAACGTAGTGTTAAGATGTAATCTGCTTTATAAATAGCATGTTAAAAATTATGTTTAAACTAGAATAAGATCTAAATAAAAAATTTTAAAAATCATAAAAGGTAGAAATGTATAAATATTTTCTACATGCGTGTCTATACAACATGCTAAATTATAAACAAAATTAAGAAACAATTATATTCAAAAACTTGTCTTTGATTATCATAGTATTTTCTTTAACAAGGAATTCACATGGTAGAAAGTTAGACATTAATCTAACTAAACAAAGAGTGCGTCCATATCCCCAATTTATCACAAGGCGAGAGAACCACGTGACAGTTATAAATCTATCTGACGGGCCCCTTTCACCACAATGACGTAATAATCCTTCATACATCCCCGCTAACACTTGCCAACAATGTTCTATTCATACCTGTTATAATAAATTGCCTTCGTCTAAAATGATGAAATGCAATTCCTTTAAAATTAATCTGTTTAAACTTGATGAATAAAATATTTTAAACCTAACTTAGCGTGATATTCATATACTTTGATAAATCAATTCATCTGATGAAAAGGAATAGAGGAATTACGAAAAAAAGTCGTTGGAAATAATCGCTAAATCAAACATTCGCTTGAAAACTTAAGCTTCTGATTCAAATAAAGCTAGAAATTTTAGCATGCATAAAAAGATACATGAATAGGAGACCTCTTAATTTTTTAACATGACTTTAAACGGTCCTTATTCTAAATATTTCATCCCTTCTGCTTTTAAGTTAGTTTTTTTAAGAAGGAAATATATTACGTATTTAAGCCCATCGAGCTGAATAAAATAGATATACACTTCAATATAAAGAAAAAAAGTTAAGCTAAAGCTATTTTTTCTTATGGAAAAAAGATGAAGCTGTTTTAGATATGGAATTTATCTTTGCCGAGTGATTTAAAGTGTGTCATAAAAACAATTTTTCAAAATTCTTGGCGAGATAGAAGAAAAAGTCAAGAACATACTTTACAAATCAAAACTAGTTGTTCCATATCTTGAGACTGGAACTAATGACTGGTAAGTTTTATAAAGTGGGAAGTTCTTTATAATATTTCAACGTTTACAAGTTTTAATATGTATGTAAGAAAGGAAAATACGTTTAACATACTCTTCTTAACTTTATATAAATGAGTACTTTTCAATATTAGGTATTTTTTTACACTTTTTTTAATTAACTTGATGTAAAAAATTAATATTTTTTCTGTTAAAATATTTAAAGAATTCTTTAAAAATAAAAAATCTTTTCATTTTTAAATCATTTACAATTTAGAAATTTTGTGTTTATTTTTATGTTTAGTAAAGAGCTGATGTAAAAGTTTTATAAATTATCAAGTAAGGAAAACTCTGGTATAAAATAAATCTAAATAAAATAATAATAAGCAATTAATTAACTCAATCCTTTTATATGTAAATACTTTATTTATGAAAAATGTCTTTCACTCATTGAGGAATAAAAACTTTGAAGAAAGTTTCGATTCATAAAAACAAGTTTTCATGAAAATTTGAATCACACGAGAAAAAGTTTCTGAAAATAGCTTCAGTCAAATTAAGTAGAAATCAAAAGTTTAAAACCTGACGAATTTCTATACAATTATTTGTAAAATTAAAATAAAAAACTTCCGAATAATACTTAAATAGTAACTATGTTCCATACAAGTTTGAATTTATCTTTTTAGAACGACAAGCAAAGAATTTCTAAAGATAGTTTTCTTTCCAAATGAAGTATGATGAATATGTTTAAACTATTTTGCCCCAAAACTCTGCTGACTTTGTTGAGTTTGATATATTTTGGTTGTCAGGAACATTTGCATTGATTTTTCTATCCCAAATAAATAAAAATCACTATCAGAGTTCTTCTGACATGATAAATATGTAGTATAGGAATATCTGATTTCCATATGGTTCCGATGGCAGAATACTGAATTTATGCAGCATTGAACAAGGATCTACAAAATCTAAAAGCTTCTTTCTATTTTTCAAGCTTAAATGTGTTCTTTTCATTTTCATGAAAAAAATGGTCTTTCAAAAAAAACACAAATATACAGTAAAAAAAGCAAAGATTGAATTGAATAGTTATCATACATCATTTAGTCAAGAGAAATGATAAATTTTATACTCTCAGAAGAGAAAAAAATTGGGATTTGCTATAAAAATGGAAAGGAGTTTTGTATTGCATAAAATAGATACTCATAAAGGATTTTGTTTAAAATTTATACATAACATTTTAGTTTAATATAATCAATAACAAAATCGCATTGGTCAAACCGTTACAAATGTACATTTTTAAGTGTAACAGGATATGAAATATTTCATTTTATTATTTAGTTAATTGCAAACTATTGTGTTTATTTGTTCCATATTTTTGCAAACACTGTCTGTAGTATCACATAAGAACGACACGAAATCTGTTTTTACATAATATATTAATATTAATTATAAATATTATTTAAAAAATAAAAATATTGAGTTGAAATATTTGAACATTAATGAACACTTATTTTGATCAACGTAATAGAGGTTTTAAGAAAAATATTTTCAACATTTAAAAAACCAATACTTATCAGGTGTTTTAAAGTTATAAAAATATAACGATAGTAAAAAAAGCTCTCAACATCAAGTAAAAAATATAAAAGCATATAATGCTTACCTAAGATATTATACAGGGAGTTTCAAAATTGCGTTGCACGGCTTTTATTTGGAACCAACGCCTCCTAGGTTCATGGAAGTAAGGTCTACCCCTAGGTAAATGACCCTGGAGAATCCAATTAGATGACTAACAGTGCTTCTAGCGGTGAAATTAAAAAGTTAAAAAATTAATTTAAAAACTAAAAGAGAAAGAGCAAAAATCTCAGTGAGAGTGTGAAATAAAAGTTCGCAAAAATAAAAAGTTCGCATATTTGCAAATTTTTTTTATTTTTTGATTAAATTTCGTGTTCTTTCAATTAAAAAAACACAAAACTACACAATAACAATGAAAAATTCGGAAATATGCCAACTTTTTATTTTTTGACCCCTGAAAAAGTGCTATTTTCACATGCTAATATCTCCACGAATATTCAAGATATTTTGATCAAATTTTTTTCAGTGAGTTCTTCTTGACGTTGGCAATAACACTCTCAGTGAGGTTTTTGCTCTTTCTCTTTTAGTTTTTAAATTAATTTTTTACTTTTTAATTTCGCCGTAGATGCACTGTAAGTCATCTCAATGGATTCTCCAGGGTCATTTACCTAGGGGTAGACCTTACTTCCATGACCTTAGGAGGCGTTTGTTCCGAATAAAAGCCGTGCAACGCAATTTTGAAACACACTGTATTTTATCTAAAAAAATTATTTACGAATCTTACAAAATATTAAGAAAATATTCAGTATAAAGTCAAAGCTTGTAAGATTAGTTTGTGGTTAATTAAATCCATTTAATCTTACAAAGAGAGTAAAAATCTATACGTTTAATCTCCAGATCAGAATGGTAGAGATTCAATAACTTTCATTTTCAATAGAAGAATAACATAATTAATACGCTTCTTAAAAATTTCTCAAATAGTTAAGGTCATATTAACTCAAAATTCAAGCACAATTTAAAAAACAGCTCAAAGAATGTCACACCAAATTACCTCTCTTGATAACTACTTTAAATAGACAACGCGATTATTAAAAACCAGACTAAAAATAACCCCATTACGGCTAACTATCAAATTACGAAGCATTAAACAGCTTTCTAAGTTAATAACCCTCATAACAACCTCGGGAAAAAATAACAACTTCCGACAGTTAAACAATAATACGCCCATTAACACCCAAGCCAACTTTCTCGGGGAGGTTTTTATGAAAACGCTTCCAAAAACTCTTAAGAGAACCATCACTTCACTTCGGCTTGCTCTGCACTTTTTCGTCTGCGGAGTAATTTAGTTCTATGTTCTTCTTTCCGACACCCTTTTATCCGTGCTGTCAACCTCCTAGAAGCACTATCTCTACTCGAAACTGTCGTCTGTCTACTCGTTTCTAAAATTTCTCCTCGACTCTCACAGCTGCCATTGCATTAAGAGCTGTCAATCAAATTCGGTCGTCATGGCAACCGCTGTTGTGGAGCTTAAATAACCATTCTGGAGGAATTATTTGAGGGACGAAAGAAAGGACTGGCCCGAGAGGGTTTATTGTTTTCTAAAATTTTTTGAAAGATACGATGTTTACTTTATGTCTTGACCCTTTTTCTACTGATGGTACTTACGAGTCCCACTAACTTTAAAATTACACAGAATAACCATCCTTACGAATATAATGACGATACTTTTCAGGAACACTCTTTCAGTTTTACTCTTTCTGGGTAAAATACGGCGCTGGTTCTGTGATGAGTATTTTAGCGGGAAATGCGAATAGATTGAATTGAAGTTCTTCTTTCAGCTCCCGTTTTGATCGCATTCCAGAGGTTGTCCTTTTTTTGTTCCCTCAAAAGTAGTTAGTCAAAAGGAAAGTGCATTATTTTTTAAGACATAAAACTGCGAGTTTATAAAATTTAATTCCAATATTTGCTTCATGAACTTTTGATTTATTCATTGCCAAGATGTGGTAAAAAATTATAACCATAAAACTTTTAAAGTAAAATCCGTAGTGTTTTATTACTTTTTGCTTCTTTTGATCATATTTCGTATTATTTTATAAAAGTAAAATTTCAGTTTATATAATCCCAGTTACAAGAACTATGTAACCAAAGAAAAAATTTCCAATTATCAGCTGATAGATGTGCACACAGATTTAGTATTCACAAGAAAAAACTTACTTTGATAAAAACTGCAAAGTTTATCAACTATTTGTAGAAAACATAAAATGTAAGTTTTTAGAAGTTAATTATCTCCTCAGGGTTTTATCTAACTCGAACTTTAAAATTCATGTGATAATTGAATAAAAACGGCTTTATATTAAATCAGTGACTAATATAAAAAAACTAAATTAAATCAGAAAGCGTGCGTAGTTAATATCTTTCAGAGAATCAAATAGATCTATAAAGAATAAAATCTTAAGTTAAAAGGAATAAAAAATATTTCATTAAAATTAAGAAAAAAAAACTATGAAGTAAAAAAATATAAGTATACGAAAAATTTCTTATTCATTCATATACATAATCTAATAAACTAATTATATGTGTAGAAATAAAATGTGTAATAATATAATGTGCATAATATACTTTCATTAGCTAGTTTACTGAGTTATAAGTTTACTAATTCGAAAGAAAATCAATTTAACTTTCATCACTAGTTCATAGTATAAAAACATTATCTTTGACTTAAAGAACGCTTCACTCATTTTGTTTTTAGAAGTTCGACATCTAAGACGAAAAGAAACCAATTTTGCTATGACATTATATAAATTCATATTTAAATATCTTTATTTAGTCAATCAAACGAATATAAAACTTTCTTTAGTAAAACTATTTTGTTGGAAAAACTTTTCGAAGAACATAAAAGTCCGGAAATATCAACTCGAAAAATACTGGGCAGGATTAGAGTAATATAAATAACTAAAAAATTATAAGGATAACATTACTTATATTAAGAATAAAACATAGAAAGACATCTATTTCAACTTCTGTTTTTTTTATTCTGAGAACTATGATAACATCGTCAAAAAGGAAATATCGTCTAATTGTTTAACGAGAAGATAACTAGACTCTTATCACTAACTGAAAAGCATTTAGTAGTCTGGTCCTGTTACAATTTTTGGGAAGATTAAGATTTGTATCTGAGGAATTTTTTAATTACAGAAATACTTTAAGTGTTTTTGTAACATTCTTGTCGTCGATTAGGGGTATTATGTGTATCCAATGTCTGATTGGAGAACAGGATAAAATTATCGTCTAGTCCCTGCTTCTTTTCATAGTCAATTAAGGACATTTCCCACACTGATAGTTGCAGCTGTTATGAAATTAGACGTTTATATGCCAATTTCCCAGAAATTAAAGCACGAGTCATCAAATTTCTTACATAATTTTACCATTTTTAAAGACATTTTATAAGTATCATAATGTTAATTTCTTATATGGAGAGGGAAGAGACCTTCCAAAGAGACGGGTGGAAACACAGTTTCAACAATTAATAATGTGATTTAAAAGGTTAGGCTTATAAGCGTTACAATATCAGGGCTCTAACTTATTATAATAGGCGACTCTACTCAATTTTTTTTTCATATTAAACTGTGGCTAAATTTGAGAACAATAACTTTTTAGATTAATTCAAATGAAAAGTTAGGTTCGCCACATCATCCTCCTAGCTGCCGTCCAGCTTCACACGTGCAACACAAATTTGGTTAGAAAGAGATATCATCGGTGATATTGTTTTGGTGTATATGTTACGGGCAAAGATATCAATTGGATATCTTGGAGATATCACATTGCCCGGGCATCATTAATAAAGACCTATTTATAACATTTTGCCCGTAACATATACAGGGTGTCCCATAAATAATGGGTCACTTTTCTAGGGGGATAGTAGACACCTAGACGAGTCAGAATCACATAGGATTTGGGGTCCAAGGCCAAATCCCAGGGAGTTAAAAATGGAGCGACACCCCAAAAAATTATTGAAAAATTCAATTTTTAGAAGAACTACTATTGATAAAAATTTAATTATGGTCTCAAAAATTGTGGTTTAATATTATCTTTAAAATTACCTCAAAAATCTTCACTTTAAAATTTATTTTATTGTGAAAAAAGTTAAAAAACCACAAAAAAATGTGAAAATTCTGACAAAACCTCATTTTGTATTTCGAAATCCTTTCTTTTGTGATTTTATAATCTGAAAGATCATAGTCGAAAACCCTTAAGTCCAAAGTTTCACGTGAAAACCATCAATATTAAACGCTTGAGATCCTGTGCAAACTGGTTTCCTATAGTTCCTAGAGCCGTTTCCAAAACGGCAGTGTGCGGACGCAAAAAACGGACTTAAACCATGGTTTAACAGGATCTCAAACATTTAATATTGATGGTTTTTACGTGAAACTTTGGACTTAAGGGTTTTCAACTATGATCTTTCAGATTATTAAATCAAAAGAAGGGATTTCGAAATACAAAATAAAGTTTTTGCAGAGTTTTCACATTTTTTGGTAGTTTTTAAACTTTTTTCATAATAAGACAAATTTTAAAGTGAATACTTTTGAGATAATTTTAAAGATCATATTAAACCACAGTTTTTGAGACCATAATTAAATTTTTATCAATAGTAGTCCTTCTACAAATTGAATTTTTCAATAATTTTTTGGGGTGTCGCTCCATTTTTAAGTCCCTGGGATTTGGTCTGGGACCCCCAAATCCTATGTGATTCTGACTCGTCTAGGTGTCGACTATCCCCCCTAGAAGTGTACCCAACATTTATGGGACACCCTGTATAGGTTTTGGTTTGCTAATTCCGGAGTGAGGGCGGAACATGGACTGGTTGTATTTTAAGGGATTTTCTATGTTTAATTGATTTTGACTTGATATGTTAAATGGAATTATTAGTAAAAAAAGTGTTTTTAATTACTAATTAGTTACCAGTCTTTGTCTAAAATTTGTGAGATTTTACTTCATGTGAAAAACCCATTTTCAGTTTTTAACCTATAAATAACCCTCCGTTTTCCCTATATTATTCCTTTTTTGGAAAATTTAAAATAGAAAAGTGATACTTTTTTTCTTATATTAAGAGTTCCTACCAATGAGTAAATAATGGTTATTTAAAAACTAAAAATCTCAAAAAAAAATCAGAAAAACAAATTAATTTTTAAATTTCAAATGTAGGTTTATAATTTCGCTTTTTACATTCTTTAGTACTATCTTACTAAAAATGGCGATATCTCTTTCATTCAATTGTGTCCACCCGGGTGCTTATTTTCAAACTCACTTAGAAGAAATGCATTAAAATGGAAAGCAACAACAACAGCAGAGGACAGCAATCCACTACTCTTACCTTCACGGTCTAAGGGGTGACAAGCAGGATCAAAACATTTCTTCCTTTCATCCCCCCCGAGAAGTGCCACGCGCGCATTTACGGTTCTTTCGAGAGGAGAGGATAAGAAAATAAATTCCGCGCCATTTCCATCTCCGCTATTTGAAAAGCGAGAATGGCAACCTGCCAGTCGAAACTCAAAAATCATTATGAACTTTTAAGATTCCATTGTGTGTGTGTCGAAATAGGAGGGGAGGAAAATATTATTTGCCCCTGAGGGGGGGAGGAGGGAGACAAGATGGTTGCTGGGACGTTTTCAGAAGCCGTTGAAGATCGTTAGAGTCAAACTTGAAAGAAAACTGCCTTCGGTATAGAAAAATATCAAGGACTCAGTGTTTTTTTATAAGTCGGTTATTATCATCCAGTTTTTCCAGCGATTAAGTTGTGTATAAAAGGTTAAGTTTCTCTTTTCTAACATAGAGAAGACTTCAATAACAAAGCTTCATTGTTGGAGCCTGTAGTAAGGATTCGCTTGTAAGTATGAATTCTAATAAAACAGGGATGATTTTTTTTGTAAAAAGTCGCAGCTGCTGTCTCTAGTGAGAAAAATGAGTGTCGAGATTGTGATTTATGTTCTTGAGGGAATGTTATTGCTGTGGGAGATTCGTTTATTGGAGAGAATCAATTTTGCTGGAGGCAGAAAATGAGAGTGTTTGCCAGAAATGAGATTTTTTATCATGATTAAGTGATATAGAATGAATCATAACTAAGTGATGAAATGTATAAATAATGTGAAACTAGCTTGTACTAAAAAAAAACTTTTTTAATCTGTGTTAAATGCTATCTATTGAACATAGTTTTTCAAAGGGAAGGCATCATTATTGTTTTAAAAAATATACACACAGTATAACCTCGTTATCTCGAACTTCGATATCACGAAAAAAAATTCCTTCTTGAAATAAATTACTAATTAATTTTACATTTAGAAAACCTTGTGATCTCGAAAACTTGATACATCATTAATTTATTATAGGTTCCCTTAGATTTTCATATATTAGGGTTATACTTGATATCCGAATGTTAGTAGGTAAAAAGAGTTCGTATTTCTCAAAGTATAGAACATTCCGGTGAGGGCACATAGAAGGTCGAAGTATACCATAGTCTGTTTAAATAAAATAGGCGGTTCACTTCACTGTTAAAAAAACAGTTCAACCTTTCACCAGTTTGCGGTGAAAGGTTGCAGTGTTTCACCACAAACTGGTTCAAATTTAGCTGCATTATAGGTTTGGTAACAGGTTTCACCAAGTTTTCAGAACGTTCACTAGTGAAATCCGGTGCTTTCACTAGAGAAAGTTGTTGCCTAACCTAAATTTGAACCAGTTTGTGGCGAAAGGTTGAACTATTTTTTAACAGTGTACTAGTCGTTTAACACTAGTCACAATGCTTTTATAACTGCACTGCCACGTCGTTGTCATGGTGAAGAGCCGACAGTTTTATTTACACGGACTATGGATAGGGTAAAAAAATGTCAAGACCATTTACTTTCAAAAAAATCTAAAATCTTTTAAAAAGCATATTTAGATGATAAGAAACTAAACATTATAAAGATACATAAAGCTGCATTTTTCTAAACATGCATAAACTTTTTTCTTCCCTTGTTCGCTTTAAAAACGTAAATCAAATTTAATTTAAAAAAACAAACATAATGAATTTTCTAAAGAAGTAACCAAGTCTCTTCTTGAAATTTAAAAGCTAAATATCCGAATCTAGTACATAACAATCATTTAAGTGTTACACAAGCAAAAACACCAAACAAAAACCCACGACACTCCAAATTACTTAACATCTCCTTTACAGAACACTCCAGCTAGTTTCGTGTTCTACACACGATTTAAATCACACATAAAAAAAAACGGAAGACACAAATTAGCAGCGAACGATTTGAAATACTGACGCTCCAGCTGTTCTACGCATCCGAGACCTATTCGCCTCCATCTAAAAAAAAATATAAAGAACATTCTTTTTCCCAAATCGTCTGCAGCAGCAAATCTCGCGCGAGCATCTTCAGCAGCGGTGATATCGAGGGTGTCACCGAAGTCCTCTCGGAGCAATGGCACGAAAAGAATAATAAATAAAAAGAATGAATATTTTCCCAAGCGTTCGTTTCGAAACAAAATAATCCGGGTCGCGCTCTTTTTTTTCATTCGCGGACGCTCGGCGTTTTTGCTGCGAAGAAAGCCGGCTTTGTCACTCCTGCTTTGATTTTCGAAAGCTGGGGAAGGCAGGCCGATTTATCGCTGGCTTGTTTATCTTGTTACTGTTTGAAATGTCGTTAAATGAAATGGCAATTAAATAGCAAAATGTTATCTGTTTTTGTTCTCAGTCGCGTTAAAAAGTCCGAAAAAATATTTTATTTATCAAAATAAGGAGATAAATATTCAACCATCGCTTTCTAATTGAATATGTTATTCAAAATATTTATTTTCAAATTATATGTTTACGAAATTTGGCTTATGTTAACACAAAATTGGAATAAAATAAGTTTGAAAATTTTTATAATGAGATGGTTTTTGTTGTTTTAAATGTTCTAAATTCTGATTTCGAAGTTATTTTAAGACCATCTTTAAGACCATTTATTTTTATTTGTTTTTTTAAATCTATTGGTTTTTAACTTGTTTTTATTGACGTCAGATAACTTTTCATTCCTTTATTTTCCAGAAAACGTTAGAGTTGAATTACTTTCCCATTTACTTTACTATTATTTCATTTAAGTTGTTAGTTGTATTCTATTCCGTTAAGTTACAAGACAGTGAAAGACCGTTACATACAACAACGTTATATCATTCAAGGTGCAGAAGACCAAAAAACTATCAAAGCAAAAAAAGTATATAACGTTTATGTATGAATATTTTCAATAGAATTAACTAAAGCTGTTTGAATTTTCAAAGACATGATAAAATTATCAAGGTACAAAAGACAAACTAAAAATATTATTTCTAACATCATTGATAGCAAGCGAGATAAAATTAGTATTAGAGGCATAATACAAAACAAGGATGAACAAACAATAATTTTACTTTAAAGCATTAGAACAGTATTTGATTTAATGAGTTTTCCTAAGGAACTGAAATGATCTTAAGACTTTTCATAGTCCTTAACAGAAATACTCCCTTTTAAAATACTCCCTAGATAAAAATTCATTGTAGGTCTTACAGAGCAGCTCTAGTTCTTATAACAAGTGAACACACTCCTAACAGCATAAATGTTTATTAAACATACCCATCGCACCACACCGTACATAAAACCATACCCTCAAGTCCAAAACTCGTCCAGAATCTTTTCACTTCGCATCCCCCCAAATTTTATTCCCGGTATCTCCCTCGCCGGACCGTTGCCAACAACGCCTCCGGAATAAACAAAAAAACAAGCAAAAGAAAACTGCATATATCGATTATTCTAATCGCGACATGAAATCTATTTCTCGCCTTGTCCAAATGCAAAATGCGATTCCGTCTCCAGTTAGTTGGAAGGAATCACAACAGCGAGGTTTTATAAAAAAGAAAATGTCCGACTCGAGATAAAAAAAAAGTTATCCAGCAACACCGGTAAAGCCCGACACGCGAAAAGAAGACCTACACGAAGGTTCTCTAGGTCATCAGATCTTCTTATTTGGAGCAAAACTCTTGTCCACACGCGATGCTTATTATGCAAACAATGCTGATTTTAGCTAGTGTCACCAGCGAGGAATCAACAAGGTTGCTTGCTGACTTTAAAGTTTTAAAGTGCCGAGTAGGCTTTGGAGATATGGAAGTGTCGGGTTTGCGAATTTTAAAGTCTTGTCGATGGATTTTGGGATAAGCTTGTTTAGGATAATCAACATGTTTTGTAATTTACTTAGGGAGTAGGATTACAAAAGTTTAAAGAAAGTAAAAGCAGACAATATTCTCTTGCAAAGCTTGTTAACCATAGAGTAAAATTGATTTTTCTATTAAACTCGTCGCATATATTCCAACTTTAATCAAAATATCCCTTATTAAGCAACAATATAAAAGATAACAAATAGAAAAATTATTTTGCAATTAAATTTTCATTTTATCTCATTTAACCTTGTAATTAAATCAAAAGGATTGTTTTAATTGTTGGAATTGATTCCAATACTGTTTATTGGTTGGGTATTGATACAAAGTACGTTATGTTAAAACGTTACGCTTGCCGTTAAAACTTTAAAAACAAGGTTCCGATGTTAGACACTTGAAACTGCGTTTCAGATTTCCACTTATCAAAAGTCAAAAATAATCCCAAACTAGTAAAAAACTAAAAGATAGAGTGTTAAAAGCATGTTGTTAAGAAGAAATATTACACTAACAAATTAAAATATCTTTAGAGCTCTGATTAAAGCAGAATTAAATGACTTGTAAAAAAACTTAATTTGTTAATCATTTTAGCATTATTTAACTCTACTTTAATAAGAATGACTATAATGGGCAATACCACTATTTTTTATTTATTTTTTTATTCGATAGAGGTACCCTAGAGCGGAATATACGCGCAAAATTTTTTTAATTACGATCATTATTTATTTTTTTATGTAATTTCAATGTTCAACTTTAAAAAAGGGCGTTAAATCGTCCAATTTCCTAATATGACGTACTTATCCCCTATACATTAATTTTAAACAATGCTTTTAATTGTTTAAACAAAGCAAAGTCATTGTTGGGTTTCTCGTTAAAGTCTGTATGAGTCAGATGTGACGATCATATACCCTATACAAAGACAAAGGGCTTGGCGATTTTAATTTTAAATATTTAATTAACTAAATTTTTTTGAAACTTTTCATGTGGAGTTTTGGATTAAGATCCATTTCCTTTACTGGAAAAATGCATTTTTTTCTGTTTTCAAAAAATGATGGTATTGACCATTGCTTTTTCAAATATATTAATATTGTTGAAATGATATGTTATGTGATTGCTATACAAACGACTCTCTAAAAATAACACCTTTTACGAAAAAAATATAAAATATGGTAATATTTTTGTTACAAAAAGTATAATAAAATTAAGTAATACTGAGTAAAAGAAAAAAAAAGTTTCTTCATCTTTATATATTTCTTAAAATAAAACACTTACTTAAAAGTACAAGTATTAAGTTCTTTTTTTAAATTAGTGTATATCAAGAATTTTTAAATAAAATTATGGAATCCTAGTAAATGTTTGATGGTTTTAGAATAAAATATCCATCATAAATATCCACACGCAATTTTTTTTCGTACGTCTCGAACTTGCTTTTTGTACAACTTAATTAACTAAAGTTTTAATTATCGCAGATGTTTTTAAAGCGTAAAGACTGAAGTTAATTCATGATATTTTTGTCTCAGAAACAAGAGGTAGGGGGAAAAAAGAAAATTCGTCGCGGGTGGTATTTTTGTTCCGAAACTGCAAGCTATGACAATTATCTACCTGAGCTACACAAGCAAGGGCCTCATTTACGTTTCTTGTATGTACCTCATTTATCCTACTCTGTTTTAAACGACCCTACATTGTTGCAGTATTTGCCTGAGAACCTTTTATTTTTACGTAAGGGACATAAAATTTTAATTTTATGTATTGTAATAGCGTGTGAAAAGAAATTACAGTTAATGTTCTTTACGCTAGAAAAATGTACCTTTTAGCCAATTTTTAAGTTTTTACATTTAATAAGAATGTATAAAAAAATGGAAAACCCAGCACCAATGAGGTATCGATCTATAAAAATATTATGGTGATAATTTCTAAGTACTTAATTAATAAAGAAGAGTAACTAGTACTATTCAAAAAAAATTATCATGTATCCAAATCAAAAAGTTTTAAATTACTTAATTACACAACTATTAATTATAGAAAAAAATAATATTGTATCAATTATATTGTAATGTATTTATTGAGAACATAACTGAATTTTTTTATTAATGTTTTAAAACACATTTAAAAAAGTAGTTTATCCATTTTCAATAATCAAACAATCCCTTGAAGTAAATAACAATAAAATAACAAGTAAATAACAAAATCCTTGAAGTAAAACTATCGCCAAATATAAATTTAAATATCTTTAAAAAGATAATCAAATTATTTAAGACGTGAAAAATACTCGTAAGAAAGATTTTTACTTGTTTTGATAGATTTGAAAACTTTTCAAACCACTAAAATTAAATGTGACTACATCTCATAAAAAGTTTCTTTCAACGTTCCTTAACGTTGAAAGATTTATTAATGAATAAACGTTTAATCTTGTCAATACTGTTTTTCATTACATGTCTGATGTATAAATAAATTTGTTATAAATTAAAAGATTAGTTAAAAGTATTCATGTGGCGCGTATGAAAATATACTATCAGTTTAAAAATAATATCTTAAAGTTTCCCCCTCAAAGAAAATTGACGACAGCAAGAGTTGACAATAACTAATTGAACTTTTAATTTATTCCATTAATTTACGAAATTAAATTTGTTTCATAATCATAGTCTCAAACGAAAAACTTATCTTACGCAAATTTAATAAAATTTAATTGAGAACCAGATCCTGGTTTTTTATCAAACTCATCGGATTTTATTCCTTTCTATTCTCTTTATCAGATTTTATTCTAGCTTTTGGACATAAAATCGTTAAATCTATAGGACACTAAATATTTTCAGTTAAAATAAGTGAAATTAAATTTGTTAAGGAGTTAATTTCAGTCAAACTATGTTGTTGAATTGAATTTCACAACAGTATTGGATGATCAATAAGTAATACTTAAACACCCCATAGTGTTTATGAATTTATTTTAGCTTCTTTAAATAAATACCTTAAGATGGGTTTTTATCTAGCAACAGTTTCAGGGTATTCACGCTTTGATAATCACTTATCAAAAATCTACTCTTGCAATCAAATTCAACACAATTTTAATGAATACCAAAAGTTTAAAGATATATTTTAGCGAGAATTTAAAATCTGTGTTAGGAGTTACACATTACGAAACATTCATTGAAACATTGTGAAAAAATTAATTTAAGGCTAAAAAAATTTTAAGCTACGTCACAACGATTCATTTTCTACAGATGCATCAATAAAACTTCGATCGGTTATTTTAAAAATGTCATTAAAATTTTTAGGACATTGTTTTTTGTAAATTTTATCTTATTTTTCATTTACTCTAAAACAACAAATGTGTGATAAAATCTTTCACAAAAAGTGATCGTAATTTATATCGTTTTGGCTGACCGCTGGCGAGGAGTACCTCTAGCATGTTTGATATCTCAATTTGTTGTTGGCGGTAGAGGTTTTAAATAACAATTCAATGTATATGTTACGGGCAATGTGATAAATCAGGCATTATTAATAATGCCCTAAGTGGGGGAGGGCAATGTCAATGGCATTTATCAATGAAATTTTATCACTTTACCCACCTCCACTCTGGCCAATATTAATAATGCCCGATTTATCACATTGTCCGTAACATAAACATTATTTTTTTAAATTTGTTATTGGTAAATTTATCTTCTCGCAGAGAGACAATTTTTGCAGCTTAAATTAATAATTTTCTTCAAGACAAAATAATTTGCAGATAGGTCTTAGGTGGAAAATTTTTGACTCTTTTAAATTTTATTTAGTCAAACCATCATTACTTACTTTTTAACATTTTCATACTTAAAAAATTATAAATAAATTAAAAACCCTACGTACGCAAGAATAAAAACCAAACACTTTTCAAAATTCATTGTGTATTGCTATTATTTCTGGCCTTTTATATGAAAAAAAAAGAAGAAACTCCTAAAAACAGTTCATAACATTCGTGTTCTAAAATTAAGGGTTATTTTATTTTTTGGAAAGATCACACAAATCATAGTTCTTTATTAATGAAAATAATGCCTTATTAGGTTGTGTAATTTTTTTTTAAATATCTAATTATCCTTAATTTTGGACACGAGTGCCATTTACACCAAAATTTAATATATGTGTTACGGGCAATATGATAAATAGGGCATTATTAATAATACCCGAAGTGGAGGAGGGCAATGTGATGAATTCAATGTCATTTATCAATGAAATTTATCACTTTGCCCGCCTCCACCACTGTACATTATTAATAATGCCCAATTAATCACTTTGCCCGTAACATATATAATTTTTTAATCCTCTTATATAAGCATTATTTATCTTTGATCCTTTTATTACTTCTTATCTCTCATCATTATTATTTCTTATCCTATATTAGATTAAACCATTCCCCAAAAACGTCCCACACACCACATCTACAAGAAAAGTCGTGGAAACAAACTCAAACTATTACCATATATGTGAAAAAAATCTTAAGGTTCCTTCTATAGAGCCTTCCAAAATAAATTCGGTCCTCAAAAGAAAACACCCGCTTTTTATATGCGTTCATATAAAAACATGAAGTTTCCATTGGAATAAACACATCTTCTGAGTTTGCGACGAATATCCTACACAGAAAAGTTCTCAACAAATCTCGTGTATCCCACCAGAATATACTATTTTCTAAAACTCCTATACATCCATAAGAAACTATTAAGGTCACCAATGTCGTATTGAAAGGGATACATGGATTATACCCCTACCCCATACTTTTTTATGATTACAGTGGGCCCTCGCATATTCGCGGTTCAGTATTCACGGTTGAGCAATGTTACCCCCGCATATTCGCGGATTTCGATCTCAAAGTTTTTCAGCAATGAAACTTGCATACTTGGCAGAAAATATATAATTGTTTGATTCCGGCATTTATTATGTAAAAACATTTTGAAAAACGTAATTTCTTCTACTAAGCAAGTTTTCTAACTATAGTAACCCTTTTTGTGTTTACTACAAGTTATTTACAGTTATTAGAATTATTTACAGTAATTTACAGTTAAAACTACTTTTTGTATGAACCAGTTTTATTAGTTTGATGTAATAAATGACGGAATCGAACCATTATATCTGTTATATTATCATAAATGCGCGCTTTAAAACTAGATTCGTTGTTCGCGGATTTCGCGTATTCGCGGTATATTTTGGAACGTAACTACCGCGAATAACGAGGGAACATTGCACTGGATTTTGCCTTGAATATTCTATTACGTAGTTCACATATAAAAGGTGGTCAGTACAAGTTGTCATCCAACTGCCCCTAATTTCTAACCTTCCTATTTTCAAGAAAGAGTTTTTTTTAATTATCATCTGTATGATTGGTTCAACTTTATGGTATGACAAAAATTCAAATATCATGTACAAAAAAAGTTTAAGATCCTTTCTTTAACTTTCTAGAAATTTAATTTTAAAACTTATTCCATTATGTTCAACTTTAACTATAATTTCATCTACGAGTTATTTAAAGAGTTATTTACCGACGGAACCAATTAAATAAAATAAAAATGAATTAAAACTTTTAATCGAAATTCTTCAGAAACTATAGAAATAATTTGTGTATTCTTTCTTTTCCACTGATAAATGCCATTGAAAGCTTTAATTAATATCATTTTTATGCCATAGACTTGATTTGAGTCAGTTTTTAAATTTTAAGATAGCCATATTAAAAAGTCAAGATGAAAAAGTGAATATATATTTTGCTTGAAATTTGGCACTTATGGTGCTTTTTAGTAAAAAATGGCAAAAAAGAAAATACTTTATAAGCCATTTAATCGATTATTGCTATTAATTACAAAAAAAATATTTATTAACAAACACACATTAACAATAATTTAAAACTTAAAAATTTATTAAATGAAGCTTTAAAGTATCAGAAACTTCAGAACAGCACATTTTCTCTCACTATCACAAAAAAAACTGTTTAAAAACATCTCATACCCTCACAAACCCAACAAACATCAGTACCCTAAACTCGGCTTACCTGCAACACACCAGCACCGGGCAGCGAAGCCAAGCATCACCACCAACACCACAGTCCGCATGGTCCTCGGGCGTTATAAATCCAACAATAGCGGCACAACATACACAAAACAACACTAGACAGCGCGAGAGAGCAGGCAACACGTGTCCGCCGACGGATAGCTCCGGTGCGGAGAGGACCGCTGCTCGCTGCCGCCGCGCGAACGCTTCTGGCGGCGAGAGATGCTGCGGATCGATAGGGTCCTCGGAGGGGGCGCCATCAGTTGCGGGCACGGCACAAAGGGACTTTTGTTTCCGGTGTTTCTTATCGAAGTTTTTTTTTCTTGGAGTGTGAGTGAAGAAGTTGTAAAGGGTTTTGTGAGGATTGTAAGTGGTGTTGTTAAGTTGTGGTTTTAGGTTCGGGAGTGATGAGAACTCGGATGATGATGGTGATGATGATGATGATTTGAGATAGGGATCACACGGATGATAAGGGAGATGAAGAATTCTTGGTTAGATTGAATAATTAGAGTTGTGTGTAGATTGTTGTGATTGTGCTGAGAAATTGGTGATGATTTGGTGATTTTTAGAGATTGAGAAATACGGATGATAGAGGATGATGTATGATGAATGGAGGATGAAGATTTTAGAAAAGTTTATATTGGAGGTTTTTTCGGATTGTGAGTGAAGAAGTTGTGATGATTTTAAGTGGTTTTGTTAAGTCGTGGTTTTCGGTTCACGGGTGATGAGAACTCAGATGACAAAGGCCCATTCCTATAAATTTTAATTAGAGGAGGAGTCCACTTCTATATTTTTTTATTCGATACAGGTTCCCAAGAGAGAAATATACGGTCAATTCTTTTTTTAATTAGGATGATAATTTATTTTTTAATATAATTTCAAAGTTTGACTTTTAAAGGGGGCGCGAAAACGTCAAATTTCAAAATGTGACGTACTTCAATCCTCAACATTGATTTCAAACAATGTTTTTTAATTGTTTAAACAACCCAAAGTGATTGTTGGTTTTCTCTTTAAAGTACGGAAGAAACAGATCTAACGTCATCATTCAATCCTAAACAAAGTGTCGATATTTATTTTAAAATATTGAATTAGCTAATTTTTTTAAAATTTAGATCTATTTCCTTTACTCGAAAAATGCATTTTTTTTCTGTTTTCAAAAAACGCTGGTATTGCCCATTTATATCCTTATCTGAGTTTCAGGATTGGAGTAGTTTTATTTTCTCTCTGGACAATAGAAATGGTTGAAGAGGTGGAGTAAAGGGTTTCAGGATATAAATGGGCTTGTTAATTCGAGATTTTTGTGCAGGGGGAGGGCTGAAAAATATAGATGATAAGTTCATGATTGAGAAGGAATAGGTGAATGATGAAGATTAGGAAGATTTCCGAAGAGTTTATAAGCTTTTGTTTGAAGAAGTATTCGAAAGTAGTCACAAATTTCACAACTAGTCATTTTCATAACGACTCAACAATGATCCGCATGAAAGTAAAATTATCAATATATTTTTCCATGGCTATCTACTAACTTTATTTATTTCATAATAAAAGCAAGCAATGTAATAGTATGCAAACATTTTGGCCTAAAAGATTTCTAAACAGATGTTAAAATAACTAAAAACGTAATACATCGCATTGAAATACAATCAATACCTCCATGGAACACTACAATCAAATATTCTAAATCCCCATTTCATTAAATCCAATAAAACCAAACACCCCATCCACACACCTACAGCTCATTCCATCAAGAGATCATGAATCTCCATTCCCAGCTCAGGTGCATAAATTAGACTCACCCCTTTTAACATGGCGATCTACTACGCCACTACTCTCCCCGAAGGTACTAGTAGTAGTAGTAGTAAAATATCCTCTCGCTGAGGATATTGATCACTTGACTAGAGGCGAGCGACAGGAGCCTTTTCATCACACTGGCCGCCCGATTTGGTAGGTAAATGACGAATTTATGGAGCGGCTTTAACACGGCCAGTATCCACCGGCGACGACTCTCTTCTGGGGCTCAGCTCCCGTAGGGATGGTGGGTTATAGAGGGAGTTTAGGGGCGGTGGCCCTGCGCGGCCAAAATGTCGAGTGGCAAAATAAATTCATTCAATGACTCGTCAAATGAATTTAGAAGGGGGAAATAGCCTTTTCCACAACCAAACTGATATGATTAAGTGAAAACAATGTCTAATCATAAGTGTAAACTCACAACTCTCGACCGTCGCCTCCAACCGTTAGGACTCATCAGCACGGTTGATGCAACCCCGCTGATGAGTCCTAACAAGCAGGACGAAACCGGTCCACGGTTGGAGCGACCCTCGAGAGTTGTGAGTTTACACTTATTGTCCCCTAACCAGAGATAATGGTGAAATTCTCCTTTCAATGTCTGATCATGTAGCTAAAAATTATTTTTAGAGCTGATTTCGTAGTTGGGCCTGGTTAGCCAACATGGAGATAGGTTGCCAAATCTGGCTATAGTTGGTTTACAATTTCTGGCAACTTATGTTAATGCATAGTAGTACACAAAAAATTGGCTGAAATTCATGCAACTTAATCGTGGACTTTTTTTCAGTCTTACCTTTCATTGATGAAGAAAATTATTTTTTTTAAACTAGGGAGCTACCGCCCCCTGCTCGCTATCGCTCGCCAACCACCGTTAACTGCTGACGCAGAAACTTTTGGATCGCTTTGCCATCCTCACAAAACACAGCTCACAGCACTTAGTCACTTTATAAAACATTCTTAAAACAGGGGAACTACTTATCTCGGGTATTCTTTCAAAAATTGCGGATATTCATTCAGCGGAGAAATTTTAACAGTTCCTTTATGGCAATATGAATTGGCGGATCGCCTTTGAATTCCAAGAAAATTAGCAACAGAGCAGTGTAAACTTTCTTTTGCCATTTCCCCAAGGAAATGTTTTTCTCACACAGATCCATTCAGAAGCACTGAAACATCTCCGGAATAAATTTTACTTTCTTAAAATTTGTAATGATTTTCATCGATTGTCTGTGAAAAATGTAGTAATTATCGTAAACATCACTAAAATTTAGAATTTTTCTTCATGAGAACAAATAAACATCGAAATTGTGTCAGTTTCATAGCAATGACACGAATGTTCTGACTTCAAATATTTTCGATTTTTATCTTTATTTCTAAAACATTCACCCGCTATATATCTAGTTTTGCGTTTTGGCATTATAAAAAAAGTTATATTTTACTACCTTAAATAACATAACTTGCAAAAGGATATAAAAATAATTATTATTGTAATAAATAAATGCAAAAGTTCAAAATTTCTGAAAGCAAGTTTATATTTTGATTGTAAATATAGTAATTATTATGTTGCCACAACGACTAATATAAATATAAAAATATGAATTAATTATTTAAAAATAAAGATAAATTAATTATACATAAGTTTTAAATATAATTAAAGTCGTTTGAACAGCAAAAATATAAATATTGTTAAAAATAACCCAATATATATTTTTTAAATTAGTGTGATAAAAAGAAAGATGATTATTTAATGTATTTGAATGTTAAAAAACCAGTGAAATATATTTACAATTGTTTTAAAATTCATAGTTTCTTGCTTTGTAAATGCGACCTTATCCGAAATCTATAAAAATGAAAATATTTTAAAATTGAGAATTTTTTTGAAAAATCGAAGGTCCTACTCGGAAATCCGGAAAGAATCCGGACATTTTGATACCATATATGTGTCATTTGGTTCAGTAATTAAAAAGCCTTTCTCTGGAAACCGTTAACCAAAAACTTTTTTTTAGAGTAGAGACTCTTCATTTCTCGGCGAGTGAGAAACATTTAATTTTAGGGACATTCAGCTTTATTTTCAAGCATTTCAGAAAGTGTGTTGTAAACTATAACTATGATAAAGATAAAGAATTACTTTGTGCAAACTGAGTGTAATGAATAAATAACGTATATAAACTGCAAATGCAAAAGCAAAGGAATGGAACAGGTTGATGGTGGGCAGGTAAAAATTAAGGCGTAACTTTCAACGACTACACTCTATAAAAAGTTGCAGTAAATTTTAACAAAAATCCTGTCAAATTTTCTGCAGAAAACCATTAAAAGTTACCAAAGAAATTTTGTTATATGGTACGCTGTTATTGCATGCAGACCTTTTCTGTACACAAAAGATTATCTTTGTATTATTGAAAGAATTTTTCAGATAAATTAACTTTATCAGATTAAATGCAGATTAATAAGTTAGTTTCAAATCGCAGTTGGATGTTGGCATGAGTTTGCTCAGCTGGTTTCGTTAATGACATTTTAGTGAGTTAGAATCTATAAGTGCTCAACAATACAGGATACATTTATACAAGGGGTGTCAAACCTTGCGAGTTATTTTTGTCAAGTTAAAGTTTTTAAAGTTTAAGTTTGGAAAATAAATTTCGCTCTTTACAGTTTCCAAAGGTTGTTTATGAGCAGGGATTACAACATATCAAACCTCAAAGGTTGAGTAATGCTTTAAGTTTTTTTTTTACAATTTTAAACCCATCTCATAGTAAATTTATCACACACAATGTCACCTGTATACCTCTATTGACCTCTCATCCTCTCATATTTATCATGTCCAGAATTTAGCGAAGAAAGCCATTGTTTCAGTTATCAAGTGCAAAAACGAACGAAACAGTTGTATACTAGAGTGCGTGTTAGCATTGATATGAGAGTCCGATTAAAAAATCTAAACTGCCAACTGAGCAATAAAGTTGCGAGATACTGATTTAACCAACCGCCAGAGTCATCCTGAGATGTATGAGAAAATGACCACAGTTGTTACATTGGGGGCAGATAGCCAAAGCTCTTTTTCCGTATAATACCTCTATGCTCGCTTGGACTAGGAGTAGGATATATCAATTACGTTTGATGGTATGCGAGTCCACTTGCAGCGAAGTGTAATTAGATTTTAATATGTAATGTTTTCTGGATTGGAATGCATTGGTCGATAGACTAGAATAAGTTGCAATGGTCGTTTACAATAGCTGTAAGATTTAGTAGTTGTTGAAATGTATTCAACAAAATGAATTTTAAACAAAATGAAATTAAATAAAAAAATGAAGGGTTTTTTTTTTCGTTAGAGCTAATTTGAATTCAAACACACCAACTATTGAAAACTTAAATTGGAAAGAACGAAAAAAAGAATAAAATATAAACCTAAAATTGTGTAAAAAACTTAATTATCTTGATTGAGAATAAAGCGCTGAAAAAGTTTTTAAAACGTATTAAAATAGTTAATGGAAATAGTTAGGAAGATAATTAATAACGCTAAATCCGTATAAAATTAAATATACCTATTTTTTATGGTTTTAAAGCCTTAGGTAAATCAAATATTTCGGTTAACTAATTAAATGCCTCGGAATTTGTTTATCAATATCTAAATCAAATTTTATCAGTTAAAAATAATTTGACAGCTATTTTCAGTTTTTAAAATTTTACGAACTAAGATATCAAAATATTAAATGCAAGAGAAGCATTTAAAATTGAAAGCAAGATATAACCAATGTAAATAAAAGTTATTTTGTGATAGACTTATTAGATTTTGTAAAGCGCCAAAGGGGAATGAAAATAATTAACTCTTTAATTTTCACTCGTGATCCCTGATTTTCCCATTACTTCTTCTATCTTTTATAAGCTAGGTGACGTCGTTCTTTATAAGCTTTCTTACTTATTTATTTTAAATGTAAAAAATTTGTAAGGAATAGAATTCAACAGAAACCTTTAGAAAATTACAGCCTGCTGCTTTTTATTATTGATTTTAGAAGTAATTGAATGAAAATTACAGAGACGATACGATTACAACCAAGATGGAATCTTAAAAAATAATAATAAATGTATGATTATCACAAGAAATCAATACAAATTTTAAAAAAAGAAAAAAGAAATTATTTATTGAAAACATGCATTGCTGTAGCTGAAGTTTATGGATTTAAATTTGGGGTACCATAAGGTCGTATAACTTATTTTTGTAGCTTATACAAAATTTCATTACATTGTTACTTTTATAATTAGAACTTGAATATTTCAAATTACTGTTGTTTAAGTGTTTATGAATAGGTAGGAAGTAACAGTGAATATTTTCATCAATAGAGGCAATTAGACGTCTTCTAATGAGAAAAAAGAAACCTTCACAGTTACTTACACACAGTTTTCCATATGCGAATTTAAGGGATTGACTAAAGACATACCAAATCAGTTTAAAAAAACAGATTAATTTCTTATGGAAACATTTTAACTTATTTAATAAAAAATTGATATACATACTTTCAAGATAAAAAAAAAGCTAAATAAACACAGATTTAACTATTAAAATTATTAAAAGCTTTAAATACCATCAAAAGAAACTATAACCATGTGCATGTGCAGAGACACGTCAGCAAATGCCACTCCTTTACAGCATCTAACTACATTGCCGCATCCCAATTTGATAAATCCATCCCATCTACCTGCAAAAGGAAAAACTCGCCAACACCCATCACAAATTGCTCACCATACATCACAATTCACTAAAAGGGAAGCCCGGCAAAGCAATCAAAGCCGGGCACTTCAACCCAAAAGGTAAATTAGTTTACCGTACGGTGGCACCAACACCACTGGAAATTAATGACCACAGCAGACTGACTTGTCATTAGCTTTCCCTCGAACAGTTGCCCTCATAAATATTATGCGGATCTCTTATGGCGGGTTTTAGGAGGTTCTTACGAACCATATATCGATGTTTCCGCTTCAATGGATGCTCCGAAATGTTTTTATGCATGCAATCTGTAAGTTATTGGGACGTGTTAAGGACGGTGCGAGGTATAATGGGGAACTTTGTTATATGTCCTCTTCTTTTAGAGCAGTTTTTAGGGTTCATTTTTTTAGTTAGTGAGAAGCTGTGTTTCTTTGGGGATATAAAACTCGTGTTTAAAATGATATTTGAATAACTAATCGATATAGCTATTAGTTACCATTATTATACTAAGTCATAGGTTTTTCTAGAAAGGAAATGGGTCCGTTCAAGCACCTTCACAAAATGCTTATCTTCAAAAAAAGGACTTTTCATAGAACTATAATTCCCGAAAACGGACTCCGCACAAAAGTCTAAAGATCAAAAGTGAGTTAAAATTATTTTCTGAAAATGTTTTATCATTTTAGGATAGAATTTGACAGTTTTGGGTCCATTAAAGCTGAGACTTATAAACACTGTGGGTGAAATATGAGCCCTTTATTTTCTCAAAACCAGGATGAAACCATGTATTGGCCTAAATTTAGCATTTA
Organism: Tetragnatha versicolor; assembly: GCA_024610705.1. Taxonomy (NCBI): domain Eukaryota; kingdom Metazoa; phylum Arthropoda; class Arachnida; order Araneae; family Tetragnathidae; genus Tetragnatha; species Tetragnatha versicolor. The sequence continues at coordinate 10,338,554 of JANDEH010000015.1, forward strand.
TTACAAATGCGCGAGAAAGCTAATATTAAAACTAATCAAAGATTATGTTTTCGTTCAATTCGAAGCAGTTAGTTGTTTTTTTGGACAAATATAAAGTGGTTCAAAAATTATAAAGAGTTGTGAAGAACTGCAAAACACAGTACATGTAAAACCTTACTTGTGTTTTGTGTAAACCCTACTGAAACCCTACTATCCTGTAATTCCAATAGAAGTTATGTAAATTATATAGTATAGAACAAGATCATTACAATGTAAAACCTTATGAAAATGTTATTTTACCAATGACAATCTCCTGCCCCCAGTACCATCCTTCCTTAAACTCTTTCGAATCCATATTTAAGCTTACGATATCCTGCTCAATGATTTTTAAACACTGGTAAACTTATTACTATACTATGGCCCGTGTAAATAAAATTGGCGGCTCGTCACCATGGAAACGCAATAGAAATGCAATGGGAAATGACTAGTTGTGGGCCCCCATTTTTATTTACACAGGCTATATAGTTCTCGGCAATCGACTGGCAAGCTAGGGATCATATGCTCTTTAATTTTTACTTAGACGTTGTTAAAAGAAAGGGCTTGAATAGTTCACAGTTCCACATTATAAAATCATAATAAATTTTAATCTCTCTATTCTAAAAAAAGTTTTTGGTGAACGGTTTCCAGAGAAAGGCTTTTTAATTACTGAACCGAACGACACATATATGGTATCAAAATGTCCGGATTCTTTTCGGATTTCCGAGTAGGCCCTTCAATTTTTCCAAAAAATTCTCAATTTTAAAATATTTCCATTTTTTTAGGTAACGGATAAGGTCGCAGTTACAAAGCAAGTACTGTCAATCAAATTATTATTCAACCAATCACAACGACCGATTGAGGCTATATTTTAAGATGAAACATGTTTTTTTTACCTTTTAATAAAGTACTTTCTTGATGAAATATCACTCAAAGACTGATAAAAACATATTCTAAAAACTTACATGTACGCCATTTTATACTAAACTTTCACACTTTTTGTCCAATATTTATAATTTTTAGTCTTATTTTATCGAAATTAATTGTAAACATAGAGTGATGTTTTGTCTCTTATTATTTTCAATTGCTTAAACGGTATTGTTTAACAAGTCTGGGTTTAAAAAAATATGAATGATAAACACTAGGCATATTATACTAACGAGTTACTTTAAAATAATGGTTTTTGTTTGGTCCTAATATTGATAAACAATTATAAATAGTTATTTTATAATAATAGATTAAAAATAATTAAGATGAATATTTTTAAAAACATTTTGTTTAAATTTTTGATAAGTTCGAGTTAATATATATTCAAACTTTTAGGGAGATTTATTCATGGAGGGGATTTGGTGACGCATTTTTGGAAAGTTGGTTGACGTTGTTTTTCTGTAAATTGTTTAATTGTTTTATAAAGTGTATTACGTTAAGCGAGTTGGAATTCGTGGGAATTGCGAAGCAATTCAGAAAGGTCCTGCGTCAGCAGTTTACGGGGGTTGGTGAGCGATAACGAGCAGGGGGCGGTAGCTCCCTAGTAGAATTAAATAAAAAAATACTTAATGTATGGAAAATTTCATTTTTTAAGTTTGGGGTAATTTCAAGCAATAGTTTTTGTAAATGAGTAAAAAACATCAAGATAATTAATAAATATGTAAGTATTTTTTTTCAATTCATAAATATAATTAATCAAAATATGTTTAAGAAATCACATAATTCTAACTGTTTCTGAAATATTTTCTGCTCACGTTTTTATTTATAATTATGTATCCAAATGTGCATTAGGGTGTCCCTTAAAAATCGAAAGTCGGGGAAACTTTTGCGACACCCCCCAATGTTTTTCCTTTTGGTACCCTAAGAGTGTGTGCAAAATCTTAAATCGATCAGAAGATATTAACACGTGCCCCAAATGGCCTAAACTTTGAAAATTTTGACATTTTTTTCATTTTTTCGAAATTTTTTAAAAATATGTTTATAACTTTTTTTTGTTCAATAATAGGGCTCTAACACATCTAAACAATCTTATTTGACCGTTTTTCATTATTACCTAGGCCAAAATGCCCAGTTTTTGGCCTAGCCATCAATCAGAAAATCATCAAATTTGTCCATTTTGTACTATGAATGGAGGAATCAAAAGGCAGTGATAAATAACTTAGAACTACCAAATTCCTCAACTAAATACCATTTGTAGACGATATTGATGAGTATAGGAATTATCTGGAGCTAAAATTAGTTATCAGTTATTTAAATACAGACACCTCATTAGATTGCATTACCCCTAAAAAAATTTTGTGATAAACGGTATGGGCATGTCTTGTATTGGGTAATGGGTTTTTGAGGCTAGTAATCTCTCAATTAAGGCTTATAAAATCCTCTTGTACCACATTTTAAAGCTCTTTACACAATTCAAATGGCAGGCAGATCTTCTATTACAAGTGCACACTTTGATTTCAGAACTATAGAGGGTATAATTCTAAAAACATAAAAGCAGCAAGAGAAATTCTAGAAAAATATTTAAAAATGAGAGTGCAATATATCCTGACGTATTTTATTCCTGAAAAATTGAAGTAAAAACAAAATTAACCCGCTCTTCATAATGATTGATCCTACTACACCCATAATATGAGCCATTAACCATATTTATATACTTTTCTTGCATTTTATCATAATTTTAAGCATGAACATAAAAAATTCCTGCAATTTAGCAAATTAGCAACATGAAAAACCAATTAGACACTGATATTTGGTTCACAGCTATGAAAGTACGGTTAATATTAACTAGTTTTTATAACCCTTCAACTACTTTTGTATTATTTTTTCGCACCGTACAATTATCATCAGAAAACAATTTTAACGAAGCAATTAGGTTTCGAGTTGATTTTATGGGGAAAGTTCTTTATGAAATTAAATTATTTTAAACCCTTAGTCTTTTAAAGAATCTAAGTAGTATAAAATTTTACAGAGAGAAGTGAAGCTCTGACTTAAAACTGACTTTAAAGAAGGAAGGATTTTTATAGTAACTGTTGTTTATATTCAACTTATTCTCAAAGTCAATATATGTTTCTGATTGATTTTTCCTGTCACTAATTATCTAAATTGCAGGAAATTTTTATGTCCATGCTTAAAATTATGATAAAATACAAGAAAAGTATATAAATATGGTTAATGGCTCATATTATGGGTGCAGTTGGATCAATCATTATGAAGAGCGGGTTAATTTTGTATTTACTTCAATTTTTCAGGAATATAATACGTCTGGATATATTGCACTCTTATTTTTCAATATCTTCTAGAATTTCTCTTGCCGCTTTTATGTTTCTAGAATTATTACCCTCTATAGTTTTGAAATCATGCAATCTTGTATTTTAGGACATCTGCCTGCCATTTAAATTGAGTAAAGAGCTTTAAAATGTGGTACAAGAGGATTTTAAAAGCCTTAATTGAGATTACAAGCCTCAAAAACCCATTACCCAATACAAGACATGCCCATACCGTTTATGACATAATTTTTTTTGTGGTAATGCAATCCAAAAAGGCGTTTGTATTTAAATAACTGATAATTAGTTTGAGCTCCAGATAACCTATACACATCAAGATCGTCTATAAATGGTATTTAGTTGAGGAATTTGGTAGTTCTAAGTTATTTATCACTGCCTTTTGATTCCTCCATTCATGGTACAAAATGGACAAATTTCATGATTTTCTGATTGATGGCTAGGCCAAAAACTGGGCATTTTGGCCTAGATAATAATGAGAAACGGTCAAATAAGATTGTTTAGATGTGTTAGAGCCCTATTATTTAACATCAAAATATACAAACATATTTTTTAAAAAATTCGAAAAAATGAAAAAAAAATGTCTAAATTTTCAAACTTGAGGCCGTTTGGGGCACGTGTTAATATTTTCTGATCGATTTAAGATTTTGCACACTCTCTTAGAGTACCAAAAGGAAAAAAATTTGGGGGTGTCGCAAAAGTTTCCCTGACTTTCGATTTTTAAGTGACACCCTAATGTGCATTCACAAATTAATCTCAAATATAAATTTAAATAATATCTTTAAAAAAAAGGAGATTTCACAACATAAACAGTAGATTAATAATAAACTTTTCTCCTATATCCCAAATAAAAATTTAAAAAATAATCTTGAATGACATACCTTCAATTCAACTCGAAGCAAATGAAAAAAAAAATCCGCATCGAAATCACCAGAGCATTTTCATCATCATAACGCATCTTCACTGCAACTGTCGAGAAAAAATTATCGTTGCATTGAATAATAAAAATCGCTCCAGTGAAACTTCAATGTAAAAAGAATAAATGCGAAATAATTTGCATTCTGAGTTCTTCCGTAAAAAACTGTTTTAAGCCTCGATAATGCAAATTGTGTCGCAATCAGACACTAGTTCTAATTAGTGTTCGAAAATTGGCTTTAATGGCGTCAATTAAATAACTTCTACTGTTCCGCTTAATGCCAGATTCTTTACTTTTTGATGAAAGCGTCCGCGTTTATGCTAGTTTTTTTACGTCGTTCTAAAAGCGATATTTATATCTTTATCTTTGCTATATTTTTATTTATGATTAATATTTTTGAATACTTGGAGTGGAGAGAAAAAACTAATTCCTGTTGAGCTTATATTAGAAACATTATTTCATTTCACATTCAGGTAATTTATTTTCTGAAATTGAAGAAAGAAAAACTTTAAAAAATGTCGATGATTAAAATAAAGAAAAGTAAAATTTTCTAGTAAATTATTTTTAACGTTTCTCAGTGCATCTATCTATTTATATATAAATGAAAGTCTGTCTGCCTGTATGTATGTATGTCCTTTATATTTTTTTTTAAGTTTTCCCATCTACATTAACTTTTGAACTTTACCACGTTGATCTACTCGAAAGGTTTCTGAATAAAAATAATTTAAAATAGGAGAATCCTGATAACTTTTTTGGTCAATTTTATGCTTAAAAACCCATACTTATACCTAACGTCATGGCAAACCCACATTGTTATAAATATAATAAGAAAAGATTTAACTTTAATTGTTGTAGGCATATTACCAATTGTTGTAGAATAAAATAGATTATTGCAGTTTAAAATCCATTGTTGTAGCATAAACATATAAAATGGATCCTTTATTTAACTATTTCCCCATTTGGACTGACGAAGCCCATCTGTAACGCACCAGATGATATTTATTAAAAAACTGAAACCAGGGCGAAGCCCGGATCTAGCGCGTCAGCGCTAGTATTCTATAAATAAATTATTAGTTATTTTGAAAATATGAAATAAAAGTAATGTGAAATTTTATTAATATTTTTAAACAAAAGATTATCTAAATTTTTATTCGGCAACAATTGCATATTAGTGATAATCTATGCATTGCATTCTGACCAAACGACCCTAATGGGTCAAAAGATTTCTCTAAAAATTTCTCTTCTCTTTCAATTTCGAATTTTTTTCAAATATAAAAATTATGTATTTTTTAAACATAAATTAAAATTAGGTAAAAAATATATATCAGGTAAAAATTAGAAAGGAAACAAATAAAATATTATGCTATTTTATATTATATTATTAAGTTAAGTTTCAAGTAATTTATTTTAGAAAACATATTTGTATTTTGTTATCAAATTGTACTACGATTTTCATGTGAAAACTTTACACTCAAACATCTTCGATGGTTGTAGTTCACGTTTTAAAATTTATAACTTCTTTTTACAAATAAGTGTGAAAATAGTAGATAATTCTGAGCACTGAGAAGAGCATGAATAATGATTGAGAGAAATATAAGCTTTTATTTGCAAACTTCAGTTTACTTTTTAAGAGACATACACTTTTCAGATAATCATAAATCCGTTAATAATTTTTCTTTTAAATTTTATAGCAATTTTTTCACTGCCTTTGCAAATTTTGATTTATTTTTAAGTTTAGCTTATCACATCGAAGCTTCAAACAGTTCTGTCCTCTACGAATATTATTTTAGATTTTATGCTCTTTACACCCTTGATGAAAGTGTTATATTATCATTGAATAAAATACTTCAAAACTATATGAGGGCTTCAACACAAATTAAAAAGAATTAATCTAAAAAACCAACAAAACAATTTTGTAAACCTTTATTTGTTGTACTAGGGAGCTACCGCCCTCTGCTCGCTATCGCTCGCTAACCCCCGTAAATTGCTTACGCAGGACCTTTTGGAATTGCTTCGCAATTCCCATGTGTTTTTAGAATAGGTTTTTATCAGTCTTTGAATAATATTTCATTTGGAAAGTACTATTTTAAAAGGTGAAAAACATGTTTCATTTTAAAATATGGCGTCAATCGGTCCTTGTGATTGGATGCATAATAATTTGATTGACAGTACTTGCTTTGTAACTGCGACCTTATACATTATCAAAAAAATGGAAATATTTTAAAAGTGAGAATTTTTTTGAAAAATCGAAGGGCCTACTCGGAAATCCGGAAAGAATTCGGACATTTCGATACCTAATACGTGTCATTCGGTTCAGTAATTAAAAAGCCTTTCTCTGGAAACCGTTCACCAAAAACTTTTTTTTAGAATAGAGAGATACCTAACCTTTAAAAACAAAACCAGAAGTGTTTCAGCTTGGTGTTAACCCTGAATATATTGCTCTACTTAAGGCTATCAGTGTGACCCAGTGGGACAACTTCCAAGGAGAAGGTTTGAGTTTCTTTCTTTTTTCTAAAAAGAAAAAGTTGATCATTCTTAAAGATGAGAAAAATCTTTACCCTACTTTGTAAGGGTCCAATCGTGTGAATGACCACTTAAAAAAACAGTAAATTATTCACAGAGTTACGTCTTATCTTGTTTATAAGTCTCTCGATTCTAAAAAAAAGTTTTTGGCTAACGGTTTCCAGAGAAAAACTTTTTAATTACTGAACCGAATGACACATATTTGATATCAAAATGTTCGGATTCTTTCCGGATTTCAGAGTAGGCTATTGCATTTTAAATAAAATTCTCAATTTTAAAATATTTCCATTTTTTTAGATTTCGGATAAGGTCGCAGTTACAAAGCAAGAAACTATGAATTTTAAAACAATGAGGAAGTTGCATGATTTTTTTTATTTTTTTAATCGATTCCTCTTGCAAAAATAAGCAACTACCCAAAATTTGAGGCCGATCGAGAAATTTTTTGATTGTCAAAAAAATGAACAAAAATCCCCTTTTTAAAAGCGCGCGAAAACGCCAAGACTTTGGATGTGACGTCATCTTATACTAAACATTGTTGTAAAGCAATGGAGTTGATGGTATTATTGTTGACGTCATCTTATAGTTTAAACAATAAACGTTTTCAGTCACGTGTTTTTTTCTCGACTTTTAAATTAAAATATTTAATTACCTGTACATTTTTTTGCAAAACTGACTAGATATTTCATTTTACCATACAAAAAACCATAAGTAACACTTGTTTGTTTTTGAAAATCTGACACATGCAACTTCCTTATTGAAAACATATTTCACTGGTTTTTTAATATTCAAATAGATTAAATAATCGTCTTTCTATTTATAACACGAATTTAAAAAATATATTTTGGGTTATTTTTAACAATATTTATATTTTTGTTGTTCAAACGGTTTTAACTATATTTAAAACTTATGTATAATTAATTTATCTTTTATTTTTTAAATAATGTCGTTGTGGCAACCTAATCATTACTATTTTACAATAAAATATAAACTCGCTTTCGGAAATTTTGAACTTTTGCATTTATTTTTTACATGGAACTAGGAAGATAGGGAACTGCCGTAATAACTTTGAGAGGCGCCAATGGTAAGTGACCTAGGGGGCGCCTCGTGCGCGGTTGGTTGGTTGGATTGGTAGAATCGCGGCTTCGTCTTCTTGAAATAAAACAGCAGAAAAAGTGAAATCGCTAGGTAGAAAATATGCTGAAACATTTAACTAACTTAGGAACGCGCGAGAGTCATGGCGAGAGTTCGTTTGCTCCACTGAGCTGTTTCCTCCTCCGCTCCGCATTTAACTTATCAACCAAGCACCATGAAAAAACTAAGACAAAGCGGCTTTTAGTGAGCAAGCATATGTCTCTACCCATCGACTTCTCTCCTCTGATCAACCAAATATGCACACGTAGCTCCCTCTATGTCACTTATATTTGGCAACTGGGAAATCCATTGGATAGATAGACCACGGCAGTTCCCTATATTCCTAGTTCCATGATTTTTTACAATAATTATATTTTTATATCCTTTTGCAAGTATGTTTTTAAAGTAGTAAAATATAACTCTATTTCATAATGTCAAAACGCAAACAACTAGATAACAAGGGTGAATGTTTTAGAAATAAAGATAAAAATTTTGTTCTTATGAAGATAAAATTCTAAATTTTCGCGATGTTTACGATAATTACTACATATTTTACATCCAATCTTTACAAATTTTAAGAAAATTAAATTTATTCCTGAGATGTTTCAGTGCTTCTTAATGGATCTGTTAAAAAACAATACCTTGGGGAAATGGGTAAAAGAATGTTTATATTGCTCTGTTGTTAATTTTCTTGGAATTATAAGGCAATCCGTCAATTCATGTTACCATAAAGGAACTGTTAAAATTCCGCCACTGAATAAATATCTGCCATTTTTGAAAGAATACCCCGGAGAAGTACTACCCCTGTTTTAAGAATGTTTTATAAAGTGAGTAAGTGCAGTGAGCTGGGTTTTGTGAGGAATTGCGAAGCGGTCCAAAAGTTTCAGCGTAAGCAGTTAACGGGGGTTGGTGAGCGATAGCGATCAGGGAGCGGTAGCCCCCTAGTGTAACAAAGAAAATATATTGGTCTTAAAAAATTATAAAATAAGATTAATTTGGGCATATAAGGGATTAAATTGCGTTCAGTAAATGACATATTTTTTACTGTTTTTAATTTTATAAACTAACCAAATTTAAAAGTTGCTAAACACTAAATAGACAGATGATTTGGTTCATCATGGTTTAAAATGCTTAATAACATGTTATATTTACATTTTTACAAAAACAAAACTTTAAAAATCACTTCAGGGAGGAAAATCTTTGATTGTATAATTTTATAATCAATTTGATGGTAAATCTAAGTGAAAAATTTTAAGATACTTATAACAAGTATTATAACGGTAGAATTTGAATCAATCATTTAGTCAAATTTCAGGGTTGGCCGTTTTAAACCAAATGGGTTTTTTTACCAAAAAAAACCACTTAGTAGTTTTTTTTTTGTTTTTTTAGAAATTATAAAACGTTTTCAGGATATTTTTAAAGAAAGTGTTATTAAGTATAATCTTTTGCACAAAATTAAAAGGTCAGATTTATCAAAAAATTGACATTTTAAGGTGATTAAAACTCAGAAATCTTTTGATTTAATGGTTTTAATTATTGAATTACACTGTTCAACAAATTTGACCTTCAAAATTTTTTCCTTGATGAAAATAGTCATTTCTTATAGATTTTGGGTCGCTGAATACGAAAATCTTCATTAAAATTCTCAATTGACTCAGGATTTTTGGGGAACAGCCCCTCCCCCTTTTTACGTTTTCGACGACTTTATAACTTTAAACTCGATTTTCAGGGTCAAAAAACATTGCTTTAGTCTTCAAATTGCCTCCCAGGGGACAAGAAAGATTCAAATTAATAAATTATGATAAATTTATAACAAATGAATAGGGTTAAGGGGTAATTACCCCCCTAAAAATACAAAAAAATAGCTAAAAATTATAGAGGTTTCTATTCGCAATTTTGTCCTCTTATTTTAAGCGCAATTCCCGTTTGAAGGGTCCTCACCCTTCCCCAAGGACCCAAATTTGATGACAATATGCAGCAATAATTTTTACTAAAAGCGGCTGAGGTGTTAGCCTCCCAGAAGCCCACGCGGAAGAGTTCGGAAGACTTCCAGAATCGCGAAGGCGCTCGCGAGCTCAGGAATTAATATTGATGATTTTGAAAAGATTACAAATGACGTTTTTCTTTTATTTTGGGTCTATCCTAAGTAGAAACTCTTCAGTTCTTTAAAAACTGACCGGTTTTAGGGAGTGAGGATTCCATGTTTCAAGATGTTAATAGATGAACGGCTGTGGATAAGAATTAGGGGGCATTCCCTTAAAAACTGATTATTAAAAACTGAAAACTATTAAATTTAACACAAAAATTAGAAATAAATTTTATTGCAAATGTATAGATTTCATGTTCACACTTTTTAGAATTAACATAAACAAGAAACCTAAATGTTTGTTAATAAATGGAGAAAAACGGTTTCGGTGGTGCCAAAGCAAATATTCCAGAAGATTCAAGAATTCAACACCTGATAGAATTAAAGAACTAAACGCTTTTATTCTTTCACTAAACACTCTTTTACTCCCGATTCCTTAATCCAATTCCATATTTTTTTTCTCTTATTCATTTCCAAAAATAAATACCAAAATAAACGCCCGTTCAAAGCAGTCGGTCCAATCAAAACACTCATTCCTAACTCCGAGTCTCAAGAGTCCAGAACCGTTGCCATCGGAACAAAACGAAAACATCTTCAAGACACGAGCTAATACGAGGCCTCGGGAGGAGAAAATCCTCAAAGAAACTAACTTCGACTCCTCCTAACAAATAGTCTTTCTAACGCAACTCTATTAAATCGTTCCTAATGAAATCTTAATTACACAGAGACTCCTTCTACGAGGGAGAGAAAACTCAGCCGGGACGATACTTCAGATGAGTAATTCTTCCCGGTGGCAACATGCTCGTTTCAAGCGATCTTTTCCGGATTTTAATTTGATTATTCAAATGGGTAATCATTTCATATGCGTATCATTATAATGAATGGGAGATCCGTTCTTTTGGGTATATCCACAGCCGTGTAGAAAGGCGAATTCATATTTTATGTGTTTTCGGAGGTGTAATATTCGGAAATCAGAACTGTGTTCGTTTAATGATCTGCTTAATATAACTTAAGAGGGTCGTGAAATTGGGATGAGAAAGATTGAATTAAAGATAAGATTTCAATGAATATTCCTAAATACTACTGTTGGTTGTATGTACCAAGTAAGTCAACGTATAAGTAGGGGAATGGGACTGGGTCTGTGTGGTCCTACAGACCAAATGTAAAAGCAAGCATGTTATTTTTCGGCTAATTAGCGGAAATCCGCTAAATTCCGATTTTTTGAAATTTTATATTCTGCTGAATTGTGTGGGGAATTAATTTTTCAAAGCGGAAAAAGTATTTCGCTTCCGCTTAAAAATTTCCATTTGAAGCAAGTAACATCATTTGAAGGTACTATTGAATCTGTATAACCCTGTAGAGACATAATAGAAACCATTGAAAAAACATTGAAACCCTGTTTTTTAGGGTCAAATTTCAAAAAATTTCTGGGGGAGATCCCCTTGACCCCCCTTTGATATTTTGTACCTCGAGTAATCACACTTCTTTTTAGATTGAGTTTAGTAAGATGGAAATCCTATCTAAAAGTATTAAAAAGCTAAATTGAAACTAATGTGTGGGAAGGGGCTTAGGAATATAATTTGGTCCCCTCCCGAAACAAATTTCTATACCACTGGACGCTTCTAAATCTAGACACTTCTAAAAATTTTCAGATAATTTCTTTCTTAAGCTATCACATGCGTGAAAAGTGACTCATAATTGTAACTAGTGATTCTATACTTTTTCATATTCCCAAAACAGTAATTTTTTTTTCAATTCAATTTTTTATTTGCACACATACATTATTTACAATTGAAGCTATTACACTTTGGGGATTAAAAATCCCATTAAAGTGAAAAAAATATTTAAATATACATATGGATAGGAAAAACAAAATTTAAGAAAATACAAGAAATAAAATAAGAATTATAGATTGGCAAGGGTGTCAGTTTTACATAATAAACACCCAAAATAATTAAAAAGAGATACTTGAAAGTCATAAGACATCTACAATATAAAAAATAATATTTGTACAAGACAGCACAAGGATATATTAAGGAGCAGGTACATTTTCAGAAGTAAATAAAAATTGCTTTAACATTTTTTTTAAATAGTAACCCTTGGTGCTAATTGAAAAGAAAGAACCAATAGTGGGAATCGTTAAATGCAGTGAAAGTAATTTTCTCAAATAACATTTATTTATACAGCGAATTATTCTTTTTTATGTAAATCCTTCTTTCCAAGATTTTCACAATATTTCCAGTCATCTACTAGCTGTTTAAAGAAATCATGAAAGCGTTATTACTTTCTAACGAACAAAACATCCGTTTAATTGGAAAATAACTCTGAATGATATACAAACTTACAAATTATACCTTATTTACGAAAAATACTTACTCTGTTATCCTTTTACAACATACAGAGTAAATTTATAAATGGAAGAGGATGTTTCAAAACATTATTGGAATTCCCTTTTGCAGAGATCGTTATTTGCTCATAACAAATTTCAATGAGGTTTTATGAAAACATTAAAATATTTTGTTCAATTTTCGTATTTGAATGTGAAAGCAATTTGTTTCTTAAAAGTATACATAATAGAGGAAATATCTAAACGGGGCGCGCTATAGTACTAATTTAAATGATTTTTGATAAATAAAAAGAATAGTTGTAACTTTTGTCAATCCCTACAAATTTCTTTATGGAATTATCTTTTAAGAGTAAGCAAAATAATATTATATTAGGTACTTTACTATTATAGCAAATTAATTATGGAAAGTAAAATATTTATATTATAATTTGTAAACCTTAAATGAGTTATCTAACATCTATTTAAACTTCTGTAATTAGTTTTGCTATATTCTCTTTGTAAGGACAAAACTATTTAAGTTTTTCTTTAAATTGTCTTATTTTTAAACAATTAACAAATTTCAATTATGGCCAGTTTTTATGATATTACTAGCGCTGACGCGCTAGACCCGGGCTTCACCCTGGTTTCAGTTTTTAAAAAAATATCATCTGGTGCGTTAGAGATGGGCTTCGCCAGTCCATTTTTAAAGATTATTCTGGTGTGTTACAGATGGGCTTCGCCAGTCCATTTAAAAAAAATCTTCTGGTGTGTTACAGATGGGCTTCGCCAGTCCAAATGTGGAAATAGTTAAATAAAGGAGCCACTTTTATGTTTATGCTACAACAATGGATTTTAAACTGCTACAATCAAGAATATGCCTACAACACTTAATGTTACATCTTCTCTTGTTATATTTACAACAATGTGGTTTTACCCTGAAGTTAGGCATGAAATATGGGTTTTTAAACATAAAAGTGACCAAAAAGGCTGTTGGAACGCTTGGATTTTAAATTATTTTTATTCAGAAACCTTCCCTGGAGCGAGTAGATCAACGTAGTATAGTTTAATAGTTAATGTAGGTTCGAAAAGTTTAAAACTATAAAGGACATACATACATACATACAGACAGACATTCATTTTTATATATATAGAAGATTTTTCTTATGTTCAGTTTTTCATTCTACAACGGAATTTAAAATTTATATATGGACTGAATGGGGTTTACTAAAAGGTCCCTTGCAAGTTATTTTAAAGTATATTGTAGAAAAACATCAATATATGAATGTTATACGTTGTTAAATTTACTTTGGAAGAAATCAGATACAAAGTATTCATATACACTCGTTTTAAACAGGCAAAATGCCTCTTAAGGATCACAAAATCCCAATCTATAAGATCGTAAAATATTGTAGTACTATATTGTTTATTGATCTTACAAAAGCGTGGGGTTCTCAGTAAGACTTTACCTACAGTGCCCGATTCTAAATTCTTTAAACCCAAATACGAATCTACATAGACATAGCAATAAAGAGATACTATCGCGAGGAAAAATAACAGAGAATTCAAAGATGAACTCTCTCATCAAATGAATCTTCAAGATTCTGTGTCTACACAAAAAAACGAGCGATCAAGAAGTATTGTTTCCTTTTACTGTTCATCTTCAACAAGAGTCAAGAAGGTTAAGTAAATAAGAAAGCTAGTATTCATTCTCCGATAAAAAGTAAAATAGTAAAGAAAAAAATCGGGATGCATTGCCTTCAATCCTTATTCCCGTTTTCTGGAGTCGGAATTTTATGGCATACGGCATCGTTCTTCTAGAACTAAAGGAAATGCATGTTTGATCTTAAGGGCAATTTCGTTATTTCAAAAGTGATTACCTTTTTGGATGCGCTTTTAAGTTGAACATATTTGGACGAGAAAGTACACATAAAATAATTTGGGTAGAGTTTTGTTATGGAAAACTCCTTTGTTATATTGCAAAAAAAAAGTTTTATTCATCTCTTAGGCTGAGCGCGCACTGGAAACTTTTGTCTCGGAGACTTAAAACACTAGTCACTCGAGAGCAATGCATTTCTATGAAGAAATTCTTGGTCTAGTGATCTTGGTCTCGTCGCTAGATCACTAGGCCAAGAATTTCCTCATAGAAATGCATTGCTCTCGAGTGACTAGTGTTTTAAGTCTCCGAGACAAAAGTCTCCAGTGCGCGCTCAGCCTTAGGCTGAGCGCGCACTGGAGACTTTTGTCTCGGCGACTTAAAACACTAGTCACTCGAGAGCAATGCATTTCTATGAGGAAATTCTTGGCCTAGTGATCTTGGTCTCGTCGCCATGTGCGCGCACTCTAGCTTCTTGCAATAGCCAGGGAAGCAATTTTGTCTTTGTCTCCGAGAGCAATTTTGTCTTTGTCTCCTAGTGCGCGCTTAGCCTTATAGTATAAGGTAAAAGGTATTCATTTTTAAGAAAATCCTCTACACACACCTATTATCCTAATCAAAACACCTACACATCAAGAAAAATCCTAACACACACCTATTATTGTGTTATGATAATGTTCTAAATATGTTAAAAAAAGTGTTAGAAATCTATATCCAGAAATGTTTTCTAAATATATTGTTGTAAAATATGTTGAGAATCTGAAAGAGTACTTATAAATTTGGTTGAAACATTATAAGAACACATTTTATACTTCTGTAAATATTTAGCTGATACTATGCTGCTAGTAATGCATTCACTAGTAAAGAAAGCTAGGAATGCAGCTATCATGTTATCACTGACGTCATGTGAATTGAGTCCATAGTCAATATTGAAGGTAACTTAAATTTACCTGAAGTCGAAGTCATCATAATATACACTCAATATTTTTTGTCCGCAATGCTAGATACACTGTTAAAAAAGGTTAACCTTTCGCCACAAACTGGTTCAAATTTAGCTTCAACCTAGGTTGGGTAACAGGTTTTGCCAAGATTTCGTGCTTTCTCTAGTGAAAGCACCGGATTTCGCTATACTCTGTTCATTTTGAACTGGCGCTTGAAAATATTTCCTTCCCCCACCACCGATCGGTAACCATAGCAACTATCCTCGTCAAAGTGACGAAGAAGGCTTACTATTGGCTGCTCGAAGAGCGTAACTATGGTTACGCTTCTAGCGTGGGGGAAAGCACTATTTCTCTAGCGCCAATTCTAAATAAACAGAGTATAGTGAAAGCTCTGAAAACTTGGTGAAACTGTAACCAAACCTAGGTTGCAGCTAAATTTGAACGAGTTTGTGGTGAAACAGTACAACCTTTCACCACACACTGATAAAAGGTTGAACTGTTTTTTAACAGTGTATTTAAGAATAAGTTCAATTAAATTATGCAACTCCTTGACTTCAAAACAAATGGCGTGTTACCAATGCACAGAAAACACCAACCCTTTCCCCTTAGTTAGCTTTCCCTGTACTGTAAAAAACCTCGATAGCGACGCATCTATCAATCCATAAACACGTTGATGATGCCAGCAGGGAAAAAAATCTCGTTGCCGGATCGGATCCGTTGAATAATGGAAGCAGGAAGGATTTTCCGACGCTTTTTCTCGTCGGTTGCCCGAAATTCTTTCGAGCGTTCCTTCCGAAGACGCCGAAAGAACAACCGGTGTAGAGAGAGATGTATCCGCGTAGGAGGTGTTAGGTATAGGGAGAGGATTGGTCTGGTGACCATGGGTGTCATATTCTAATCCATCTAGCGTCGTGGTTATCCAGCAATTAAAGAAAGAACAATTTGTGTTGCGCCGACTCTGATTGGTGGAATCATTCTTTGATCAATAATTCAAATTGTTGATTTAAACACATGCGCTGATGGCTGTGGGTATGATGGATGTAAGTGGCTACTTCGAATGTGTGTGAGAGATAGAAATATAAATAAAAGGGAAAGATGAAAGAAAGAGTCGGAGAAATCGTCGAAAGAAGAGTAGAAATAGAGAGGAAGAGAGAGTTAAAGGAGAATGGGGACAGAAAGATATATAATATAAAGAAATAGGTGAAGAAAGATTTAGGAAAAGATAAAGATAGGAGAAAGAGAAATCGGTGACGAATCATTCAGTTAAAAATATCCATCCGATTTCGTTTTTTAAATATGATGATTGGAAAACACACACACAATTTAACAAAATGATTTTGAAACACAACTAAAAACAACACAAAAAAAATTGTGAGAGATTAATTATTCCCCCTACCTTATTTCATAGCAAGTAGGATTCAGCATTTAAATTTTAATAATGTCAGAAGAATCAATTTATTTTTTTATCATTTCTTGCCTAAGTTATATTTAACTTACAATATTGACATGGAATTTGTGTGTAAACATTTTCCAAATTTTCCAAATCTTCTTTGATTTAGTAATGGCCATGACAGGTTCATCCGCATAATATGTTGACAAAATCTATCTACGAATGTAATTCCCAGAATAGCATAGGAAGATCAAAGTACAAATATTAAAATTGTATTTTTTTTATTGTACTAAAGCATGAGAAGTACTCTTGAACATTCTTACACCTTTAGGGGTGAAGTTTCGTGAAAGGATGAAAACCAATGGGTTAGTTAGTCATTGCCACGACGGTTGCGAACGAAAACACGCACACACAAAGGTCTCTCATAAGAAATTCCCTCTACGGACGTATCCGTCGTTCTGAGGTTCCATTTGTCTCCCGAATTCATTAATCACTTTGCGCATTCGGCGGCTAACCTCTAACGGGAATAATACATTGATAGAAAAAATAATCCCATTCCCCCCGCGAAAAAAAAGAACAAAAGAGTTGCACGTGCGAGATGGGACGACGAAATGTTTTTGTCCCGATGCAAGATCGAGGGTATGATTTTTAAAAGATTCCCTCCTTAATGCGCGTTTTTGGCTTTTGCTTGGAGGGAATAATTGATTATTCCGATTCGAAAGAAGGGGAAAGAGTGTGGGTTCGTTGCTGTGGAAAAACGTTCTCTAGACATGTCTGGTGTAAGATGGTAGAATAACCCATTAAGGGGCGGATCTGTTCTATGTTTAAATTTTGAAGAAATATTTTTGGTTTAAATGTAACATTAACTGAAATTTATCTAGGTGAACATATTATAATTATGCATAGTTTTGTATCTATTAAGTGGCAGTTCATGCATTCTAAATGTTAAGTTTATCCAGTAAATAAATTGATTGCTTTTGGTTAAAAAAGGTGAAATAAATAATTTCATAAGTGGTCAATACAGGCTGTTTCAAAAGCCCGTTTGGTGGCATTTATTTGGAACCAACGTCTCTTAGGGTCATAGAAACTAAAGCCCTGGATACTCTACCTTAAGTAGCGACATTACTCTCAATCGACCGCCATTATGGGGAGAACTCACTACTAGTCTGGATACAGTCTTGCTTATAGTCACTAAGTAGCGACATCACGCTCAATCGGCCGCCATTATGGGGCGAACTCACTACTAGTGACGATAAGCAAGACTGTATCCAGACTAGTAGTGAGTTCTCCCCATAATGGCGGCTGATTGAGCGTGATGTTGCTACTTAAGGTAGAGTATCCAGGGCTTTAATGGAAACAAGGTATCTCCTTGAATATTCTTTGTTTTTGAATTTTGACTCATTCCCTTTTTCAAACTGACTATTCTATTAGACGTTGCCTGGAACCAATAATTCCAATTAAATTCCAAAATATTTTCCATTCCAAAGTTTATTATACTAAATTACAGTCTTCCTTCAGATTTTTTTCAGTAAAACCTTCAAAACTTGTCAAGTTACTTTTGTATCCTCTAGTTAGTAAATAAACACTAGATATATGTAGGGTTCAGAATAGAAGTGAACAAAGTCCACTTTAGCTACTTTTGAGCTACAGACGTTTAAAGTTAAAACTTCATAGGAAAATTACAGGTTAACGCAATAGAACTTGCTGCTGCCAAGCGGATATTATCAGAACTGGGACTTGGTTCATTATTGCACTGAAATTTTACATAGTTGGTGCATGTTATAGCGTTGCTAACTCAAAAATGACAAAAAGTGGACTTGGTCCATTTTAATTCTGAGCCCTCCATATTTCCATTTTCCAAAGACGGAACCAATCATTCAGAAATTCTCAGTCAAAGAAACAAACACAAAAGCAATAACTTCGCATTTCAAAACTCTAAAACTACATTCCACCCGCTCATATACAGAACCATAACAAGATGTCTCCGACAACAAGAAAGAACACTATCCGAAACACGTCATTAACACTCTTCAATAATTATCACTAATTAACTTTGTCTTGTTCTGCATAACAAATCATTCAACCTTAATAGCGAATTACGAGTTATCCCAGCGAGGGGGATACGGAAAAGCATTATTATCGGGATTATGAAACGGGAAAGAAACTAATTTCTGATGTGTTCACTGCGAGTTCAATCAATGGAGGTCCCCTGCTGAAGGAGAGGACGCAGAAATATCAGATTCTATTTTATGTGAGGGGGTGGGGGGGAGTTATGACAATGGTTTCAAAAGTTATGTGTGTCGCAGCGGGGGACGGTATGAATTGAAATCTCAAACTGTGTTGAAATCGTTGATTTGACAGTAAGGTATTTCCTTGTGCGAAGATGGATATGCTGTGTCGTAAGCAGTGTTTATTTGGATGGGATATAATATATACGTTCTTGCTGTGATAATTGGTTGTGTTTTAACCCTCGTTTCGTGGGTTAATTGATAAAAGATGCTATGATTACGACTAATTTGATGCTGTGTGACCAGGGATTATGCCGTGATGGCTTTTTTTCTCGCAAAATTCGAAAGAAAACTGTACTTTAGGATTAGCTGGGGGTAAATCTCTCAATAGGACTATATTTGTAACGTTTTATTATTTACACTTAAAAATGTAACGAAAATTAAAAGAAACACTGCTTATTGGGATATTTTAATCTATGTCATATATTGATATTTGATTATTTTAAACAATTCAGCATAAAACTCGACGCTTGCGCCCGGCTTATCCTAACCAAGATAACATTAAAATGCTATGCTAAAGTGTTTTAAACCATTTTCGCAAATATCGTGATTGAAAAATCTAAATCTAAATAATGTAAGTACTTGAGCTAAGTTGTTTAAATAGGATAATATATCTAAATATTTGGAAAAATTATAACTTACGCGGATGATTCTGTTTTACTTTATTCTTGTTTAAGTTCTAGCGAGTTAAAACTCCAGATCGAATCTGATATGATTGAAATAAGTAAATGGTTTTCTTTTAATGACCTAACTTTAAACCTCACAAAAACTAAATTTATTCATTTTGATTTAAGACAGACAAACAATGACTTAAACATCAAATTCTATTCTATGTCCTGCAATGGTTTAATTTTGAATTGTAACTGCCATTTACTTCAGCAAGTAAAAATCATAAAATATTTAGGAATATTTATAGACTCTAATCTTAAATGGAAAACTCATGTTAAAGAATTGAGTAGAAAACTTCGCTTTGTTTTAATAAAATTTCATCATCTTAAAAATAAAATTCATAAATCATTTTTGTTCACTTTATATTATTCATGGTTTTACTCATTAATAAATTATGGAATAATAATTTGGGGTGGTGAGTATAAAACAAATTTATTTCCATTAATATCAATTCAAAACAAAATGTTTAAGTTATTAAGTTCTCCTTTAACACCAAATTTTAAAAATTTAAATCTTTTACCAATACGCCACATTGCTTTTTTTCGTATTATACTCTTTTTATTTCGTAAAAAGGATTTATGTAATTTAAAAGAAAATATTTCAGACAAAAGACCAACATTTATTTACCAAACTCCTAATTTCCGCAAGGAAATTTTTCGTAAGCACTTTTTCTATCTAGCACCAAAACTATACAATAATTTACCTATAGATTTACAAATCATTCCAACTTTATGCACTTTTAAACGCTCTTTATTTAAATTCATAATTGAAATTGAAAATTTAGATGTTTTTTTCTCGATTTCTTAAAAGAGAAGCAAAGTTTTTATTTATGTACTCGCTGTGCCATTTCATTTTATTTTATGTTCTTCAAATATGTATAATTCTATTTATTTGTTTGATAATGCCTAGGCTTTTGTTGTTGTTTTTTGTGTTCATTATATTTAATTTCAATTTATTTAGTAACATATCTTTCGCCTGTACGGGTTCTTTCCCCTTGGCGATTAATATATTTTTTGATTGTGTTTTATGTCCTATTGTGTGTGTTAATAAAGATTATAAAATAAAAAAAAATATTCTAAAGTGAAATTTCACTTTGAGTTTGTTCTTTGTATTTTATATATTCATTAAATTATTTTCCAGCTAAAAAATGCGATACCTAAACAATTAGTTATTCTAGCATTTTGTTAGAATTCTTTTGTTCGTTCCATTTTTTTTTTCAAAAGGAAATTGTTTTTCTAGAACCCTACCAAAACGAAAATTCAAAATGTAACCAATTATTTTAAATTAAAGGAATATATAAATAATAGCTTCAGAGGCAAATATATTTACATAAATGTTCCCTATGAATGATAAAGTGTATTAGTACAAATGTTAAGTTGAAGTAACTACCTTAAGACCATTTGTGAATCTGAATAAACAACATAATCCACTTTTCGGCTCTGTTCCGTTATCCATCCCTTTTTAATAATATTTTTTAATAATAATAATAAATTTATTTACAGAAAGAAAAAAAACAAATACATATGTTGTTCACTAAGGGGCACAAGCCCTTCCAAGTGAAGCACTTAATCTACGAAGCTATTTGGACCCTAAAATTCTATATTCAGACATCTTTATAAGCTGGTATCAGTAAGACTACATTTCGATTAGTTTGCATTCTCGGCTATATTTCTTATTTTTTTCATGCAAATTTTTTGGCGATTTTTTAGAGGGATAAGTGACAGAAAACCCCCCAACTTTCTTATCGTGTCAACATCCTGGATGAAAAAAAAAATCCCCCACAAAAAATATACAACACCCTTATTACACACTATCATTTTTTTCTTTCCGCATCAAAAAACTAATTTTTTTTTTCGAAAAAATTAATTAAGCGATTAACTCACTCCTCGTCTTTTACTCCCTCCAAAAACACTTAAAAAGACGCGACGCAGCAATGCTTCAAGAATGCATCAGCTGTCGAGACGGATTCTAGCTGTCGCTTCCACACCATCCGCTTTAAAAATATAAACATGGAACTAGTAATCCATTATATTCCCCTCCAACAAAAGCAACAAAAAAAATACTAGTTTTTGACAAATTACTCGAACGTGAGGCACTTCTTTGATGTGATCTGGCTCGTGAAAGCAAACGGAGCATCCTCTCCAGAGACTTCTATTATTATTTGTCATTTTTTCTTTCGCATATTAACCACAGTTGGGAACGATTCGAATAATCCCCGTTTTCAAGGGAGACTCTACTTGAGCCGTTAAAGCTGCTTGGGAGAGACGCTCTATAGTGGTTAATTTTCTGGTAATTAGGTTTGTATGAACTCGCGGATGCGTTGAAATTAAATTAAATTAAATTAGCTGGTTTAAGGATATTGGTTATCGTTGATGAATCATGCAGAACTTCTCATATGTTCATAATAGTTTGATTGTTCTTTGCGTTAATTATATATTGGTATTATGATTATTTAAATTTTTCAAAAATTTACTTAGTTCAAAACTGAAAAAATTTTAGAGATGTGAATGATTTACACGAGATGAATGAGTATTAAAATATTTCTGGTAAAGACACAGTGGTTTAGAATTAAAATATATGGACGTTTCGTCCGAAGCTGCTCTGGACATCATCAGCGATGTAAAATTCTAGCAGATCGTCGTGCAGAATGATTGTTCTTTTATCAGTATTTTATCAGCCAATTAGTCTTTACGACAATCTGCTAGAACATTACATCGCTGATGATGTCCGGTGCAGCTCCGGACGAAATGTCCACATATTTCAATTCTAAACCGCGGTATCTTTACCAAAAAACGTTTTCAGAAATATTTCAAAAACAAAAAATACGTTCCATATATACGTACTGAAGCGACACAACTGTTCCCTTCTAATTATATTTTCTTTAAATTTAAGCTATTGTAGTTAGCTATTTTTGAAAGTACTATACAAGATTGTTTTTGAAAAAGTCCTGATTAAAATAACACTTTCTTTGATCCTGAGGTCAACCTGTACAAAAAAACTTTAAAATAATCTGTGTTTTAATTTATTCCATTTGGTCATCAGAAAGCCTTTCAGGCTATAGTTTTTGCATAGATATATCATCCTAATATTTAAACACCAAGTTGTTCCCGTTTGAAATGTTGACCTTTTGAACCATTGGCACTTATGAAATCTCGACCTTGAAATGAAGTGCTTTTCACCTAATAACCCAAAAAATTTAAACATTCAAGTAATTAGAATAAAATTTGAATCACTTTAAATACCCCATCCCCTTCCACTGAATTCAAGAACAAAGGTTACTTTACTTTATTTTGAACAAACGAACACTCATTGTACTATCCCAAGTGGATTTTTTCCAGCGGTTGGTTCAAGAGGACAAGGAACCCAATGACTCCTCTTACATTGTCACCCACGCAGTCGGTGTATGTGTGTCCTTTACAGATATTTTTTCTTCGGTTCTTGAGCACCGTTCAGTGACAAATAGAACATCTCATAACGTCAGGATTTTTTTATCGTAAGGGTCAACTTGTCTGACCAACTAAAACACTCTGATTTCAGATACCACAAGGTTGTATACTTTCGGTTATAAAACCATAACAGATGTCTTTGGTTTATTAAAAGGAAACTTTTTATTCTTGGTTGTCAGTTGGGGTGAAATGCTAAATGCAGATCATCTTACAGCATGCGGATTGTTTTTTAACATAAGGTTGATTGTTTAGTGTTGTTTGAATGTATCAGTGTTATCGCGATGATCGTGGCACCGTAACTGTAACCAGATATTAGAGTACAAGGTGATTGAAATAAGTTATTTATGGTAATTATATTTAGAAACTTTCATGTACTTTCTTTTAACACTTTCAGCTCTTGACCGCCAGAGATTCCCATTGAATCAAATACATGACTGAAAGGGTTTAATTACGATTACTTTATCATTTGAAACATAATTACAGATCATTATTCGCTTCGTAAATATAATAATCAATGAACTAAATCCCCATCAAACATGTTCAAATGTTTCATAAAATCGCTTTATCAAAGTTTAAACACGGGTCTGTACTAATTAGCCTTTTTAGTCCTAAAACACCCGATATTAACAATAATCCAATGAAATATTTCAGATACTCAGGACCAAAAAGATTAAATAAACTGCAGAAGTGTTCAAAATTAAGAGAAATTGAACATTTGTTTGATTTCTCCAGATGCACTGGATAGATTTTGATGAAATTTGGTAGGAACATAGGTTGACCCGAATAATAATCATTCAAAAATATCATACACACGCATTTAATTTTTTAGGTAGGTACAATGTCAATCTATGTTCATACCATCACATGAATATCAAACAAAAATGTTCAATTTCTCTTAATTTTTAACACCAGTGTAATTTAATCCAAAAAAGGTTCACAACTTGTGCAGTGGTAAGCTGCGGTAATAAAGAGGTAGCTGATTATGGTTATTGAGTGAATTTTACCTAAAAAATTTATAATTTTTAGAGTTTTACCTATATGTTTAGAAATAAAACTACCTGGTAGAGTTGGTGCTTGTCCTGTCACCATAAGAAGCTTGAATGCTTCTCTTGTCAAGAAATGTCTATTATTTTTTTTAGACGCACGTACTCTACTTCCATGAAGGGTTCTTCATCTTTAAACCACAAATCTGTTTAGGTTTCTTTATTTTCAAGAAACCTAAACATTTAAATCAAGATCAGATAAGTTAATAAAGTAAATTATTTTATGGAAAGGTATGAATGAAAATTGTAAGGGAAATGTGAATTTGTAACCTTGATATGTTTCGTGTATATTGTAAAGGTATATAACATAAACAAATATGATTAATAAACAAACTTCGACGCAACGTAACTAATTGTTGATATAAAAATGGAAATATCATCAAAACAATAGAATATAAATTAACCGCTAATTTACGTCACACGAGCGCAGCTTGATTAATTATAGTATGATGGATTGCGCATTTTGAATGTTTGAAAGCTGAAAAATTGAAAACGCTATCCCCCTCTGTGATGTCTAATTAATCTTTTTCTCTTCACAAAATGGACATTGATCGATTATAGACAATACGGTTGCAATCAGGTTGCTAGTATACTTTATGTAATACTAAATGGGAGGGTATGCCATTAAAAGTAAAGTCATGTGAAAAATAAGTCGTTTGATATTGGGTCATTTTTCAGGTTTAATATTTGTGAAACTATATTATGGAAAAATTAGTTATTTTTAATGGATAGTTAATTTCCATGCTTTTAAATATTTTGTGGATGCTTTATTTATGAAGAAATTGCTTTCTGAATACAAGTCTATGTTTTAGTCATATGAATACATAGATATTGGTCAGGAAAACGTTACATTTTGGTGCATCAAATCCATCTTATAATTTCCTTAGTATCTTTCTCTAAAAAAATTAAGTATGTATGTAAAAATGTTGTTTAATTTAGAATTACTCAATTCTAAGTAAGAAATATGACTTAACTGTTTGACGAATCTTCTTTGGAGTAAAGGTTTTGCCCTATAGTATTTAAGTAAATTATATAAGTTATGGAGGGAAAGGGATACACTTGGTATTATTAAAGATTTTTATCTCATTTCCCGTAGCATATATAATAACGATACAATTATGGACTGGAGGCAACTGTCATGACTGCTCTGCAGTCTAATTCTAAGAAATAATTTAAGAATGCGGTACAGTAGGAAGAGATCCTTTATAAGTTCATTGAAAGATTTCGTCTTTCAAAATAGTTAGTTTGTATTACACTATCAAAGGAAGATTTTAAGATTTCATTCTCTATTTTTTTAAAACAATTTCCATGAAGTATGCATGTTTCTAAGAATTCCATAACACATATAATCTTGAGGAAAATAAATTGGGAGGGTACAATTTAGATACTTATTTCCATCCCGTAAAAATGCTTATTTAGGTTTCTAATTTGAGGGCTGCTCAAATTTAACAGTTAATTTTTCTTAACATCAATTGACACGGACTAAATCCAATATCCAGTATATCCAAACTTCTTAAACCAAACCATGTAAAAAACATCTCTACTTTCAACATAACATCGTCCCAACAGCTCGTCTATTACCACTCACTAATACACGAAATTCACTAGAAAGCTCCTGCAGTACAACTAAGCCCAATTACCTTTGGGAACCGGGAACTAATTATTATTGAATTAATTCGAGCTCAAGCAATACTACCGGGTACCAATCACCCGAAGAATACGACTCTGCGAGTAGTAGTTGCATACGGCTTAAGCTGGAGCAGAAATTCTTAACTAGGAGTTATTAACGTTGTGATAATTTATTCTATTGACTATTACTTAGTACACAGGAAATGAAGGGGTGGAACTCGCGCTTATTGTTTTGGTGTTTTCGAACGCTGGTTTGGTTGGGGGAGTTTTCGAGGGTTTATATTGAGAAGAATGGAATGAGACGTTTGGTTATGAATTGGAAGGGATTTATAAATAATCACCAGTATATTAGGTATATTGGTATGGTGAGGTAAAGGGGCTTAAAATTGCGCTGCGATTTAGTTTAATTGACTATTGGCCTTATTGTCTGCAACCTGAACAGTGGTTAATCATTGGTTTAAAAAAGGATTCCGCCAATCAGAGTCACCAAAAAGCCATTTTTCTTTCTTTAGCTGCTGGTTAACATCTGGTCAAGTGGCAGTGATGGCCTTATTCACTGCCACTAAACCAGCGGTTAACCTTCGGTAGCTATAGAGAGAAAGTGAGCTTTTTCGCTAACTCTGATTGGTGGAATCCTTCTTTAACCCATGGTTAAGTGGCTGAGAATAATGCCATGAATAAATATGCTGAAAGTGAAGCTAAAGAGATAACTTGTAAAGGGATATCCATAAAATACACGAGGTTGAAAAGGGGAGGAAGGGTAGGGTTGGTATAAACCCGGATTTTTTTTAAAAAACCCAAATGGATTGGGGTTTTTTGGGTTTTTTCAATAAAACCCTGAAAAAACCCATATAAAACTGGGTTTTTTCGGAAAAAGTGTGGGTTTTTTCAAAATAAAGTGGTTTTCTCCTTCAAAGTAAGTGGGGTTTTCAAATTTTAGTGAGTTCTTTCTATGTTAAATCTGTTTTGTCAAAATAATGTCACTTTTACCACAGTTAAGTGGGTTTTTTCAAAGTTCTTATACTTTGAAAAAAAACACTGAAATTGTAAAAACACCCTTTATTTACTGAAATATGGTTTAAATTTTGAAAAAAACCACTAAAATTTAAAAAAATATCCTAAACTTTAAAAAACCATTCATTATTACAAGAAATCTATTCAACTTTGAAAAACCCACTGACATTTTTTTAAATCTTCTTTATTTTTATATCTAGTTTGAACTTTAAACGTCCTAAATTTTGAAGAAACCCACTGAATAATGAAAGAACCTATTAAACTTTTTAAAAACTCTCTGAAATTGAAAAAACACCTTTAATTTTTAAAACCTAGTTTAAATTTTGAGACACCAATTAAAATTTTTAAAATATCATAAACTGCTTTGAAAAAAAACATTAAATTTTGAAGGAACTGCCAAAATCTTGATTTTTCTTGAAAAAACCCAAAAATGGGTCCAAAATGTGGGTTTTTTCACATGGGTTTTTTTGAAAACCCATGTTTTTTTGAAAAAAACCCATTGGGTCCAACCCAATTGGGTCCAATCCAGCCAACCCTGGGGAAGGGGGTTCAGCAAAATCTCACTAAAACACATCAGAGAGGTGGGGGAAGTTAATTAAATCTCACTTTAACTTTTAGTTTAGAAAAAAACCGGTTTTTTTCTTATCCTGTTTAGCACAAATTTAGGGAAAATGTGTGGATAAGTCAAAACAGCAAATCATTAGCCAGTTAGCCATGATAATTTTAAGTAGAAACTATGTTTTGGATTTTAACCCTATAATGCATGATTTTTTAATTTCACTTGAAAATCATTTATTTGACTTCTATTATGGTGTAAATTAGTAAAAAATACTAAAAAAATTTATTTCAGTTTTTTCTACATTTAATTGACAAAATCTTTGTTCTTGTGAAATTAATTTGTGTCCCTTGTGAAATTAATTGTGAAGTGAAATAAAACCAAATGCTCTAAAAATATAAAAAAAACAACTTATCTTTTCAAAACAATTTTTTTTCAAGCTGAATTTTTTTTTATTTTAATTTATATGGTCCTTTTATTTTGGTATTTTCTGTGTCCTGACTGTCTTCTCACTAGCTACTAACAAATGTCTCAAAATAGTACCCCTGCTGCGATCTACTGGCAGTCTAAAGTGCTAAAACAATGAAATGTTATATTTATTGCACTTATTGCATGGTGTTGCCGTTTGGAAATGGAAGTTCGAGTAGGAAATGGGGAAAATGTCGTGTTGCCAAATGCTAACAGAATGCACTGTAGGGTTAACATGGTTTCTATAATTCCATTATGACGAAAGAAATGTGATGAGGACATATAAAAGAAATTTATTTACTAAAAAGTTATAGAGTCAATCTCATGTGAGAATTTGAGAGGGGGGGTCCAGCAAAATATTACCAAATCTCACCAATGAGGAGGGAGGGGTCCAAATTTAAAAAAACACATCACGTAATTAATGGACGTCCCCTAAGCATCTTCTAACTTCTTTGGATTTTTATGTGTGATAGTTCACAAATACAATCAATACAGTCACACATAAAAAGTTTAATGGACAGTGTCTTTAAATTCGTATTATTTTTTATTATTTTAAAACAGAAAGCCTATTTGAGATTATATCTTATCAAGTTTTGTTCTTTTAAATTTTCAATATACGTATAGTTATAGGCATGGTCGGGGTGCATAAAACGTAGTTATATTTAAAACTAATAAAAGGCGTAAAATCCACGTATTTAACTTTTATAAAATTATATACTTGTTGAAATAAGGACTGTTTTTTATATGCTAGCAAATACAAGGTAATAAAATATACTAAAATACTTTTATAGTTAGTAGAGTTAGTTTGTTAATATAAGGGCTATTTTTAGGTGATACAACCCAGATAAACCTGATGTTAAATATAATGGGATACATTTAGTTACAATACTTTTCCTAAATTTGAATATTTCAACAAAATTTTAAGTTTAAATTATTAAATTACTCCTTTAAGTATTT
Organism: Tetragnatha versicolor; assembly: GCA_024610705.1. Taxonomy (NCBI): domain Eukaryota; kingdom Metazoa; phylum Arthropoda; class Arachnida; order Araneae; family Tetragnathidae; genus Tetragnatha; species Tetragnatha versicolor. Next base: position 10,367,094 of record JANDEH010000015.1, read on the forward strand.
TCCTCATATTGATAAATTAAATTGTTTTTGATTTGAAATTTCCAATCATTCCATTATGATTGCAAAAAACGAACCAAAAATATGGTTTATAATAATAATAATAATAATAATAATAATAATAATAATAATAATAATAATAATAATAATAATAATAATAATAATAATAATAATAATAACAATAACAATAACAATAACAATAACAATAACAATAACAATAACAATAACAATAACAATAAGAATAACAATAACAATAACAATAACAATAACAATAATATAATAATCATCTTTATTTTACACTATGGAAATTACAAATAAATATATAAAATAATATGAGTTACCAAGGGGAAACAGTCCCGTAGAGGTAACCAAAAAAAGTGCGAACATTGAGTGATATTTAAAATAAAATAAATAAATAGGTGGGTTGAATTACATAGCAAAAAACATAGTACAAATAACAATAATGAATGATTAATTTAATTTACAAAAGACAGAATTATTTAAATTAAAGTTTTACAAGTTGGCAAACAGCTAAGGCAAAAAAAAATACATTATGCTTCCTTTAGAAAAGGTCTTCAACATTATTTTAAAAAATTACAAAATTATGTAAACAACGTTTGAATGAGGGATTAGTGGGATTTCTAACTTCACGAAAATGGGTTTCGCGTGCTTTTTCGTGATTATGCTTAGTGAAAATAGCCATTTTGTTCCTTAGAATCTGTAGTTTACGAATCGCGATGGTGGACACTTCGGGTCTGCGCCAGGGGATGGTGAGAGGCGCAGAAGTGGAAAATCGACGAGTTTCAATTTTGGGTTGTTTGGAGTCAAAATGGTTCCTTTTACTTTTTTAATTTGCTCAAATGCTCCATAATACGAGAGAAGCGAGGGAGGACTAACGGGACATAGAGTTTGGAAAGGATCAGTTCACTCCAGTAGAAGGGGTGGAAGGATAAAGTGGAACGTAAAAATTTGTAAGCCTATTTTCTCTGAGGCGCAGGCTTATAGTCGTCCATTAACGTAATGAAAGGTGCCATTCTTTTCCTTATTTTTAGGCGAGAAAGAATTGCGATAGTAGAAATCTGGCAACGCTCACTAGGGGTAGGGAGAGGGGCAGGAAAAAATTACGAAAATCAGCAATATCTCCTGAAAAATAATTTCTTTTCTGCACCAACTGCGGTTGAATGTTTTGTAAATTGACACCAAAAATGGGTAAAGTGCATTAAACCGATTTTTGAACGATTCTTCTACTTAAAATAGGGCCTGAAAGGTGTAGAAAAAAATAAGGGGAAATTCTCAACTTTTAAGTCTTTTAAAAACTTATTTTTACTCGTGAAGAAGCACTAATTTCAGGCTAATTTTTCCCTTTATACACTTAAGAATACGAAATACCATCGTAGATATCTGGGACCTGCGATTAAGGAGGGGGGCAGGGGCAGAAAAAAATATTCCTGTTTTTATACTCTTCGTGAGAGTAAAATTCAAAATTTTCTACTTTTAGTAGAGTCATAAGTGGTGCAAATAAAGAAGATAGATACCTGACATGTCTAACAGCCCGTTAGAAAAGAGTTCCTCCCATTGGAAGGTGAAATGGAAGGGTTAAGCGGAACATAAGGAATTATATGGGATGTTTTGAAAAAAATTGTGTCTATTTTAGTGAAATAATGTAGAAATCTATTTGAGCAGGTTCTATGTAATCTGTAGAACTGGAAATGCGACAATAAGTAACTTTCATTCTCGACCGAGGATAATAATTGGGGCAGAAAAAAAGTTAAAATTATACTTTACTGAGAAAAAGAGTAATTATCCTGTTTAAAAGGTTTTATGGACTGAAATTTTTGATTGGGGTCACTCAAGGTGTTCTATCCTGAGAAGCATAAACTCATCTTTGGGGGTTGAATTGATGAAATGGAATACTAATTCGATTTTTTGACAAATGGCGTGAAATTTCTTGGAAGAGAGTGATAATAAACAAATCGATTCCTCTTTCCAACTTTCTCGAATGGGTTACCCGACAATGAAATTCGGGAATCAAGACAAGGGTCCGTGGTCGGCGCAGAAAAATGTTATACATTAAATTTTAGTTTGTATAATTGTGTCTAAATAAGATATAATATCCCAAAAATAAGAAATTTCATAGCAGATATGAAGGAGACCCATGTTAAAACTGTTTCTTGGAGGGTAAGAGGATAAAATAGAATATTAGGCGGTATTACATTTTACTATTTTACTAAAAAGTGAGTATTTCTCGCAAAAATTGCATTAAAAGGATTCGATTTTCCAACTTTACTCCATGGAATATGATACGTATACGATAAATCTGTAGTATTTGGCAGGGGAAGGTTAGTTGGGCAAAAAAAACCTGTAATTATTACAAAATTAAGACAAAAAAACTTTATAATATTCTAATTTTTTGAGAAATAATTAAATGTCTTAAATTTGTAATAATTACAGGGGTTTTTTGCCCAACTAACCTTTTCCTTCCTAATACTACAGATTTATCTTAAACGTATCATATTCCATGGAGTAAAATTGGAAAATCGAATCCTTTTAATGCAATTTTTGGGAGAAATACTCACTTTTTAGTAAAATAGTAAAATGTAATACCCCCTTATATTCTATTTTATCCTCTTACCCAGTTACCCTCCAAGAAACAGTTTTAACATGGGTCTCCTTCATATCTGCTAGGAAATTTCTTATTTTAGAGATATTTTATCTTATTTAGACACAATTATACAAACTAAAATTTAATGTATAAAATTTTTCTGCGCCGACCACGGACTCTTGTCTTGATTCCCAAATTTCATTGTCGGGTAACCCATTCGAGAGAGTTGGAAAGAGGAATCGATTTGTTTATTATCACTCTCTTCCAAGAAATTTCACGCCATTTGTCAAAAAATCGAATTAGTATTCCATTTCATCAATTCAACCCCCAAAGATGAGTTTATGCTTCTCAGGATAGAACACCTTGAGTGACCCCAATCAAAAATTTCAGTCCATAAAACCTTTTAAACAGGATAATTACTCTTTTTCTCAGTAAAGTATAATTTTAACTTTTTTTCTGCCCCAATTATTATCCTCGGTCGAGAATGAAAGTTACTTATTGTCGCATTTCCAGTTCTACAGATTACATAGAACCTGCTCAAATAGATTTCTACATTATTTCACTAAAATTGACACAATTTTTTTCAAAACATCCCATATAATTCCTTATGTTCCGCTTAACCCTTCCATTTCACCTTCCAATGGGAGGAACTCTTTTCTAACGGGCTGTTAGACATGTCAGGTATCTATCTTCTTTATTTGCACCACTTATGACTCTACTAAAAGTAGAAAATTTTGAATTTTACTCTCACGAAGAGTATAAAAACAGGAATATTTTTTTCTGCCCCTGCCCCCCTCCTTAATCGCAGGTCCCAGATATCTACGATGGTATTTCGTATTCTTAAGTGTATAAAGGGAAAAATTAGCCTGAAATTAGTGCTTCTTCACGAGTAAAAATAAGTTTTTAAAAGACTTAAAAGTTGAGAATTTCCCCTTATTTTTTTCTACACCTTTCAGGCCCTATTTTAAGTAGAAGAATCGTTCGAAAATCGGTTTAATGCATTTTACCCATTTTTGGTGTCAATTTACAAAACATTCAACCGCAGTTGGTGCAGAAAAGAAATTATTTTTCAGGAGATATTGCTGATTTTCGTAATTTTTTCCTGCTCCTCTCCCTACCCCTAGTGAGCGTTGCCAGATTTCTACTATCGCAATTCTTTCTCGCCTAAAAATAAGGAAAAGAATGGCACCTTTCATTACGTTAATGGACGACTATAAGCCTGCGCCTCAGAGAAAATAGGCTTACAAATTTTTACGTTCCACTTTATCCTTCCACCCCTTCTACTGGAGTGAACTGATCCTTTCCAAACTCTATGTCCCGTTAGTCCTCCCTCGCCTCTCTCGTATTATGGAGCATTTGAGCAAATTAAAAAAGTAAAAGGAACCATTTTGACTCCAAACAACACAAAATTGAAACTCGTAGATTTTCCACTTCTGTGCCTCTCACCATCCCCTGGCGCAGACCCGAAGTGTCCACCATCGCGATTCGTAAACTACAGATTTTAAGGAACAAAATGGCTATTTTCACTAAGCATAATCACGGAAAAGCACGCGAAATCAAGTTAGAAAACCCCCTAGATAGGAAGAAACATTTTGTAGCTCAGCAGGTAGACTATTAAATAACTTAGGTGCAAGATAAAAGAAATGTTTACGATATATCTCCTTGTAAAAGCGAGGAATCTGATAAATTTCATTTATTCTCCTTTGGTTAATCGTATTTTTTAGATTACAAATATTTCTATTGCTAAATAAGTAAAGTGTGATTCTATAAAAAACGAGATGTCGCACGGGGAGTAAACCTAAACTTTTAAAGTCAATTGAGTCGGAATTATTTAAACATAAGATTTTGAAACACTTATTCTGAATGGAAATTAAAGGCAATAAATTGGTTTTATAATCTCCAACCCAAATTATTATTCCATAATTGATTAAAGAGAAAAACCAAGAAAAATACAAGGTTTTTAAAAAAGATTGTGTAACTTTATTTTTTAGGTGATGAAATTTAACCAATGCGAAACGAAGCCTTTTACATAACTCACCAACATGAGTTTTCCATTTTAAATTTGAGTCGATAAATAAACCCAAATATTTAATACTATTAACTTGTTCTAGCTTTGGACAGTTACAATTAAAAGAGCCATCGCAAGAATTTAAATGAAATGTAATATCTAGTTGAATGAATGGTTGTTTAAGATAGAAATAAATATATTTAGTTTTATTTAAATTTAGAGATAAGTCATTAAAGGTAAACCATTTTCTGATTTCGATTAAGTCATTTTCAATCTGTGATTTGAGTTCTAGGAGATTATCACAAGAATATAGTAATGCCGAGTCATCTGCATAAGTTATCATTTTACCAGATAGTTTCAGTTTGCAAAAATCATTTATAAAAATTAAAAACAATAAAGGGCCTAAAATAGATCCCTGAGGCACTCCACGATTAACAATAATACAATCACTAAAACTATTCCCTATTTTTACTCGTTGTTTCTGCATTAAAATGATGAACTGTTCCTAATAATTTTCACTACAGTACAAATTTCCAAAAGCTTCGAAGCTAAATTTACCCCTTACATGAATACACTACTCAAAGTCAAGAAGTTTGTAACATCCTAAACCATCTCATGACCTACTACTACTACTTTAAGAAGCATATTTGCCAATACCTCCTAAATTGAAAGCCACACTTGATACAATCTTGTATGAATTATTAAGCGTATTAAACACTAGTTTTACCCTCAAAAGTGAATACAGAATTAGCCACACAAGAATCTATTTTCACCCAATTATGCAATATTCCTAATCTTATTTGCCTCCTTAGGAAGGAACAGGGAGCTCTCTAATCAATGGTTTTGTGCATGCTTTCTTATTGAAACTAATATATAAGGGATCCGGAGCATGGTTTGTAGCTGCCAACTTAGGAGCTCTCATCGTCGTTGATGAAAACGAATTTAGGTTCTTTTTTTTGTATGTAAGGTTAAGTGAATAGTTTGTTGGTAAAGTTGGGGATTTGTAAATAATTTGTTTGACGTTTCGGTAGGGGTTTTAGTATTATACAGGGTGTTTCAAAATTGCGTTGCACGGCTTTTATTCGGAACCAACGCCTCCTATGGTCATGGAAGTAAGGTTTACCCCTAGGTAAGTGACCCTGGAGAATCCATTGAGATGACTTACAGCGCCCCTAGCGGCGAAACTAAAAAGTTAAAAAAATTAATTTAAAAACTAAAGGAGATAGAGCAAAAACCTCTGTGAGAGAATTGTTGCCAACGTCTAGAAGAACTCACTGAAAAAAATGTGATCAAAATATCTTGAATATTCGTGGAGATATTAGCATGTGAAAATAGCACTTTTTTAGGGGTCAAAAAATAAAAAGTTCGCATATTTCCAAAATTTTCAGTGTTATTGTGTAGTTTTGTGTTTTTTAGTTGAAAGAACACAAAATTTAATCAAAAAAATTTGCAAATACACGAACATTTTATTTTTTGACCCTTGAAAAAGTGCTATTTTCACATGAATATCTCCGCGAATATTCAAGATATTTCGATCACATTTTTTTCAGTGAGTTCTTGACGATGGCAACAATACTATCTTTGAGATTTTTGCTCTATCTCCTTTAGTTTTTAAATTATTTTTTTTAACTTTTTAATTTCACCCCTAGGGGCGCTGTAAGTCCTCTCAATGGATTCTCCAGGCTCACTTACCGAGGGGTAGACCTTACTTCCGTGACCCTAGGAGGCGTTGGTTCCAAATAAAAGCCGTGCAACGCAATTTTGAAACTACCTGTATATTACAAACGGGCACTATTATTTATTGCTTGGAGAAGTATGCTAGCCTATGGCTCAGTGGATCAATGTGAGGGATCCGTGTGTTAGTCTGGGGTTCGAATCCAGGTCTAGGTTGGTGAATAAGGGATGAATTTTGTTATATTTTCAAACAATTCTAAAACACACTATTATTTATTGTTCGGCTAAGTGTGTGTGTCAATAGCTCAGTGGATCAACAAGTGATTTCTATGCGTTAGTCCGGGGTTCGAATCTCGGTTTACGGTGGTGTTCAAGTGATGAATTTTTTCCAAATTTCCAATAAATATAAAACGTACTATAATGTATTGTTTGGAGAAGTATGCGAGCCCATGGCTCGGTGGATCCATGTGAGGGATCCGTGTGTTAGTCTGGGGTTCGAATCTGGGTTGGTAATTAAGTGGTGTAGTTTTATTATATTTCCAACAATTCTAAAACACACTATTATTTATTGTTCGGCTAAGTGTGCGAGTCAATAGCTCAGTGGATCAACAAGTGATTTCTATGCGTTAGTCTGGGGTTCGAATCTAGGTTTACGATGGTGTTGAAGTGATGAATTTTTTTTCCCAATTTCCAACAATTATAAAACGCACTATTATGTATTGTTTGGAGAAGTATGCGATCCTATGGCTCAGTGGATCGATGTGAGGGATCCGTGTGTTAGTCTGGGGTTCGAAATCCGGGTCTAGGTTGGTGAATAAGGGATGAATTTTATTATATTTTCAAACAATTCTAAAACACACTATTATTTATTGTTCGGCTAAGTGTGTGTGTCAATAGCTCAGTGGATCAACAAGTGATTTCTATGTGTTTGTCCGGGGTTCGAATCTAGGTTTACGGTTGTGTTCAAGTGATGAATTTTTTTCCCAACTTCCAATAAAAATAAAACGCACTATTATGTATTGTTTGGAGAAGTGTATGCGAGCCTATGGCTCAGTGGATCAATGTGAGGGAACCGTGGGTTAATCTGGGGTTCGAATCCAGGTCTAGATAAGTGGTGAATTTTATTATATTTTCCAACAATTTTAAAACACACTATTATTTATTGTTCGGCTAAGTGTGCGAGTCAATAGCTCAGTGGATCAACAAGTGATTTCTATGCGTTAGTCCGGGGTTCGAATCTAGGTTTACGGTGGTGTTCAATCGATGAATTTTTTTCCAATTTCCAATAATTATAAAACGAACTATAATGCACTGTTTGGATAGGTATGCGATTCTATGGCTCAGTGGATCAATGTGAGGAATCCGTGTGTTAGTCTGGGGTTCGAATCCAGGTCTACGTTGGTAATTAAGTGGTGAATTTTTATTATATTTTCCAACAATTATAAAACACACTATTATTTATTGTTCGGCTAAGGGTGCGAGTCAATAGCTCAGTGGATCAACAAGTGATTTCTATGCGTTAGTCCGGGGTTCCAATCTAGGTTTACGATGGTGTTCAAGTGATGTGAGTTTTTTCCCCTATTTCCAATAAATATAAAAAGCACTATTATGTATTGCTTGGAGAAATGTGCGAGCCAATGACTCAGTGGATCCATGTGGGGAATCCATGCGTTAGTCTCGGGTTCGAATCCAGGTATACGATGGTATTTAAATGGTGAATTTTATTATATTTTCCCAATAAGTATAAAACGCAGTATTATGAATGGCTTGGAGAAGTGTGCGAACCAATGGCTTACTGGATCCATGTGAGAAATCCATGTGTTAGTCTGGGGTTCGAATCCAGGTCTACAGTCGTATTTTTATTATAATATCCAATAAATATAGAACAATATTATTTATTTGTAAGACGGCAGTGTGATCCATTGGCTTAATGGATCAATGTGTGGATTCCATATGTTCGGCCAGGGTTCGAATCCAGTCATCGATGGTATTGGGCTTTAGTTCTAATATTCAATGTGTTTTTATTCTAATTTTGAATAAATATTAAGTACACTATTATTCATTGTTCGGCTAGGTATACGGGCCAATGGCTCAGTGGATGCGTGTGTGGCTTCCATGCCCCGGGTCGGGAGTTCGAATACGGGTGTTTGATGGATGCGTTTGGGGCACGATGCGCCGGGGCTGGGTGTGATTATCGTAGCTGTCACCGCAATTTTTATTTTTTAAAAGGCCAACAGTCAAGTATTAAGTGTTGATTATTTTGTAATAATTAAGGACTCAAAAAAGGGTTAGGCTTAGCGAAAAAACGCAACCTGATAAAACTGACCGTTACGGTCACAGTTAGCAATTATTTATCCAAAACTGAATTTAGCAAAACCGGATCCCCGACGGACCCTTCTCCGCTATGCCCCTGGAACCCTTGGCGTCTTGGGGGCGTCCATCCCAAACCCCCAAGGCCACCAATTTGTCCAGGGGGAGCAGATAAGGTCCGTTGAGGTGACCCCAACTGGTCACCGGAAACTTCCGACCCCTAGGCCAGTGCACTTCAGGTACTCATGAAAGAAAGAAATTAGAGTATTTAAATGTTAAATTACTATAGGTTTAATTACACATACTTAGCTATTTATACATACAGTTACACTAATTGTTAGGCAGTGATGGATAGATAGGAAATGTTAAGTTAGTGAGGTTTGAACTGAGTACCATCAGCACAACAGGCCACGACTCTACCAACTGAGCCATCAGGGCACAAAACCCTTAGATTTATTTGATTATTTGTCATTAGATATATTAAATTCACACAATAAAAATTTCTTTCAATTTTAATCAAAAGTTAAATATTGGAACCGAACCTATAGCTACTTGCCTCAGGAAAGGTAACTAGGCTACGACTCTACCGACTGAGCCATCAGGGCACGGATTTACTTTATTTATTTATTTATTTATTAGTGGTTGCTTTGTAATATTTTGTTTTTATTATTTTAATTCCTTTGAGCAAAATTGAGTTTCAAAAACCAGAACCGAACCAAGGAACACTGCCAAACCAACAAGACACCGTGTCACTTGGACACTGACCCTACCAAGTGAGCCATCTGTACTCATTATATGGATATTTATTTTTAAATTGGTCGGTAAATAATATTCTATAGCAGAATTGGAATTTATTGCCGTTCTGAGCAAAAATTGAATTGAATCTTAAGTGGGAACCGAACTCACATCTGCTAAAAATCTGTATGTCAGTTTTCAGATACTATACCGACTGAGCCATCAAGGCACGCATTTTCACGAAGCCCGCAAGGTTTTTATACTTTGATAACAATGAGCATGCGTATGGACTTAATTTCTGCGGTTTTTTGGAAATTTTAATAAAATACTATCTGGGGATAGAACCCACAAACTGTCGCATGCTACGCAGGCATCCTACCACTGCTCCAGCGGGGCTTCAATAACTTTAAAAGTTATTAGTTATTGGATGTTATATATTTGTGACGCATGCGCATTATATCAAATTATAAAAATATTGGGGGCTTTGTGAATAAGCCGCCTTACATTGTTTTATTATTTACTTTTTATTTTGAATTTTTTATATATTGAATTTGTGATACTTTCCTTTCATGAAAATTAAATTTCTAAAGGTACAATAAGGTAGTCTAACACTTAAAACGCTACCCTTTTATTTAAATATTGTCTCCAGGAAAAGGTAGGTAATAAATAAAAAATAATAATTTCCACGTTATTTTTTTGTTCTAGCTAAAATCATTATTGAGCTCTATGCAATCAAGAATGTGTTGTAACCTGCTACCTTATACTTCTTATTAAAAAAGGACACACAACACAAGACTATCATCTTCACAGTCAATCAATTTATTAAGATCAGCAACATATAATAATAATTTATTTCGAAATTAATTCGAATAATTATTTCGAAATCAACACAAGAAAACAAGATCCAATGGGATACGCCAGAAACTATGAAGAGTTCCTTTCTGTTTGGTGAAAGGTTTCCCTTAATATAACCCTGGATTTTGCACTCCTGTTTACCTAATTGAAAATAAAGGGATATACATTACTAAAATAATTATCTTTGGAAAATTTAATCCGCGAGAGCTAATTAATAAAATTGATACTTTTGAGTACTGCCACTACGCTGAGGTGTAAAATATTCTAACAATACAAAAAAAACAATATGGATTTTTTATTGCAGTTATGCCTTAAAAATAATGCATTTTCCTCTTGACTACTTTAGAGGAAGCAAAAATGACGCAATCATGGGAACCCGATCAAAAGGGCAGCTGAAACACAACTTTTAAATCTATTCGTATTTCCCGCTAAAATACTCAGCACAGAGGCCGTGCTGCATTGTATCCTGGAAGAGTAAAACTAAAAGAGTGTTCCTGCAAAGTATCGTCAGTATATTCGTATGGATGGAACTTGAAAGTATCGTCAGTAGCTAAAGGGTTAAGTTAGAAATAATTTTTTTGCTTCAGTTATTTCAGTCCGTGTTCCCTCCTCATGTCCTCACACTCTTAAGCTCCATGGTCGATGCCCGCCTTCTGTATGAGCCAGTGGCGAATACAGAGGGGGAGGGCTGTGGGGCTGCAGCCCCCCCAGGAATAAGACATTCAAGTTTTGGTAATAGCAATAAAGCCAAAAAAGAAATTTCAACACGTTGCGGGCATTCGGTGGTGTTACCCAAAGGGTTTCAAAATGAATCGGAACGCTACTTTTAAGGGTAAAAATTCCAAAATTTTTCTGGGGGAAGACCCCCAACCCCCCTCGAAGTTTTGGGATCTAATAAGTACTATTTTTCCTTGAAAGCTAAGGGATTTACAAGGAGTGATCCTCTTTGATGTAACCTAAAGTGTCTCAACTCTCAGCATGTTAAAATGCCACTTTTAGGGGAAAAATTCAAAAATTTTTCTGGAATATGAACCCCTAAACCCCCTAGAAATTTTCCAATTCATAATACTATAAACTTTTTTCCTTGAAAATTCTGCCACTTACAATGAGGGGTGCTCTTTGGGTGGAATATAAAAGGCTTCAAAATGAGCTAAAATACTATTTTGAATGGCAAATTTTAAAAAATTTTCTGGGGGAGGACCCCCAGACCCCCTTTTACTTGGAGTTGACATTTTTACACTATTTTGAAATTTAATGCCCCAAAATTAAAACCTTACGAAGTCATCTCATCTACAACTTAGTATTCTTAAGATTAGACTTCAGAAAAGATGTTGAGTTCCCTCTAAACAAAAATCTGGCTACGACACTGGCAACCTCCCTGACCCTTTCAATTGCTTACATTAATATTTAAACAGCCCATAATAGCAAATAAGTTATTTGTGAAACTCAGCCCCCCAAGACAAAAATCATGGAATCGCCACTGGTATGAGCCGCATTTTGCAGTTTTCTTCAGCGACTGGTCCACCTGCATCGAGAGGTGGCCTAGAACTGTCCCCCGACAGTAGACACCTGTAGTAGACAGTAGACTCCTGATGACAGTAGAGACACCTAGTCCACGGTGGCAGGAGGGTGACGACGCCATTTCGACGCTGTTGAAGCAGAAAGTTCTGTAAAAGGAGAAAATTATGTAATTTTTTTAAACACTAGTAGAAATAAAAAAATAAGAACACTTAAGGAATAAGAATTTTGAAATACTTCACTAGCAAACTTAACCCATTATAGTTTTACTCGTATTCACAGTAGTTACAGTGTTAATGGTAAACAATTTCGTCACACGTAGCCACGCCCCTTTTTTAGCAGACACACCTTTTAAAAATTAATTAAAAATAATTAAGGGATTAAAAAATCTCACAAAATAAAAGAGTGTTTTGTTGAAAACCTCCTTAACATTCTCTTTTCTTCTAATCACTAATTTTTAAAAACCCTTTTACTTCCCAATTATACGTTCTTCTTCCTAAAATGAGAAAATTAAACATTAACAGATAACAGAAATAACAATAATCCAACACCAAATCTTCAAATAGCAGCGATTATTCACAACATATAAAAGAACTCATTTAGTCCCTCATCTAAACGGAAACGGCGCTTTTATTGCTCAATCAATGACGCCGCCATCTTTTAATCCCGGTTCCTTTGTCACAATAAGCGAAACACCTTCATTCTCGCTTCCCACGTGAGAACATTTAATACCCCGCCATAAAATAACACCCGGGCAAATAATGAGAAACAACAATGGATGGGAAATGCCCCCCCCCACAGGAGGGGGCAGAGAATGCCCTCGGGATGTTTTCATTTCCCAATCAATTTCTGTTTCGGCTACGTGAGTTCATCATTTTCCTTAATCCTTTTTGAGGCAATCAGAATGCCTCGCCTCGCTCAATGGAGTCGGGGTGGATAAGTATGGGTTGGTAAACGCGACCCGATTGTAGGAGGGGTGGTTGAAATATGGGACATCCCCAAATTTTGACATCAATTTTTATACATTAATAAATTTTAAAATACTTAAAAACTAAAGGAAATAGAGCAAAAACCTCAGAAAGAGTATTGTTGCCAACGTTATGAAGAACTCACTGAAAAAAAAACATGAAAATTTGTGAATATTCGCAGAGATATTAGCACGTGAAAATAGCCTTTTTTCAGGCCTCAAAAATAAAAAGTTCAAAAATTTGCAAATTTTTAAGTGTTATTATGTAGTTTTGTGTTTTTTTAGTTAAATGAAGGCAAACTTAAAACCTTGCAAATTTGCGAACTTTTTCTTTTTTGAGGACTGAAAAATGGCTATTTTTACATGCTGAAATCTCCGCGAATATTCACGATATTTCTTAAAATGTTTTTAGATAGTTCTTCATAACTTTAGCAACAATACTCTCCTTGAGGTTTTTTCTCTATCTCCTTTAGATTTTAAATTAATTTTTCTAACTTTTTAATTTCGCAGCTAGGGGCGCTGTAAGTCATCTCGATGGATTCTCCAGGGTCACTTACCTAAGGGTAGACCTTACTTCCGTGACCCTAGGATACGTTGGTTCCAAATAAAAGCGTCGAAACGGACTTTTGAAACTCCCTGTATATGTATTCTAATATACAGGGTGTATCAGATAAGTGTTTCATAACTTCTAGGGAGGATAGTAGACCTCTAGACGAGTCAGAAACACATAGGATTTGGGGGTCCCAGACCAAATCACCAAATCCCAAGGAGTTAAAAATGGAGTGACCCCCCAAAAAAATTATTGAAAAATTCAATTTGTAGAACTACTACAGAGTTATTGGTAAAAATTTAATTATGGTCTTAAAAATTGTGGTTTAATATCATCTTTAAAATTATCTCAAAAGTCTTCATTTGAAAATTTGTTTTATTATAATTTTAAAAAAAAAAACCCAAAAAAATGTGAAAACTCTGCCAATCCTTATTTTGTAATTCGAAATCCTTTCTTTTGATTTGATAATTTGAAAGATCATAGTTAAAAACCCTTAAGTCCGAAGTTTCACGTAAATACAATCAATATTAAACACTTGAGATCCTGTTAAAGTTTGTTTTTTGCGTGCGCAAACAGTTGTTCAGGAAACAGCTCTAGAAAACTGTTGGCGCACGCTAAAAACCAATTTTAACAGGATCTTAAGGGATTAATATTGATTGTATTTACGTGACGCTTTGGACAAGGGTTTTCAAGATCTTTCAGATGATCAAATCAAAAGAAAGGATTTCGAAATACAAAATAAGGTTTTGGCAGAGTTTTCCCATTTTTTTGTGTTTTTTTTTTACTTTTTTCATAATAAAACAAATTTTTAAGTGAAATTTTATTAAATAAATGAAAAGATAATTTTAAAGATCATATTAAACCACAATAAATTGGGACCATAATTAAATTTTTACCAATAGTAGTTCTGCAAATTGAATTTTTCAATAATTTTTTGGGGTGTCGCTCCATTTTTAACTCCCCTGAATTTGGTCTGGGACCCCCAAATCCCATGTGATTCTGACTCGTCTAGATGTCTACTATCCCCCTAGAAGTTATGTAATACTTATCTGAAACACCCGGTATGTGGAAATCCCAGTCCTAATAAAGGAAAATTATCGCCTTCTCTGCTAAGATCGCTGTCGCTTACCAAACCATACAAATCCGCCCTAGGAGTTAAGTTGCCGAGTTAGATAGTCCGGTAACAATTAACTCCAGAGAAATCGAGACAAACTTTCTGGAGTTAGGGGTTTTGGATTTATTGTGTGACCGCTGATTTATATGCAACTATGTCGGACGAATTAAGAGGGGGTTCTGCGTCCGGAAATATTTTTTTTCGTAGTGGAACTGTTGATTGTGTTGGAATGGAATGTCTTCAATGAAGAGCTGATGGAAGATAGAAGAATTGGGTAATTACAGAGGGAGTTAGATTTTTATCTTCATGGAAATGATATACGAAACTTTCTGTTTCTTGTTTACATTATACTTAAATGAAGTGGGTAAGTTGAATCATTGAGTAATCTCAAGAATCCCTGGAGAATATGAATAAAAAAAAACCTAATTCTTTCCACTAGATAACCTAATCCAATTTATTAAAAGGTTAAAAAGCTTTAGCGTACTTTTAGAAGCCGAGATTCTCTCATTCACAGTCAAAACTAATTACACCTAGAGTAATTTCAGATAAAAAACAAAATTTGATTTGAAAAAGCATCTTTAAAATTCCTAGGTTAACTTCAAGACTTTATTTAATGTGTTTGTGTACAACACTACTTGTTGTTGTTGTTGTTGTTGTCGTGTGCCACTTGGAATTACCACGCTTCACAAGGATTCAAGGCAAAGGGGGTGCGGCTCCTGAGAAAGTGAGGCCCATAAATGGCAGGAGTCCGACTTCTGCCTCATGAGATGATAGATGCTGCCACTATCTATCGCCACCTCCACAATTTTGCCATGCATCTGCAGGGGAGGGAAATAGTCTCCAAACACCTGGACCCGTGGTAAACTGCGCCATGACGGACCACAGGACTTTCGGACCCACAGATTTAACGAGCACGTACTCCGCATATACTCGATGGGTCTTTAGCGGTGTCGGGAATCGAACCCGGGACCCTCCGATCCCGAAGCCGATGCCTTAACCACTAGGCTCCCCACAGCCCCACAACACTACTTATCCGTATCATTTAATTAATTTAAATTTTGAAGAGAAGAGGTAAGAAATTTACTTTGGTCTGAATTAAAGATTTTACCGGCATTAGATGTCGCAATAACCATACATAGATGTCAAAAGCTAAAGATAGTCTCTACAAAAAAATTACAAAAAACCTATTAAACAAAGAAAAATAATATTTACATATTTTCCCCATCAAATATAATCATAATCATTATAATAACATCATGAAAATTACATTCAATAAAATGTTACTATCGATTAAATCCATTTACTTGCTGTATTTCAATTTTTCCGTCATTATATTTTAGGTTATAGGATTTGTAAAAAGTATATTCATTATTTTCTTTATATTTTGGTTTAAGTTGTTGAAAAAACACTTTTTATTCTCATAATAAAAAACTGAATATCATTCATCATTTCTCATCATGAAAAACTCATTTAAACTCATTTCTCATGAAAAACTCATTTAAAATTTTCAAAATTTCGTGCAAAAAGAAGCATGGCGTTAGACATCCATTTTTTGCATTATATTCAAATTTCTTATAAATTAAACATTGGAAGCGCTTCCAATGAAAAGAAATCCAATTAATGAAACAAACAGGAGCATCTCTGAAAGTTTTTTGTTGCAGCAGCGCCATCTTTCAGCATATCCATCAACTATGTGTATAAGAAAAAAGGAAGAGGCAGTTAGAGAAAAACATTTAGTTTGCCTTAACTTATTTTTTATAACAGCAAGCTACCAAGGGAATTTTCAGAAAGCTTCTACTTTTTAAATAATATTTAGCTTTTGGATCAACAGGTCCCAAACAAGTAACATATTTTTATTTTAATCCCTAATCCTAATTAATAAAAGTATTTAAAGTGAAATGATAAATTGTTTGTAGTTCTTGAAATGACGGAAATATGGAGAATTGAGATTGGGTGTGGTCGTCATGGGGAGGGGATAAATCCGATTTATGTGTCGATGAAAGGCGAATGGGGCAAGCGGACCCCGGGTCCAAAGGTTTTGGGCCCCTATCCAAAATTTGGGATAGACGAAAATGAGATTAAAACGTAATTAAATTTTTTTTGTGATTAAATTGTGGTAATAGTAATTTAAAAGCTGGGTGTAAAAAATTACGCTTCAATTTCATAGTTGGTAACTTAAAAAAATTCTATACCTCAAGCATTCTTTGGCTCAAAACCCTAAAATTCGGACGTACCATACCGTTTTTTCTATTGAAAATTTCGTGGCTACCCCAGTTGATATGTTCCTGCAAGGACTCTTAAATGCCCAAAACGTGCTCCTAGAGTTTCTATTTCCACCGTTGTGTCTGATATTATCCATTATGGTAAAACAAACGGGGCATTTTAATACAAGGGGCACATTCACATTTGATACACTTTCAATATCTCAAAAACTTCCAAGGTTATTTAGGTCGTGTTTTTACGAAAAGTTGCCTTTATATGGCTAAGAATAAGATATGAAACCGTTAAGCTCTGTAATAAGTCTATAAATTTTAGTGAAAGAAACTAAATTTTTTTTCGTCAAACATTTCCAAAAGTATAAATTTCTAAGTAAAATGTAAAATCTTCCTGAAGCTATTCTACTTGGAATATACAGATATCTATAAATTCAAAACACAAGTTTATTTTTGTTACCAATAGGGGGTATACTTAAATTTTAAATAACCTTTACCAATTTTTTTAAGTAAAGATTTTTGTTTTAAAAAATGGGACAAAATAATACACTTTGAGGTAGAGGGTACTTTGATACACTCGTGGGACACATTAATACATAAAAAAGTTCCCATATTTTGTGCTGGGAGATAAATATCTCTCAGCAATTTTTTTTTTAAATCAGTTCAAGGTAAGTCACTACAGTGAATATTTTTGTCAATTTTTTAGTCTATGGGTTTTATTAAGTGTTTGAGATTGGAAACTGCTTGCATTGTAGTTATATGTAAACCTATTTATAAACTTTCTAAAATAAAATGCAATGGATAAATATGTGACCAAACTATGGAATCAGGGACTCTGAAGAATTTGAGAAGTTCTTATCCATTTTACAGGTTATAAAGAACTGTATTTAAAAAAAACAGTGACTAAGTAGTACTATAAATGGCCAAAAACAAAGTAGTTAATTTGTGTCGTATTTTTTAATATCTGGATTATTTTCGACTAAGATACCTTTGAACTTTATTCAACAAATTGAACCTATGAAACCTATGAAAACGTATGAAAATTATCATCTTATTTCTCTAATTAGATATTTGTTACAAATGACTATTTGTTAAATTTTAGATTTTTTTTCATCCTTGAATGTTGAATGGAAAATCTGTGATTTATATTCAAAAAACGGTAATGTAAAACGGATTAGGATCTTTCTTAATAAAATAACTTTGATTATTTTCCAAAATAATCGTTATTAATTTCAATTTTTGAGGAAATTAATCACTGTATCAAAATGTCCCAAGCAATGTGTTCAACTGCCCCACCGGTGGGGAACATAGATAAAAAATTATTTTTACAAAAGTCAGTATGTTTTAATTTTAATGAAACTTACATTTGTTTCTTAATTTGATTTAATAAAATTGAGTGTTTCTTAGATACATTTAGAAAAAAAGTATCTGCAGAAGTCATTTTTCTACTAAAAAATGGAATTGAATTGTGCTCTATCAAATTGGTCCCACTTTAGCCTACTTATTTTTATAAAAATTAGAAAAAAACATTAAATCAATCTTAACCATCATAAAATAATATAAATGCTTTGAAAAAAGAAAACATCGACACTAATTATATAAAATTTATTTAGTGAATAACTTTTAATCAAACTATGTGCTAAAGTCTAAAGTTCAAGAGTTAAAAGCCTTGATAAATTCATTTTAAATGTACTTCTATGATGGCATTTGACATCTAAATTTGGCGTTTAACTAAACAAAAAACATGCTTTACAATTTCTAGGTAGATACTTACTTTACACGTACCAAAAACGCCACAACCCTTTTTTATTCTACCTACTTACTACAAACTTCTATGAACGTTTCCTTTTTTAGAAACAGTACAAATATGCTCCTGTTACTTTCCAGGATACAAGTAACAATGCCACAACACTTCCTCCCTGTCATTTTAATAAACAGTAACCGAATAACAAAAACAGTTAGTGAAACACGTTTTTCCCCACTTTTAGCGTGACCGTGAAGATTTCCCTCTCATCTTGCCTGATTGCTCCTCGAAATAAGAAGCAAAACCGGACAAGACAAATGTCTACTGCATTTCAACTTCTCCGAGACACTGAGCAAACTCCGATGAAAAAGGCTAAAAGGAGAAAGGGGGTTTTGACCAGATTGAAAATTGCAACTATTGTGGATTACTATTTTCGATACAACAGGGTACCTGCATTTTGATTGGTACAGTTTTCTGGAGATAAGTTTTTATTTTTAAAGTTAATCAGAAACCATGGTTCATTCTTCACTTCATGATTAAACTTAACATAAATACAAATAAAGTCCACCAACTGTAGGCTTAACCCCAGAAAGATTTGTCCGGTATATTTATCTCAAAATTTTTTTTTCTTGAACCCGTTTACCCCACTTCCCTCATAGCTTAAAATAAATATACCCTTGACCATTTTAGTAGCCCTATGTTGAACCCTTTCAATATCCCTTTCAATATAAATATTTATTTTGTATTTATTGAAGCATCATCTAAAAATAATTTTGACATGCTGACTTTTCAAGCAAAATATAGTTTGGTGTGGGTGTAAGGTTTTTTGATATTAAATCTTCGGTTTTGAATTTTTAAGAAAATTTTGTAGATAATTTAAGTTTAAAAACTGTAGAAGACACTAAAATAAAAACACTAGGCACCCTTAAAAAATCTAGTCATTAAACTATATATAATTACATTATAGCTTGGTTTAGGTAACTACAAATACCCTTGTACATTAACATCATTGACTCTTACTAATTCTACGCAAATCTTATAAAATAGGTATCACATTTTTAAAATAAGCGTAGATCTAACGTCTTGATAATTTCGATTGAAGTTATTTAGTTTCTCTATAGATAAAACTAATGCTTTCACATGACCTTTACAGAAGTTTATCGATAAAAATCTAGTAATATCATTTCTAAGTGCTTAATGGAAAATAATTTAACACGGGTTACGAAGAAATAACATATCTGATAAGAAGATAAATGTAAAAATAAACACTATCTTTTCTAATTGGTTTCCCATACTTATATCTGTAGGCAAAAGTGAGTGTGAAAGGAGATATATTGTTTCTATACCCGTTTTACATTAAGGTTTTAGAAATTTAAAATGTTTACACATACAATAAAGAAATAAAAGGTAGCTACAAGAAAAGCATTATAGCAATATTCCAAGAACATTTCTAATGATGCTCATAATTGCTAGAATTTTTTAAATTAGATTTCGGGACACGACAGTTCTACTAAGTTCATTTTTAAATATATTTAGAAATATTATCATAGAAGTTACAAGTATCCCTTAAAAAATATATTTTTAAAAAATTATCTAGCTAAAATGACACCTATTCTTTTTTTCATACTCTTCCACATTTTGATAACGAAGTATTGAATGTCTGAAAATATAGGAGCTCTTTAAACATTATGAAAATATATTTTGTTACATCAATTTTTGATAGCCCTTACCCTTCAAAAGAACATTTTCTAATACAGTTAAAATAGTTATTGAATTAAATTAGAACCTGAAACATATTGAACTGATATCTTTGCCCCGTATTTCTGCAATAAAATATTTTTCTATGACTAAGGAAATTTTTTCTCATCAGAACGAATTCATGTTATTTATTTGAGTAATCTAAATGTAATATAAAGAACTCTATTCCTGTTACAATTTTCGTGGTTAATTTAGAAAGAAGTAAATTGGTTCTTTTTTTAAATGTTTTACTTACATTTTTTCTCCACATGGTAGATTTAGTTCATTTAATTGTATTTTAATTTATAGAAAATCTTTAAGAAAGTATGATTTTTAGAGAACTTTTTTTGAAGAGTCTTTAATTAATCGAAGTTCCACTAAAACATACGCAACATTCAAAATGTAATATGGTCTGCAAAATGCATTTACATGAAATTTATTGCTTTTTTTGTTTAAAACTATTGTAAAATGCTTTCGATTAGTATAATTGTTTTTGTTGTCTTGTCCAGCAAGCAGTGCAATTTGATCAATTGGATCCAAAAGTGTCCAAGACAGCCCTGGGCCACATCAACAGCCTCGGCGGAATACAGGAGATGATTCGGGTGATCAAGATGGATCCCGAGGAGGATTAGTATAGTACATTCACTTTTAAAAAGCTTCTATTTTACTATATAAAAATATTCCCGTGATTCCCAATACTTAAAAACTTAACAGTTTTAAATTACATCTTTCATATTGCATATATTTTATTCACATAAAAAGTAAGCACATTCCTTATTGAGAAGAAACTAAACTTTAAAACCTCCAAATCAGGAAAATTTTTAGAATCAGAACTAGTAGATAAATTTTTAAGTTCATAGCAACTGATTAAATAATTATTAGAACAGATTATTTGCTAAAAATATTATGCTATATAATAATTATTATACTACACCGGAGTAGCTTTTTGTAAGATACTAAATGTAAAACATTTTGTGAAAATTTTCGTAAATAATAATGATGTCTTAATTTAT
Source organism: Tetragnatha versicolor (assembly GCA_024610705.1). NCBI lineage: Eukaryota > Metazoa > Arthropoda > Arachnida > Araneae > Tetragnathidae > Tetragnatha > Tetragnatha versicolor. The sequence continues at coordinate 10,388,131 of JANDEH010000015.1, forward strand.
ATTTTTAAAAAACTAATTCATTAATTATTCTTACCTGTCTGCTAATTAAGTGTATTCAGCACTTAACTAGATAACAAATACTTTTAATACACATAAAACTTCCCGAGCATGTTCCCGCTGCTATGTTCGAACAGCACAGCTCTTTAAAAGACATTTCTTCCCTAAACCCATAACCGTAGCCCAATATTTATTCTCATTATTTCAAACCACCAAACAATGATGTTTACATATATGCAACTGTCAAAACTCATTGTAATAAGTAATAATCTACAACAGTCTCCTTTCAAGCTCTGGCTGAAAACTTGTATCACGACATAATTTCATGTAAAATCCCCCCTTTTACTCTGAGGAAGATATCTGTCAACAAATATAAATTGCTCCGATAGCGATTCGTGTATATCAGCCTTCTCAGTTTCATCAATTCCTATCAACGGACGTTTTGGAAGATGGAATGCGATATATAACCGATGAGAGATGTTGAGTCTTTGAACTCCCGTTTCCTGAAATGTGATAAGGAATGCTTTTTTTCTCCCGTTTTTATATTATTTTAATTTTTTTGGGGGGAAATGGGATCGTTTTTCTTGGCGTGGGATTGGCTGTCAGTCAGGATTCGGGAGTTGTTGCTGTTTGTGAGCAATTTAATAATAATAAGGAATGCGTGTTGTTTTGAGTTGCGTGTTTTGTCAGTTTGGATTTGAATTTGGAAAGAGTGTCAAAAGAGTGATAATGTTTCATCCAGAAATGACAAATTACACAAATATCAAGAGAATAAGAGTGTTATTTTTTAAAGAATAGGTTAAGATTTGTTTCTTGTTCTCAATTACTGACAAACTGTTTGATACGCAATTGAGAACTGGAGTTATGAATTTCTAAAAAGCTATCCGCTTAAAGTTCATCTTAATAAATGATTATACAAGGTATTCTATCAATTTATTTGCAAATATTATTAATAAAAAATGAAATTCTTAAAGGGAATTCGGTAAGAATAATAACCAGATCTTTGATATGAGAATATCTAAATTTTATTTCATCTTTATTTCAATGAACTTTCACTCTTTTATGTTTCTTATTTTCTAACATCATTTTAAAACTTATGCATGTGGCATTTTCTTTCTACAGATACAGAAAATCATGAAAGTATCAACTAATTTGCAATTTTATTGCAATACATAATGTTATTTTTCTCATAATTTAATGTCGTTGGAACTTCAAAAACACATATTTTATAGTATAATACATATTAAATAATATAAAAATTATTTTAAAAAATTTAAAGTATTCTAAAACAAATATCGGGTATTTAAAATATATAAAAGTTTTAAGGTAAATTTTTACTCAAGATAAATATTTGAATGTTTCTATATCACTGTTTAAAACTGGATTTTATTATAAAACTGCAAACTTATGATAATTTTAAATTTAAAATATTTTTTAATTAAAACAAACTTAAATGATGTAAATAATTAGTTCATAAATATAACTTCAGAAATAAAACTTTTTAGTTGTTAGAATTTATTTCGTTGTTTTTTTTCAGTAATATCGAACTTTAAATAAAAGTTAGGAACATCAATTAATGTCAAAAACAATTTATAATTTATTCTCTAAAGCTGTCTTCAACAAATATCCTAAATCTCATTTAAAACATAAATAATAAAAACCAACCTAAAAGCACACAAAAACTCTAATCTGCTATATTTTAGCTTATTTACAATAAATACAGGTACAAAAAAATATCACAGTTGCAAAAAACATTGAGGCAATTACAATAAGGAACAAAATCTAAAGAGAAAATGAAAACATTAAAAAAATTGTGTCTTCAAAGAGCGAATACACACTAAGTATTAAATGCCTTTGTCAGTATTTACTTCCCGTATTATCAATGCAAAGTCAAATTGTGAAGATCTAACATTGAATCGTAAAATTATCGAAGCCTTTATTAAAAGTCTAAATAATTGAACGAAAACTCAGTACGCTGTCTTCTAAGAGTCAGAAGAGATCACATGAAATGTAATACCAGATTATAATGAAGCGAAATATTAGACTTATAGGATGATTATAAATATTCAGCTTATATTAATGTCATGTCTAATTGAGTTCGTAATACGGATTTTCTCATGAAACAATATCCCAGAGAGAAAATAATGAAGCAAAAGCTTATAGGAACAAATACTCTGTATCTCTTCTCCAGTTCAATCATAGCTTAGTTAATTAAATCCAACTAATAATGATTTATCCATGCCCGCAGGCCTTTAATTACAGAAACATGTGCATTAAAAATGGACTCGGGTAGTGAAGGATTGAAAAATCCCTGTAATCATATCCCTTGCTTGGTACAATACCGTTACAACTCAAAATCTTATATCTTCAGTATAGGGGTGCATTGAATAGTTCAGAGCTATGGTTTTGATTGATGTATTGAATTGGTGTTGAAGTAATAAATGCATTCAAGAATACTTTTATGTAGTGTTCATAAATTGAAGAAAATCACCCACTGGGTAATGCAAAAAAAGTACAAATACCAGCAATGTTATGTCGGTGTAATCTCACAACTCTCAAGCGTCACCTCCAACCGTGGACTGGTTTCGTCCTTGTTAGGACTCATCAGCACGGTATAGGATGGTAACGCAAGAGAGCGGAGAGCAAGTACTAGTCTAGCCGACTATAACTGAAAAAGTGGTGAAATAAATGGTGGAATTCTCCTTTCATTTACCTTGCCTTTCTGGAATTAAATATGTCCTAGGAATGCCATTGTCATTCCAACAGATGAGTGGAGGACTAATCAATGGTCACCACTTTTTCAGTTATAGTCGGCTAGACTAGTACTTGCTGTCCGCTCTCTTGCGTTACCATCCTATACCGTGCTGATGAGTCCTAACAAGAGCGAAACCGGTCCACGGTTGGAGGTGATGCTTGAGAGTTGTGATATTACACCTATTTTCCGCTTAACCAGCAATAAATGGTGAAATTATCCTTTCGTATATACAGGGTGTTTCAAAAGTCCATTTCGAGGCTTTTATTCGAAATCAAGGTATTCTAGGGTCCCGGAAGTAAGGTCTACCCCTGGGAGGTAAGTGACCCTGAAGAATCCATTGAAATAACTTACAGCGCCCTTAGCGGCGAAATGAAAAAGAGTTAGAAAAATTAATTTAAAAACTTAAGGAGATAGAGCAAAAGTTTCAATGAGAGTATTGTTGGCAATGAAGAACTCACTGAAAAATATTTCATGAAAATATCGTGAATATTCGCGGAGATATTAGCATGTGAAAATAGCACTTTTTCAGGCCTCAAAAAAGAAAAAAGTCCTAAATATGCAAATTTTTCAGTGTTTTTGTGCAGTTTTGGGTTTTTTTTAGTTGAATGAAGGCAAAATATAATTAAAAAATTAAAAAAAAACTTGCAAATTTGCGAACTTTTCTTTTTTGAGGCCTGAAAAAGGGCTATTTTCACGTGCTACGAATATTCACCTCCAAATATATATCTCCACAAAATATTCAAGATATCTTCATAAAGTTTTTTTCAGTGAGTTCTTCATAAAGTTGGCAACAATAATCTCACTGAGGTTTTTACACTATCTCTCGTTTAGTTTTTAAATTATTATTTATAACATTTTTGCTTCGCCGCTAGGGGCGCTGTAAGTCATTTCAATGGATTCTGCAGGGTCACCTACCTAGGGATAGACCTTACTTCCGTGACCCTAGGAAACGTTGGTTCCAAATAAAAGCCGCGAAACGGACTTTTGAAACACCCTAGGCCTAGAATCTATCAAAAAAGAAGTCAATAGAGAGAGAAAAAAGAGGGAAGAGAAGAAAGAAGCGAAATCTTTTTCACATTCACCTCACTTCATTTTTCTTTCTCTCTCCTCCCATCCCTTCCTCTTTTTGTCACTCTTTTTTAAAAGAACACAAAACTAATCATGTCACACCAATACTCAATAAAAACCACACCTCTAAATTACTCCCGAGATACCCTCCCTTATACAAAAGTTATAGGATTTTTGAGCTGCGATGTTATCACACGAAACCAGCGATATCATCCCACCCACATACTCCAACAATGCCTTCTACAACTTCTTCGTGTTGGATGCGATTTCATCAGGATTGATCTTTCTCACCGCCTTTAGCATCTCGGTAGATGTTGTCGAAGACGGTATTTGACTAGAAACCGAAGTCTGCATGGTGGCGAGATTCGACAGACTGCTGTACATCGCCGCCCTGATACCCCTCCGCTTGCCGATGCTGTACTTATCAGACCTGATCCTCAGCTTCACCGCCAGCTGTTTCAGGATGTTTCTCTTAATTGTGAATGACACGAATATCAGCGCCCCCTGTAGACCGTTCAAGATGATGAACGGATACCAGAACACGTCCATTCTCGTTATACCAGCAAGGAAACCAAGAATCCAGGTGAGTCCCAGGACAATGGATAGTTTCAGGTATAGGAAGTACCTCACTTTGTCCGAGAAGTTGTTTACCATCTTGGTTTGCTGGGACACTTTTCGGATGTTGACCGCCGTGATGACGAACAGTACCAGGTTGGACAACAGGAGAACGGCTGCTGGTACCACGAAGAAGATCAACAGGCCTTTCCGCTGGTTGAACCAGCAGATGGGTTCGCCGTATTTGGGCCGGAACTTGTTCTCCGGATGCAGGGAATAGTCCATTATCATACTCAGCGCGACCACGCATACTGAAGTCAGCCAGGCATACAAGGAGTACTTGAAGAACAAGACGGACTTTTTGGAATTGCGGTGGTTTTGCGTCGCGGAAAACGTCCCGTGGATGTCGTACGCCATCACGCTCATCCACGCGAAGGCCGAGACGTATCCGAAGTGGGTGACTGCGCTGGTGACGTAGCACAGCCACTGCACGGAGACGAAGTTCGGACCCAGGAGCAGGAAGACGTGCCCGCACAGCAGGGATGCGGAAAGAGACATGAGGATCTTGCCGGGGCAGTTCCTGAGGCTCTTCAGCAAGCTGTACACAGATAGATGCAGAATGAGGCAGATTATGGAAACGGTCAGCGTGAATATGGAGAGCCAGGAGTGCAGTTTGTGAAAGGGCAGGAGGTTGTAATCATCTTCCAGACACACCACGATTTGCGTTTTGCCATCGTCACTACTGTGCGTTTCGTACTCTTTCGGAGACAAAACCTTATTCGACGCGTTTACGTAAATACTCTTATTCGAAAACATGCGAAAAGAATCTTCACTTAAAGGAACCTTCACGCAATCGCTTTCAATCCCATCACTAACGTCACCAGTGTCGTTCAACGGCACGCATTTGGAACCCACTCTTTGGTACAGTTTCCCGCACGTGAAGTTCTTGCACACTTTGAAAATGGGATCCCATATCTGCCCTTCGCTCAAGCGACAGGGGGCGATGCCCCCCACTTCGTCCATCCCCCCGTCGAAATTGAAATCGAACAGCAGAGACAGAGATGACCTACCGACGTCACCAAACCCTTCGGTATAAATAACCCCCGAAAGTGGATCCGTACAGCTGAGATCCTCCACTGCAACGTTATTACACAAAGCACAATGGAAGTTCTTGTAGACCTCCCTTCTGGCTGCCGTGTAAGCTATCTTGTACACGTACGAAGCGTATGCACTGCACTTTGATCTCAGTTCAGGATCGGTTCCTTCAGGACAAGTGGATATTGCAGCCTTGCACAGCCTCGCCCCGTACCAGAAGATCTTTTTCAGGTTGAAGTTCCTGACGATCAACTGGCAGTTCTTCAACTTCCCGTCCACTTTGACCTTGCGGAAGTTCATCGTGCGAGGGTGATACACGGCAGAACCGAAGTCCATGTCCTTTTCCAAGGTGTTCTCCGACCGCTCGGAGTCGCCGTTGCAGTACGGGTAGGTACTCCACTCCACCAACCGCGTGTCTCCGTTGCACATCGCGCAGTACACGTTCCTGTACCACATCTGGGACGATGATTCGCTCAGCACGGGCAAGTCCTGGAGGTGGCTGAAGGTCCTCCCTGCCTTCTCCAGCGTCATCGCTTCGATTTGACACAGGTCACGGACGGTCCCGTCAGTCCACGAATCCGGACACTTCTGGTAGACGTAAATCGGGATGGAGGACACATTCTCGGCCCGAACCTCCCTGCAACTCCACTCCGACCCCCCATCATCAGGTGATGGACCCGCGTTGATGCAGCAGTCGCCGTATTCGCCGCACCTCGCGTCGCAGTAGCAGTGCAGGTGCTGCAGTCGGTACAGCTCCCGAACCGGGTTGACATCGGTTTCTCCACACTCTCGCAACCGAGTGACGTTCTCGGCATCAGCGCATATCCCGCTGGATCGGAACAGTTCGTGTTCTTCGCCCACCGAGATGGGGTCGCGATAATAACCATCACCGAACACACAATCGAACGATAAGAGAAGGAGGGTTGCTGATGCGAGTAGCCGCATGTTCGTATCGTCCACCCTCGGCAAATACTACCGTCAGACTCGCCGCACGCCCATGCATGATGTGTCCGTTTCCGCCAATGGCGGCTGCCTTCGGTTTAATGGGCTGGCAGCATAAACAACCCGTCAGTCGAGTTGATTTTTGTTTGGCTTGCGTCAGGCTTTACAATAACGTTGCTTGCGGGGGCCGTGTCAACATTTACTTAGCGATTCGCGGCGGCAGAATTCTCGGCGCGTTTTTATCGGTGTGAATGTATTTTTTTCGTATTTTCTATGTATGGGCTGGTTAGGATGAGAGTGGTGTAAATCCACTGAACATAGTTTTGAGGAATTGAAATTTTTTTGTAACGGTGCCTGCGTGTTATTCCTATGAAAAAAGCATTTCATAGGCAGCTCTTACGAACCACAAGTTGAGCTTTTTTGTCTTGGGCGTCTACCTCACTAGGTAAAGGAATTTATAAGAAATCCAAATCCATGCTTTTCTCAAATTTTGTATTTTTGGATTTATACCACTTTCATCCTGAGCAGCTCGTGTAGGGTATCACCCTGATATGGGTAGGGTTCTAAATATTTTTAAGGAATCGAATCGGAATCAAATGCCTTTGAATCGATACCAAGGAATCGAATCCTAAGAATTCTACTTAATTTTTTAAATGCTAATTAAAATTTTGACCATCAATTAATTAATTGAATTAATAATAAATACTGACTATCTATATATTTTATTTTTAATTGTGAAATAGATAAGTAGTAATTGTAAAATTCCTAGGAATCAGAAAAACCGTGAAAATGGCCAAAGATGAACTAAAAGAAAGTATGATAATAGAAACCACTGAATTTTATTGTTGTCAAGGAAATAAAGGATAAGTTTTAACTTACTTAAATTTTGTTTTCACTTAGTTATTATATTCCAAGGAAAGGACAGACGCAAAACACATTTAATTTTGTAAAATTTTCTATTCTACTTTTTAGATATTGGCCCTAAGAAGTCGATTCCATGATGGAATCGAACCACAGGAATCGAATACAAGAATCGATTCCGGAGTCGAATGGAACGATTTTTTAGATTCCTAAGGGCGAACCCATAAGCGGGAGATCCCTTATGGGTTCGCATCATATGAGCTGCTCAGAATGAAACTGGTGCAATATTCCAAGTCCAAAAGTGCAATATTTGGGGTAAACATGAATTTTGATTTATTTTAAGTTCCTTTACCAAGTGCGGTAGTCTAAAGTTCAATAAGTGGCCTGTATTAAGTGCTTCCTAAAGAGTACTGTTGACTAGGGTGGGCCGAAAACACACTTTATTTTTTATTAATGTTCTAATAGAGCGGAAAGGGTGCCACTTGGGTCCAAAAAGGACGGTGTAAAATATTGTTTCGATTGGATAATATCTTCAGCTCCCGTATCGCACTTAAAGTTTGAAAAAATGGATGACTTTTTTACAAAACAACTAAAAAACCAAAGATTAAACTCTCAAATATTGTTCATGATTTTTTTATGAGGAACTAATATAGTTATAGACATACTGTCTCAGGTTCCATTCTTCTATAGCCCTTCTTTCGTTAGATATAATTTTTTAATGTTCAAAGATATTTGGTAAAGTTGTTTTTCCTGCATTTTTAAATACTAATAACTCTAGAACTAAACAACTTAAAAACCTGAAATCAGTCCCATTTTGTTTGTAATTTTTTGTCTTTAATTTGATATGCATCATGAACATCATTTTCAAAAAATATTAAAAGCCTTTAACTCTTAAAATGAACATTATTACCAAATTTCAAGTTGAAAATAAAATTTAATCATGTATAAAAAATAAAAATTATCGAAATTTAGGCAAGTCCCCTAAACTATCCCTAAAATTATACAGTCACTCATGGAAAATTCATAAACTCGCTTGAGGGTGTTCATATGACTTAAGACATGCAAAAAATGTCACATTAATTTCAGAAAATACGACAATTTATAGATTCGGTACAAAATCTTACAGTGCTAGTTCCCAACTTTAAGTTAATTCAATGTGCATGACTTTTACCTGAATATTCCTTAGAAATGTGTTTATATCCAAATTTTTTATGATCTAAAACTTTTGTTTACTTTGATATGACTTGTTAGAAGTAAAAACAATTAGATATAAGCATAAATTTTAAGAATTTTTAGGAGAAATGCATGCAAATTGAATTAACTTAAAGTTGGGAATTAGCACTGTAAGATTTTGTACGGAATCTATTAATTGTCGTATTTTCAGAAATTAATTTGACATTTTTTGCGTGTCTTAAGTCATATGAACACCCTCAAGTGAGTTAATGAATTTTCCATGAGTGACTGTATAATTTTAGGGATAGTTTAGGGGACTTGCCTAAATTTCGAATATTTTAATTTTTTTAAACATGATTAAATTTAATTTCCTCCTTGAAATTTAGTAGTAATGTTCATTTTAAGAATTAAAAGGATTTTAATATTTAAAAAAAAAAATTTCAAAAAAAATTTTTTTTATTAAATTTTTTTTGTCATTTTTTTTTAATTTTGAATTTTTTTTTTGAAAATGGTGGTCATGATGCACATAAATTAAAGACAAAATAATTACGAACAAAATGGGACTGATTTCAGGTTTTTAAGTTGTTTAGTTCTAGAGTTATTAGCTATTTAAAAATGCAGGAAAAACAACTTTACCAAATTTCTTTGAACATTAAAAAATTATATCTAATGAAAGAAGGGTTATAGAAGAATGGAACCTGTGACATTATGTCTAAACTATATGAGTTCCTCATAAAAAAATCATGAACAATATTTGAGAGTTTAATCTTTGGTTTTTTAGTTGTTTTGTAAAAAAGTCATCAATTTTCATCATCAATTTCAATCATTCAAACTTTAAGGGCGATGCGGGAGCTGAAGATATTATCCAATCGAAACAATATTTTACACCGTCCTTATTGGATCCAAGTGTCACCCTTTCCGTGCTGTAAGAACAGAAATAAAAAATAAAGTGTATTTTCGGCCCACCCTACTGTTGACATAGGAACAACACAGTAGGCGTTAGAGAAAACCTTCCAAGACTCAAAACTACGTTCAATGGACTTATACCACTTTCTTTTTAACCAGCTCATATGCTGCAAACCAATATTAACACATGTTTTCAATTGAAGATAAAAATCTAAGATAGTGTATCGTCGTTGTATCTTGAGTATTGAAGTAGAAGTTATCAGCTGCAATTTTTAGAGGCATGGTCATTTCCTGGTTTTATCAATAAGAATTATGAACAACTTAATGGTTTTCACAGAGTTTTAAGATGTTAGTAAAATTTTCTAAGACCTTTTCTTCTTCTTTTTTCCTTAAAAAATTTTTTCCAAGGACGAAGGAATATACCTTAATTATTATTTTGAATTTTTCCAAATATTTTAAAGTGTTTGTAAACTTTTGTCAATGAAGAGAAATTTGAATGAGTTTTATGCCTGAATTTATGTCAAAATTTATTTACTTAAAGGATTCTATTTTTATTAAAAAATTAGATTTAATTTTTTTTAAAATGAATAACCTCAATAATACTTCAATAACATTTTATACCTCAAAATATTCGTTCTATACTTTCCATAACTACAAGAAAGAGAAATGTCTTCATACAAACTGCATTATACCTTAAATTACAAAATTAACATCACATTTCACAAGAAGAAAACCATCTAGCACTTCAAAACTCACAGAAAAGTTAAATTCTTCACAAGCAATTACAACAATCCAAAACTCAACCAACAATTTTTAATAGTTTTCTCTACAAAACTCGTTTACAACAATTCATCATGTCAAGTGAAACTCCAGTTGAAACTAAATACAACCAAAAGGGAGCTTTCCTGGGTTATTTTCCTGCTAACAAAGCTACTACTTTGCGAGATGAATATCTTCACGTAGCTTCATAAACGTCACATAAAACGCAAGATAAAAATTCCAGACTGTCAAGTGGATGGTAAAACCACGGGATGTGTTGTTTTAACTTCCTTCTCCTTCGTTGCTGGTTGGTTATGTCAGTGTTATTACTCTGACGATGGTTTTATATGCTGGCTAGAAGTTTTCAGATCTAGGAAAGGATAATTTGTTTTATGAAAAAAAAATTAAGTTTATTATAATCCTGACAAAATAAAAGTATCATGAAATATGATTTGTAAGTGTACTTTTAAATATATGTAGTTTAATATCATTTTTCATTACTTCACTGACACACATGCAGTAATATAAAATTAAAAACCTTAAACCTCAATCATTTGGTGTTAGTTAAGTTCTAAAAATTCATTTAAATTAATAGTTCATTGAATTTTATATTTAAATTTTTACAATTAAATACTATGCGATAAATTTTAATATTTCTAATCAATTAAAAAACTTATACTTCCAGAGCTGCGAGGATTTCATTTCCTAACTAAAAAAAATCAAGGTGGAGACAATATGGAGAACTTTGGAATTTGGTTTACAAAAATTGCCTTGCTTTTCAAACACAAATTTAGAGTTATGATCTCGTACTTAAATTCTCTAATAAATGAAATTAAAGATTATTAACATTGTTTTTATAATTTAACCATACGAATATTTATTTACCAATACACCTTTTTAAAAAGAAATGTTTTTTTTTATTTAAAAATCCAAATATTCCAGAAAATGAAATAAACAAAACATATTGCTGAATATTTAAGAAATATTTGTTTTCCAAAATTCTCAACCTATACAACTTATTTACACTGTTTTAAACCACCTACTTTTCACTCTGAATCTTATAAATCTTTTTTTTTATTCTTTTTTTTTCTTGTTGGGCTTTGAATTTGTATTATACTTTAAAAAAATTAAATTAAGTTTTTTTTTTTTAATCCTGGCTTCTCCCTTTTAATTCTACTAATATGCTTTTAGAGTTTACTTCATACTTACATGACCCCCGAATACTGTAACAAAATAATGTCAACAATCACTTTCCGGGAACCATAATGGTTAATATTATATGTGGCCTATCTCCCTTAAGAAGGGTGTTTCCATTTACCCAGAATACACAGATAAACAACGTACTCCACCCTTTCATCAGAATAAGGCGAAAGATAGCGGGTAGTGTAGATAGTATTATCATGTAAAATGAGAATTTTGGTAACTTATAAGAAGTATGTTGTATCATAAATATTGTGTAGTTTCTAATTATTTCAGCCATAATGTATAGCGTTTTTTATTTAAAACTAAATAAATGTCATTAAAGAAAATATAATGAACCAATAACTTAGTTGTATATTTATATTTTTGAAATTTTTATTTTCATTTAACCCCAGTGTATACCAGCTAAGAAAAACTATTCGGGAATTCATATGATAATAAGCATGCCGTCTGCGTAATTTGTTTCCGACCAAGATTCAGACCCTGCTTGGCGCCTTGGCGAAGCCGCCGCACTTGGCGACTGAGGAAACTTCGACGCATGCGCTGTAGTACTATTTTGTTTTGTTTGTATTGAAGATGGTTCAATGGCGGCTGAAGATGGTGAAGTAGTGAAATTATTACAATTCCATGATTATTACTGATGCACGAACCTCAAAGGTAAGAGTTCTTCCCCATTATATATTTCGATGTTATGTGTGATTTATAATGGTGTTTTCCTTACGTTGTAAGTTCTAATAATGTTTTAAACGAAACTCTCCGACACCTCGTGTTTCGTAATTCGCTACTTCTGCCTGCCCTATAGATCAGATGCATGTAATAAGTTTTGTTTTTATTCAAGGAAGTCTGGGATGAAATATCCTAGTCCTTTTTTTTAAGTTTTTAAAATTTAATTACATTATCAATTACTCCCGCAAATAGTAAAGTGATCAGGTTAGCAATCTTTAAATATTTTAGAGTAGATATTAGCTTTAAGCTTTGTTTTCTTCCTTTTACGTTTTCAAATCCATTGTTTTGGTTTACTTTATTGACCTATTAGTTTATTTAAACATTTTGATTGGTATGTATGGATGCGAATTTTCATTTGCAGTTGTTTTCTTTCTTTTGTTTTGAATATTAAAAAAATACTTACTAGTTTTTTGTGATTTCAATGAAAACTAAAATTGTATCTATGGTAATGAAAAACATCAATATCCTTTATAGTGTATTATGCTAATGTTAAACAAATTCACATTCAAAGTATTTGTTCTTAAATTTTGGGAACCTTTTTGAAAGTCCTCCAGCCAAAATGTAGTATAACCAGTGCTCATATAGCATTGCGTGTAAGTGTTATTAGTACTGAGCTTTAAATAAACCAGGCGTGCAAACTTCCTATACTTTAACATTATGATAATTGTTATTAAAGAGTTTATAATCAATTGATTATATAGCTCAGTAGTCGTCATTTCAGCTCTATGGGTAATCATGGCAGCTGGAACACTCTTTTTAAAGCTGTTTCGGTACTTCTAGAGTGGCAGTGAATATAAACTTCCCCTTAATTATTATCATTAGTCCAATTCAGGCTTAAGGCAACTGACTTACTGGTATTACCTGACCCGTGAACCTTCCTATAGTTTGCTCTTTGTTTGAATTCAGTATAAGTACTACATTAACCAGGAGAGGGTTTTTTTGAATGATTCTTTGGAAAATCTAATAAGAAACTTTTCTCGGATGTCTCCTTATCTGAAGAGTGTACAGCTGAAACCTGTTAACCTACGAGTTAAAAGTTCTGATATTTTTTTTAGAAAAATTCCCATTTGAATTTAAGGTTTTCTTTTTATCAATATTGCAATAATTATTTTTTATGAATAACATGATGTTTTCAGAAATTTAAAATCAAAACCAAAAACAGTGTACACATTTAAGATTTTTAAAAACCAAATATTTGAAATTGAGGTATGGTTAATGTGACCATTTATTTTTTGACTCAAAACGGGACATTGGTTTATTTAGGTTAATTAACAGGTAGTCAATAAAAAAACTTCTTAAAAGTTATTTATTCAGAAAAAGTCAGTTAGCTTAAAAGAGTTACAAATAAAAAATATATATCCGAAACTTTTAGTTATATTTATATTTATCAGAGGAACAAATTTGCTTTAAGCTGGTGATGATTTTAAAAGTAAGAATGAAACTCATTTTCTCTCGCACGTTTTTTATATTCACCTTAATTTTCAACATCGCCTTTAGAACTGAAATTTGTAACTGGGTCTTCTCAAATGTCCACAATTTGTTCATCATAGAAAATACTCTTTCTACTGGAGCATTTGTAGCAGGCAAACATAAAATATATTAAATTAAAATAGAAAAGTTTTCATGCTGAAGTGAAGATTGTTGGCTTAAAAGTGTTTGAATACTTCCACCCAATGAGTTTCCGTGGAAACATTTAGAATATTCCATTCGGTTACTTTCTGCGATGGCGATGTAATGTAGTTACAAATTAACGAAAATTCGCCAAAAACACTCAAATTTTCACGCGGTTTCAAAAAAAGGGGCAATTTTGCGTCCCAGAGTTCATTTCGGGGACACCGGGACTCGTAACTCTAAAAAGGGATGGTTTAATTGAAATATGGGAATCAAATTTTAAAAGCGTTAAGGAATAAAATATCCCTTCCTAAGGCTTTTCAGGGATACAATGATAAACATTTTATATTCTAAATCTAATATATAATTAAAGTGAATGTGTGTATGTGTTTTTAATAAGAATCCACTGTTTTCTTCCGATCTGCACTAAACTTGGTATACCCACTTAAAGAAACCCAAAGAAAAACATAGGCTATGTTTCAAAAACCTTTAATGACCCCTTGACCCTCTTTTGACCCTTTTTATTGTCATTTTGCTGAAATAGCTTTATTTCTCCTCCAAAAGAGATCATCTGTTTACCCCATTGTTACAAGAAATACATAATGCAAAGTAACGAGTTTTTAAAAGAAAGACTAGATACAAGTCTATTAATAATCTAAAAATATAAATAAATGAAATTTTAAACTTGGTAATTAAGTACATTTAACATTTTTATATGAAAGTTCATGACGACATTGTTGTATAGGTAAATAGTTACCATGGAAATGAAAATAAAAACGATCTTAAATTGCAGCTTCAAGAAAAATTAAAATCCTGTATGAGTAATCAAGGGTTCTAAATAGGCATATTTTTAGTAATTTTTGGAGATTTTTTTCTAATTTTTTTAATGGGGATCATGAGGTTAAATGTAGAAAGGCGGGGCATTTCAGCTAGTTATAACTAAATTCTGTGTCAGATTTTGAAACAGCTTTGATAAGAGTCGACCAGCCGCCATATTTACCCACAGTTCAAATAATGACACACAACCACATAGATGTAATGTGAGCTGTGGGTAAACATGGCGGCTGGTCGACTCTTATTGAAGCTGTGCCCAGATTTCTATTCTATTTTTAACTCTTCTATTCTATTTCTTTAATTCTATTTTTCAGACTTATGATGTCAACTACAGATGGCCTGGCATTTCAGCATTTGATTGAATTTGCTTGAAAAGATTGATACAGAAGGTAGGCCGAATAAGTAAGATTGATTTTAGATGAATTTTTTTAAATTTACCACTACTTTTTTAAACATATTTAACATGGCATTTTTTTAATAAAAATTACTGCAATACATGTACCATATCCAATCATTAGAAACAATTCTTACATGAAATTCTTTTTATCACAATGGCAATGTGTAACCAACAAATGGACAATTCCATGGTGTTTGACCGTAAGTTAGTAAGAAATTTTCAAACAAAAGTTGGAATTTTTAAAGTTAAAACATTTGAAAAGGTCCAATTTTTTTACTCAATAGTAATTGCCTTCTTCTTAATAATAAGCCATTTAAGCTTGGCTTGGGCAGAGACTGGATGGACCCCCTGACGAGAGTGGTCTCTTGCCTTTATTGAATATTGTTTTAATTGTTAAATTTCTTTTGCCTTTCATATTGATTTAATTTCTATTCTAGCTAAGTGTGCATTTTAATTGTAATTGAGTAGCCTATTTTAGAGGTGTAGACTAAAACTTTTTGTACAATACTAAAATGTATATGAAAGGGGCTTGGGGTCCTGCCTTCTCTTTAGGAGGCGTCAGAAAGTTGGTTGGGTATATGGCCGTAGTCTGTGCTTTTTGGTTTAAATCAGTTGAACACCCGATCAACTGATTCACAAATATTAGCAAAGCCCTGATCTGTTAAATTTGATAGTCTGAGCACCTTGGTCAACTGATTTAAGTGAATTGGAAACACCAGAGCTGGCGAACAAGCAAAACCGCTGTTGATAAAAATCGTGATTGGTTGACATCGTTTTGATTGATGAATTTGACAGGAAAGAAATTTGCAAAAAAGTACAACACAAGAAGCATTTGGATTGTACTTTAAAGTCAATGATTTTTAATGAAAATTAATGAAAGAATATGAATCTTTAAGTTTTGAGTAATACACAGGGTTGCTGATTTTTTTGATTTTTTAAAAAAATCAAAAAAAATCGGATTTATTTGATTTAAATCGGACTTTTTTTATTTAAATCAGATTTTTTTTATTTAAATGAATTACTAGTTCTGTACTTCATCAAACTGGTTAATAATATTCTGATATTGTAATTTCAATGTGATATAATACTGTAGCATTACTTAATTACCCAATTTTAGTCTATTTTATACATTAATTAAGTAATTGAATTACTTAAGAGAAGCAGTTCACACTGGTATCTCACCGATGAGAAGCCTATTCGAAAAGGGTAAATTGTACTCAATAACTAAAATTTTTATCCTTCTTTTTATAACTATTTTTGCCAAATTCTGATATTAATATTGGGTTTGAAAATAAATTGTGACAATGATTACTAAAAACATCATGCCTCATTTTTGTTTAAAATAATACAGAATTTAGTAATATTAGTTTTTTTTAGTAATAATAGTAATTTAGTAATAAATTTAAGTATAAAACAATAGAGAAAAATACTTTAATTACTAGAAATAATAATTTAAATAAACATTGGACTCGACAACACACACCTCAAGAATACTATGAATCAAAAATATTTTATTTCTAAAAGACTAATCTAATTTAGATTATATTGACGTGAAGTGTATTTAAGCAGAAAGCTGATGACGGACGCCGCCATGTTTTTGTTTTGTAATCGCAGCTCCAGCCAGACTCGATTCTGATTGGTGATCCAACCCAGATCACTGCTCTGAGCTTTGATTACTTACTTAACACACAGTGGTCAACTGATTCAAGGTGCTTCGGAATACCAAATCAAGCTGATTTGTGCTAAGAGATCCTGATCACAGGTTGCCAGAGGCTTCGGCCGATAGAGGCTCAACAGACACCTTATTAAGTGTCTAGTCGGTGTTTGTGAGGTTTTCAAATTTGAGAAAAACAATTTATTATTCATTTTAAGATAAGACATTTTTCTGCTAGTGACATACATAACATAAAGAAAGAATGTAAGAAGGTATTAAGTCCATAAAAATTAAAACTTGTGGATTATTTGGTAATTAATAAAAGCTAAAACATGCTTTCTATCATTTTATTTCTCCAGGGGCCGCGCTAACCATTCGCCAATTCGCCAAATGCGAGTAAATCGCGAAAATGGCGAGAAAAAAGTAATTTTGGCGAAATACTGGCGAATATTTTTTCCGTTTTAGTGAACTTCCAAAAGTAATCGATAAATTTCAGAACTTAACTTTCGTTTTTAAAAGTTTTCGCCCGTGTTTCCTGAGTTTCGCCCGTGTGTACGTTAATACCGGTTTTACCCGATATCCGATTACCCCGGCGCCAGCCACGGACTGCCCGCGAACGCTTTAATTTTTGGATGGAGTAACTTAAAAAAATCATGCAATTAGATTTTACTCAAAAAAAATATGGCTAATAGCTAATAAATTTGGCTAATAAATTTATGATTTGGCTAATTCACTGGCGAATGTTTTGAAAACCTTAGCGCGGCCCCTGTTTCTCAGCATATTTATATTAGCATTTTTAAGTAAAAATTACTGTACAGTATAAATATCAAATCATTTGCTACAATTCTTGAGACGTTTCTTGGAATTTTATCACAATGGCAAAATGTGCACTAACACAGCACTGTATTATTGTTTTATACAGAAAATACGTTATAGGGTAGGTGGGGGTAAAAACCTGCACGAGGCTAAACCACGCACTACGATTTTGTTAATGATAATTGTTAATGATCGATTCAAAAGTTGAAAACCAGGTGGTTGGTTATTGTGGTCTATTGTTCTACGAAAGTTCGTACCCCTAAGTCAAAGTTTGTTTTCCATCATTTTGATGTAATTTTTCTGATCTTTTACTTAAACATTACATATAATAGGGCTTTAGGAGAAATACAAACAAATGGCCCAATGATAAGATAGCAATTCAACTTCAGTTTCATTTTGAAATGATTGACTCAACATGTCTCTTAAAATAAAAAGGCTTGTTTTTCAAAATGAAGTAAAACGGGGCAAATCCACGCAGCTTAAAAAGCTCAGGAATTCGTCCCAAAAGGAAAAATGTGACTACTTGATCCCTAAAGAGGTTCATAAAGGTTTCCGAGATGCCAACCCTCTACCTGAAACCATCCTTTCTCCTTTTTGAAAGATATATAAGCAATCTGAAATGAATTGCTACAACAGGTTGACAATTTTTATTAAAACTGATCATATTTATATTTAATATTGTTGGTTGGCTTAGAAATATTAAAACATTAAGAGGATTATTTCTAGTGTTTTTATAAAGAAAAATTATGTTTATCCATGTTTATTTCACTTGGGCACCAAGATTTGCAAGTGTGGATCTTTGCCCCATTTTACGAGGCAAAGGCCCGCGATTTTTTTTTCTACTAAATTGTAAATTTCTCCTAAAATACCATCGATAAGAGTTAAAACTTGGATTGGTTTTGTAGGTAGAATCTCAATCTAACATCTCCAATTGAAATTTCGGGATTACCAGCCCCCTTTCGACAACAATGTTAAAAATACTGAAAATTTCGTTGCTTTGCCCCCACCTACCCTCTAATATCTTACCTTAATTCACACTTTAGTTTGTACTTAGGTTATAAATAAAATACAAGAAATTGCACTGATCATTCCATTGTGCTGATTGATCATTCCATTCCTTACCCATGAGAATGTAACACAAATTTTGAAACACAAAACATACATTTAGAATTAGGTTTTCTGGTCCTTGTTTTAGATCTTAAACAAATCAGAATTAAAGCAAAAATATAAGCTTGACATAGCATTCAGCAGTTTCTGTGCATAGTGATTTGATAAAATATTTACATACCAAATAAAAGCTTAAGAGGTGGACAAAAGTAAAAAACAGTAACTGGGAATGACATAAGTCTTTTTGCAATCAACTTTCCTTAGCTTAAGATACTAACATAAAACCATACATATTATTCTTATGCTAATTGGTAGAAATATGCCCCCACTTCACTTGACTAACATAAAATCCAACAATTTGCATTACATTTAGCAGAGTTGACTGTATTAAAATTTATTGTAAAAGCTATAGTAATAATTAATGTCCTGTAGCATTTCTTTTATTTAATTCTATATTTTTACCTATGTTTCTTGCTCTACTGATTTTTTTCATTGTGACTTTCAGAGGACGGCCTGATGGTAATCTTCGCCCAGAACGCACAAGACATTTTCGTCTGGCAATAGAGGTTGGCTGAACTCCAATTTTTTTCCTGTTAAAGGATGGATTTCGAAAAACAAATACGTTATCAAGGACTACGAGGACATTCTATGTTTCAAGGACAAGGCAAACAAGAGGTTGACGGAATCCCTTCTTAAATAGGCGAATTCCAAAAGCTTTTGAACGAAATACTCTTCCCAAACTCCTATAAAAAACTCGCAAAGAGCAACAACGTTGAATGCTCTGGTACGACTTAGTATGGCATCCTTGAGCACTCTTATTTTTCCCTCAGAGAAATTATTGGTATTGTTCCGTGTTATCAGTGCGCTTTTCTCTATGAGCAGCCATTCCTTTCTTCTGTTCATGAATTTCAGGAACCGATTTGAAAACTCCAAATATCCGGCATTTAGCAAATTTTGCTTTGCAGATTCTTAATTGACTTCTGAGTCAGCATACATCACCTATAAAGTAAAGTAAGCCTAATTGTATTATACTTTTGTTGATACTTTTGTTGATAATGTTAATTACAATTGATTAATACTATAATTTTTGTAATTCTTTACTTCATGGGTGAATTAGGTACTTATTTATAAATTTGCTTATCTGTCTGTATCACTTAATATTTACTGTATTTCTAGTGTGTATACATATTGTGGGCCCAATGATAAAACCACAAATCTGTATTCATTCGATTCGGAAAACTATTTTGAATTTTAGATACCTAAACAAGTCTTCCAAAATATTTGTTAGTAAAAAGTTAATGTGTATAGTTGATTAAGAGTTGTGTATTCTGACTTACTAAATTTGCACATTCTTGGCTTTGTCATGCTGACACTACATATAATGTTCTGCATTTGACTGCTAATTATCCACCAGATGCAATGTTATCATGTTTGTTTTAATAAATGTTATTCTTTTAAAAAATATCTTTGTAATCACTGTGTCCAATTAGGGGGCGTACAAAAAGTGAGGTCAAAAAGGGGGAGGTGGTCTAGCACTATCTCACCAGAGGTAAGGGGAGTCAATTAAAATCTCACATCAACCTTTAATTTAGAGAACATATGTTTTTCTTTTCTTTTTTAGCACAATTTTAAGAATTATGTGCAGATCATTAGCATTGCAGCAAAATCTCACTAAGGGGGAAGGGGTCCAAATTTTGGGGGGAAACCTCATGTAATTTATGGCTGTCCCCTTATGACTTGACTGTGTGTGTAAAGTTTAATAAAGGGGCTGTACATAAATATCTCACCCCTCCCTGCCCTATATTTGTTACAAATTGTCACACTTCACCATACCCCTTTCTTTTTTTCCCTCATGCTCCTATTGAAAATATAATTTTATAATATGAACTAAATTTTCTACAAAAAAAACTTGTTTTTGATTTCTAGTGTGTTAGCTCTCAAACAGAATAATATCTTAATGTAATGAAATTGAGTAACATGTTTAAGGCTTGAAGGTAAAATCACATCTTCCTTTATTTTTTGTAATATTACTTCCTTCCTATGCAAAGTAAATTTGCTAGTTCCTTTAGAACTAATCTTTCCAGTCTTGAATAATTGTGGTGCTTGCTATCAAAACCAGCTCATTCCATTTTTGGAAATTTTACAGGAGAGACAAACTTCTCATGTCCACAGTTCTAAAGCTAAAATTTTTTAAAAAATTTTTAGTTGTAGGTATAACCGCCTAGAATTTGATTAGTTTTCGATTCCAGGTGCATTACCCTGGGCGTAATTACACTAATTAGGTTGGAGTGAGCTGATTTTGATGCAAAAACTCGATTTTTCATGCTTTTTTCAGTTTTTTGTTCAATTAAATTGTGTGAAATTAGTTTTTTTTTTCAGTTTACTTGTTAATATTTGTGTCTTTACGAGTTTTAAATATATGACATCCACTTAAATTTTTCAAATCTGAAATTTCACACACACATTTTTTTTGAGATCACAGTTTTCACCTTTTCATCTAATTTTGGGTTGGAATGAGCTGGATTTGAGCTATATCCCTTCATCAGGTTATGAAGGACCCTCTGAACTTTCAAAATATGCAAAAAAAAAGTAAAAATATGGAATGAGCTGGTTTTTATAGCAAGCACCTCAATTCTTAAATTATCCTGACATAGGAAAGCTCATTTAATGATGATATAGTTATTATTCATCAAGAACATTAGGTTCTCATATTTAGATATGAAATAAAAAAACTGTTCCAAAGACAATTAAAAAGATTTCCTTCTCCCAAAACCACAATCATGCAAAAAAAAATATCTAACTTAAATTCTTCCCTTTCTTCTTTGAAAGGAAAAAATAAAAAGAACGATTTATCAGCATCTGAGCCTTTAATAACACTCACAGATAGAAATATTTTTTTGGAATAAAAGAAAAGAATAAAGTTCTTTATCGTCTGTTTGTTTACATTCTGGAACACATGTTTTAAGCATTTAGTCGGAATTGGAACCATGATTCGACTCGTAAAACAAAAAAGAATACTGGGGATTTTTTTACAGCATCATGCAATCTGGTTAGAATGGTTAATGATTTTAGGAAGAAAAAGAATCTTACCTTTGAGGATTTCCAGTTTGGTGATAATACACCCATGCTGTTTTGGTTATTGAAGAACAATATTTTTTAAATCGTTCAGCTTCCTCTTCAGTTGATAAATCTAATCTCCAAAAAACGACATCTTTAGTTGTTTTTTCATCTACTTTTATGTTTGGATATTACTTTTTAACTTCGTAAAACGTTGACTCCATAGCCCCCGCAAAAATATCAAATGTTTTATTTTTTTCCTATCAGCGCGTAATGACGAGAAAATATATTAGCAGCGCATGCGTCGGATTAGAGTACAATGGTAACCCCTACGCCTGTCCATTCGCCATCACTCCTCACCTCAGTCGCCAAGGCGCCAAGCAGGGTCTGAATCTTGGTCGGAAACAAATTACGCATACCGTCTAGTAAATAATTTAAGAACAATAAAAAATGAAAGACTAGTAAAATTTTTAATGCGTTGTATACAACATTAAAATGGTTTCAAATCAATATAAGTGCAGTAAACAACAATGAGGAAGTTTCATATTTTTTTTTATTTTTTAAATCGATCCTACCTTACGAGAAAACCCTAAAACCGAAATATTTTTTAATTCTGATCATTATTTATTTTTTTATTGCGGCTTAAAGTTTGCGCTCTGGAAAAGGCGGGAAAAACAGCGATTTCAGATTCGTGATGTCACTCGGCATGTCAAAACGACTGCAATTCACATCTCCTCCTAAACTACGCAGCCGGCGTAGACAAAACTCGGTATATAGACGTATCTCGAGGCGAGGACGATCACTTCCAAGTTTTCCAAGTTCGAAAATCGAATATTTACAAATAATTAACGATTTTTTGGCTAAAAACGCTTATTTCTCCATTTCTCTACTACAGTGGATCTGCTTGACTCACTATTTTAAATATGAAAACCTCAGGATTAAATATTTTTAATAAGAAAAACTCTATAATTGCCAATTTAAAAGTTAAATCAGCTATGAAAACACCAAAATAAAATAAAATAATTTTAAAACATTACATTCTTATATTTTAAGATTAATTATTTATTAAGATTGTAATTTAAGAATTAAATATTTTTTATTAAGTGGGACTAATCCCTATCTGGTCAAGTGAAACTAGACCAGATCCATGAGGTCATAAATACCTTTTATTTTAATAATGAATAAACATCAACAATGCCTTTTGTTTAGTGTCGAGTGACGTCAAATTTGATTTTTGAGCGTTTGCGATTGCATCATTTGTTTACGACCTTTTTCAACTTTTATTTCTTCTATATCTCAGTAAAAAAATTTTGAGGAAAGTTTGAATTGCAGATTTGGATTTTTCACATCTAATATTGTATTAATATACCCCAAAATCGAAAATTTAAAAAATATGAAACTTCCTCATTTAAGACAATGTAATTAAATATAACTAAATTCTAGAATAATTATTTAAGTGTTTTTTTTTTAAATCTATCATATATATCTTTGTGGGAAACTTTTTTCAAGTTTGAAAAATGACAGTTTTGATATTTTATTTGTAATTTAAAGTTTTTATTTTTATAAACAGATGGTTTTTAATTGTAGGTAGATATCTTGAGGTTATCTCAACAACCCATTATCTGAACATAAAGAGAGGAATGTATGGTCTTACAAGATGTGTGGTATATATTTTTCTGTAATAAAACCTACTCTTCACAATTCATCCTTTTCTTTTTACAAGTTAAACTTACATCATCCCCTACAGTACTTTCAAGAATAAGAAGCAATGAGGGCAATAAACATGCAGTAAAAAAGAACCTAACACCAGGATCCCGGGAACTTTAAAAATATGTTTCACCCTCTTACACAGCTCAGAGAAACTGCACGACTCCATGAACTTAGATTCATCCTTCACACAGCACAAACTAAAAAATCAGATTCCTTTCGAGCTTCCTGATGACATGACTATAATAATGTTAATTCCAAGCTTCTTACAAGACTTGCCAACTGCTGGAGATATGAAGTATATATTTTTCTGTACTAAAACCTATTCTCCCCAACTACTATCCCTCAGTTCAGTTTATCTTTTAACAAGTTAAAATTTCGCCATCCGCTACATGAGGCTACCGAATAAGAGGCAAAGAGGGCTATAAAGATGCAATGAAAAAACCCTTAAAACAAGGATTCCAGGAACTTATAAAACTATTTCCCCGTCTTACACATCTCGTAGAAACTACACGACTCCATAAACTTACATGCATCTTTCTCACCTCAGAATAAAATCTTAACGAGCTTCCTGTTGACTATAGGAATGCCAATTCAAAGCCTGGTAGGCAATAATTGCCCGATAAAGATCTCTGGAAAAGAAGACGAAGTAGCAGAAAGTCATCGTCATTTGAAAGATGGTATAATTTTTTTTCTGTAATAAAACCTACTCTTCACAACTATATACTCTGTTCATTTTGAACTGGCGCTTGAAAATATTTCCTTCCCCCACCACCGATCTGTAACCATAGCAACTATCCTCGTCAAAGTGACGAAGAGGTCTTACTATTGGCTGCTCGAAGATCGTAACTATGGTTTCGCTTCTAGCGTGGGGGAAAGCACTATTTCTCAAGCGCCAATTCTAAATGAATAGAGTATACCATCCTACAACTCATCCTTTTACAAGTTAAAATTTCACCATCCATTACAAAAAAAACTACCAAGTATAAGAGAGGCAATAAACATGCAGAACATGCAATAGAAAGAAAGAATAAATAAACTAGGTTTCTGGAAACTTATAAAACTATTTCATCAGTTCACAGAAACTACTCGACTCCATAAACTTACACATGCATCTTTTCCACACAGTAGAAAATAAAATCCTTACTACGAGCTTCCTGATGACTAAGAATGTAAATTCCAAGTCTACAAGACTCCCGGTAGGCAATAATTGCCCGATAAAGATCTCTGTGAAAAAAAAGATATAAAGTGTAGCAGAGATTTCATCGTCATTTACTTGCGAAATTCTCCCCCGCGGGAGTCCCGTTTATTTTCGGGGCTCCCGTTTTTCCAGAAATAAAGTGATGAGTGAACGGTTGAGACTTTTAAACTTAAGTAAATATTATGTCTCGGCACGCGCTTCTGGAGCCTTGGAGGTAAGAGATTCAGTGGGTTCCAGAAGCCTTTGTGGTATTTTCTGAAGGTTATACTTTGTGTTGGTATGTGGTATGTGCGGAAAAAGGAGATTCCAGGACTTTGTTACGGGGAGGGGTTGGTTGAGCATCATTTCTGAGGAGACTTATTATAGATTTTAATACAGTCGAGTCCGCTTAATGTGATCGCTTTTGTTCAAGAGTAGAATGATAACAATATCCGATTGATAATAATAAGCGATTTGATACTAGAAATTGTCAAACAGCGTAACTCGAATGTTCGCATTAAAATATCAACTATGAAGTCCCAATAAGGAAGTTGCATGTGTCAGATTTTCAAAAACAAACAAGTGTTCTGTATGGTTTTTTGTATGGTAAAATGAAATATTTAGTCAATTTTTCAAAAAAAATGTATGGGTAAATAAATATTTTGATTTGAAAGCCGAGAAAAAACCCGTGACTGAAAACGTTTATTGTTTAAAAAGTAACGATGACGGCAACAATCATACCATCAACTTCATTGCTTTCCAACAATGTTTATCGTATGATGACGTCAACATACGATGGTCCCAAACTCTTGGCGTTTTCGCGCACTTTTAAAAAGTAGATTTTTGTTATTTTTTTTGACAATCAAAAAATTACTCGATCGGCCTCAAATTTTGGGTAGTTGCTTATTCTTGCAAGAAAATCGATTAATAAAATAAAAAAAATCCTGCAACTTCCTAATTGAAGTATTTCAAAACGATTACCTTGTATGTATTTTGAAGCTTTTACCTTCTAAAAGAAAAATATGAGAGTGGATCATATGCAATAACAAATTAAGGACTGATTTTGTATGGGTATGCATTAAATTGGCCTTCAAACGAAAAAAAACGAGGTTTATAGGGATTTAACAAGATTTTGAAAACGTTAAGCGATATATTGAACACATAAAAAACGATACATTTTGCAATAAGTTGAATAGGAGTGATTGGGACTAGTCAATTTTGATAACATTATCAGATTGATCACATTAAGTGGAGTGGACTACTATAGTATACGTTGCGTTTTAAGAGGACTTTTGATAAAAAAAAAGAGGACTTTGGATAAAATTGTGGGTCAGCCCTTAGAGAAATTTGGGAAGTTTTCTGACAAAGAAGTGAGACTTTGACCCTCTTACTGCGGTGGTAGAAGCGGCTGAATTATCTAGGAAAAATACATTGTATAGTAAACAACAAACTAAATGTAAAATAGCCCCAGAAATACAACTGTGAAATAGTGA
Organism: Tetragnatha versicolor; assembly: GCA_024610705.1. Lineage (NCBI taxonomy): Eukaryota > Metazoa > Arthropoda > Arachnida > Araneae > Tetragnathidae > Tetragnatha > Tetragnatha versicolor. The sequence continues at coordinate 10,414,024 of JANDEH010000015.1, forward strand.
TTGAAAACATAAGGACTGTGTTTATAAATTAAGAAATATGTATGAAATATAATAAATTATTAAAGAAATAATTCGTACCCCCTATTTTATTCATTATAATATCTTCTTAAAATTTAAGTCTACACTGTTGTTACAGAAAAAAGTAAAATACACAAGGATGAATATCACAGAATATCAATAAAGGTACTTCACAACCTTACCCACATAAAAATTAAATGCTGGCTACTTATTTTAAATTCTAAATGATTTCTATTTGAAATACAACTAATATTTTTCAATATAACTATCAAACAAGTATCTTTAATAGTGTTTTTCAAATATATTCAACGACTTTAAAATTTAACCCACAGACAAGACAATCATATTTTAAATTTTTTATTTTTCCTTTACTTAAATCCTAAGAGTTGAGTAATTGTTTTATAAAAACTCTATTTTTCATCCTAAAAATGGATATAACACGTTCTAATTAAAAGAAACAATTTCTTAACCACAGCGCTTCACATTAATATTTTTTTAAAAAAAAGGTAAAATATTAAACGATACTCAATTCCTCCAAATCCCGTAACAAGCACTAGAGCTCAGATACATTTTAAAAATTGAAAACGCAACTAATTAAATACCTTCATCCCACTCTCTTTAACAACTAATTGAAATTGAAGAGAGGTAAAGCAAGAGAAACGCTTAAAATAAACACGAGCTCTCTCAGAAAAGTTTGGTTTTTAATTTAGCGTTTTGTGTGTGTGCAGAGCACTCCAATGTTTCCATGATTGCGTGATGTTAATAATTAACCGGAACCCCAGAGTAATTAAGATTAAAGCTCAAAACCCGTTCGTTCAAAGGGCTTTTTTGTTTCTTTCTGTCGTTTATTTTATAACGAGCCGTAATTTGAACGAAGATTTGATTGCTTGCCCTGTTTGGTTTTAACGCCTAATATGAAACACAAAATCTAATACATCTTTTGAAAAGGGAATCGGAAAAAAATTATTTCTAAGCAGTGAGAAAAAACGGCGTTATCACAAGAAGGAAAATATCTCTCTGAATAATAGGAAGTACTTATAAAGTTTGGCCTTTAAACGCGATATAAGTTGTACAATAAAATATATGTTTACTTATTCTTTATATAATCCGAAAATAAATTCTTTAACACTGAACTTCATTAATATGGTTTTTAAATAACGTTAAATTTTAAGAGAATAAATGACTCCTTAAAGAAATGTTGTATTTCTAAATTTGGAAATGAACTATTTTTGTGACCTCTAGTTTATATTTCAAAAAATATCTATATAAAGATTAATTAACCCTCTCGGCACCAGAACATCAAAAAAGTGAAAAACTTTTTTTTTCTTCTTCTCAATACATCCAAAATGCCCCTATAATTTGTCTGGAAAACATTTTTTTTCTTGTGTGCACTCCTTCCTAGTTATTTTTATGAGCTTCAACATTTTTCAAGTATTTTAACAGAAAATACTTGGTTTTGAACTTATTAAAAGACATGGTCATAATATTAGAAGGTTATGAAATAAGAAAATATCTACCAACCCGTAAAAAATGTTCTACAGAAGCTGTATCTAGCTAGTAGTTTCTCTTCACAAGCATCACAGCAGCTTAAAATATAGACATTGAGGTATAAATCATCTTGCTGCCATATAGGAACGAATTCAGAAACCATGTAGAAGTCTGATATGTGATCTACATGAATCAGTGAAGTCATTGATGAAAAAAAATAAATTTGCATGTTGACATCAAACAAAAATAGAGCTCATAAGTAGGAGCCTCATATGAGGCCTAGGGTGGCGAGAAGGTTTAATCAAAAAGTTTATTAGTTGTGAAAAAATATTAAATTTAAAAACTTGTGAAAGGAAATTTATGATTTTCGAGTGCAGTATTCACCCTAAAACCTACCCGTGCACGTGGCTATGTCTTTCCCTATAAGCAAATAAATATTAGTTTCTTTCTCTGAAACTTCATGTCTTTTTTTCTTTGTGTGGAGCGAAAGTGGAGCTTACACAAAAAGAACAAATGACATTATAAAAAGTTTAAGGGATATTCCAAACAATTGTTTTACATGGATATTAAACATGGGCCTAAGTGTGACGAAGTGACGTTAAGTCCCTATTGGAAAAATTTTTTCTGGTATTCCATAAACCTGTATGAATTATACTGGATCCAGTATAAATGATACTGGAACCAATATAAGTGATACTGGAACCAGTATAAATGATTCTGGATCCAGTATAATCCATACTTAATTATGGAATACCAGAAAAATTTAAATACCAGAAAAATTTAATTAATTGGATGACTCCAACTATATATTGTTTGAATGTAGATGGCAAACTGTGCAAAATAATATAAAATTGAAAAACGACGTTTCATTTGCACATAATTTATTTAAAGATATTAAAATCAGACATGTTTCGAGGGTGTACTGAACCCTCTTCGTCAGTGAGATGACGATGTAAGAAAAAGAAAAACATCGTCTTACATCGTCATCTCACTGACGAAGAGGGTTCAGTACACCCTCGAAACATGTCTGATTTTAATATCTTTAAATAAATTATGTGCAAATGAAACGTCGTTTTTCAATTTTATATATATTGTTTGGTTCTAAGGAAAGAAAAATTGTTCAAAAAACTTAAAAAATATCCTTATGATGAAATCTATAAAGTAGCATATAAATCAACTGTAAATTCAATCAAAATAAAAATAAAATGTAGGAAAAATGAGTTTTATAAAGAACAATTTGTTAAGTGCTCGTCTAACAAGCAAAAATGGGATTTAGTCAATAATATCATAAATAAAAGTAAGTCTAATAAACTGCCTGACTCATTAAGTAATTGTGATTTAGCTTTGAAATTTAATTCTCATTTCTGTCACAATAATATGTCTTCAAACGTTTTAAGTGATGATAATTTTAAACAGTATATTTCACCTTGTGAAAAATCTTTCGGTTTTTTTTTAAATATTTGATTATGAAATATATGATGTCTTAAATTCTTTTTCCAACAAAAAATCTTACAATTATGACGGTTTAAATTTTCAAATTATGAAGCAATTTTCCATCAATAATGTTGAGTTTTTGACAAATTTTTTAAATTCATCTTTTGATTTGGGTTTATTCCCAAATTCATTAAATTGTGCCACTGTAACACCCATTTTCAAATCTGGTGACAAAAATATTTTATCAAATTATAGACCTATTTCAATCTTGCCCGTTTTTCTAAATTGATTGAAAAATTAATATCGAATAGAATTTATGATTTTCTAAACACGACAAAATTTTTTGCTGAAAACCAATATGGTTTTATAAAAAAAAGAAGCACCACAGATGCTCTTTTGAAATTCACTAACTTTATTTATACCAGCATAAATGATAACAAAAAGACCCTAGCCATATTTTTGGATATTTCCAAGGCATTTGATAACGTTAATCATAAAATTTTAATTCAAAAACTCAATTATGCTGGAATAAGAGGTAACATTTTAAATTGGTTTGTATCTTACTTACATAATAGACAACAAAGAGTAAAAATAGACAGTGATTATAGTAGTTTTATTTCTCTCACCAAGGGTGTTCCTCAAGGTTCTATTTTAGGACCTTTACTTTTTTTAGTTTTTATAAATGATTTCTGTAAATTAAAATTATTTGGATCTATTATTTCGTATGCTGATGACTCGGTTCTGCTTTATTCATGTTCCGATTTAGATACTCTTAAATTACAAGTAGAACAGGATTTAGTTACTATTGGTAATTGGTTCTCATCAAATCACCTAGAATTAAACTTGAATAAGACTAAATACATATATTTTAGTTTGAAGAACCCTAGCTTTGATTTTGAACCTAAGTATCACTCGCCTAACTGCGCAGCATTTTCGAATTGTTCATGCTATTCTCTTCAATCTGTTAATAGTATTAAATACCTTGGTTTGTATGTTGATTGCAACCTAAAATGGAAAACGCATGTCAATGAAATTTCTAAAAAACTTCGTTTTATTCTTTATAAGTTTTACTACCTAAAAAATAAAATTTCAAAAGACTTTCTGATCACTCTTTATTACTCATGGTTTTATTCTATTATTAATTATGGAATTTTAGTTTGGGGGAGTGACTATAAATCCAATTTGTATCCGATTATATCTGTACAGAATAAATGCTTCAAAATTTTAAATTACTTTAAAAGTACTAATACACCTCATTATAAATCCCTAAGATTACTACCAATTCGTTATAATGCCTTTTTTAGAATAATTTTACAACTTTTTAAAAATAAATCACTCTGTAAATTAAAAGAAAACATTTCAGATAGACGTCCTAATATAACCTTTGAACTACCAGCTATACGTAAAGAAATATATCGCAAGCATTTTTTATATTTAGCTCCTAAGTTATATAATAGTTTACCTTTAGAGTTGCAGTCAATAAACAACTATTATCATTTCAAGAAAGTTTTATTTACGTTTTTAATTGAAATTGACGATATTGATTTATTTTTCCACGTTTAGAAGCGAAATTACTCTTTATATTTTCCAGTTTTGTCCAGAATGTTTAATCTATGTATATTTTGATAAATTTATGTCTTGTGTTTATTTATTAATTCAAAAACCTTATTTTGTTTTCTATCGTTTCTGTTGTTTTGAATTTTGTAATTTTATATAAACTTAATTATTATTGTTATTTACCTACTTTTTATATAATTTAAGTAGTCACCAGTACTGGCTCTGTTGCCTCTTGGTGACCAAACCTTATTTTGTAGATGGTATTTTTAAAGCAAAAAATAAATTTAAAAAAATATGTTCCTATAGGGGTGTATAGGAGAGAAAGATACTGAGAAGAATCTTTGGAACGGTATGTGAAAACGACAAATGGAAAGTAAGAATAGAGGCATATGTGAAATGTACAAATAATTGGATACTCTCACGGAGATAATGAAATGAGAAAGATAGTCCAATAACTAGGTCATGTTGAGAGAATGGAACCTAGCAGACCTAGACCTTGAGGAAGACGAAGTAGGTGTATAGATCAGGTTAAAGAGGACGAGTCGGGGGATTACTAACTGGAAACAAAAGAATTCTAGTCGGGTAGAATTAAATTGAATAAAGGTCTTAAAATAGGTCAGGGCGTTTCATGGGCTGAAGCGCCAATGACGACTAAGAGGATGGCATGTCAGCCTGCATAAAAATACGAGGTACTTATTATAGTATTTTCGAAATTGTGCTACAGAAACATCATTGGTCGGAGAATATGACGTGTGACATGTGAAATAAAGGGAGAAGTGATATGGTGAAATGTGACACTGTGGCATAGGAGGAGCGGGAGTCAAAAACGTCAAAAGAAAAAATGGAAACATACTTAAGGACGCCCCTCAACAGTACTTTTTTCACCTGTACTACACTTTCCACCAATCGAATCTAAACGATACCTTTCGTTGCTACAAACGACCCACAAATCCTCGCAAATCCGATATCCTGCCCACCCAATAACGGATGGCCCCCCATCAAGAGTTGATCGAGCCAGACGAGCGAGCCAGCGATCCACGAAAAGTGAAGGATTCGCCGGATCGAGGAGGGTTAGATGCCGGACGGTCCGGGCATAAATCACGGCCTGACGGCGGCGTCTGGCACCGAGTGTCACTGGGAAGTGTCGGGATTAATGGCGAGCGGTTTTGATTTTGGGGAGACGAGGGAAAAGTGGGGGAGAATGTGATGGTGAGATTAGATGAGGAGGGATTTTGATTTTGACTATGTGGGGTTAAATTACCATGCAAATATGTTTAGGGTGTTTACGTTTAACCCTTTCAATCCTAAGGCGTTTGAGATTACCATTGAATCTTATGGAAAATTAGGACTGAAAGCTTTAAAGAACAAAAAACTTGGGATACTATAGGGTGTTGCAATTTTTTTTCGAATTTCCCAGATACCCCCCTCTGAAGTTGTTACAAATACTAAAACATTATTACCTGGAAAATGTCAGGTCTCTAGGACAATTTTTGACCCCCGCGCCCTTCAAAAGTATGTTTCCCATGTTAAAGTATAGGGAAAATATTGAAAATATCGTCATTTTTGGCTCTTTTCAATTTCATGAGCCTGACTGCAGTCAATATCGAATTAAAACCTATAAATCATCTTTGGGATATCATAGTCCCAAGATCGTATAGGGAAAAATTCAATAGCACCTACTGGGGGGAAGTTCCACGGTGGTTTAAGGCGCCCTTTCACCGAAGAGGATGCTCACCGGCGCTTGCAACGGGAGCTGGATGAAGGCCACACATAGGGGTTTTATTGAATATTTTCCTATTTTACTTCAGCTGACATTATCTGATAGCCTTGTATCTCAGCTTTAGGATTGTGAGGCCTTTATCCAGCTCCCGCCGCAAGCATCCTCTTTTTTCGGTGAAAGCGCGCTTTAAACCCCCGTGGAACTTCCCCCAGTAGGTGCTATTGAATGTTTTTCCGATAGGATCTTGAGATTATGATATCCCAAAGATGATGTATAGGTTTTAATTCGATATTGACTGCATTCAGGCTTATGAAATTGAAAAAATCCAAAAATGACGATATTTTAAATATTTTCCCTATACTTTAACATGGGAAACATACTTTTCCTAGTCAAAACCTTCCTAGAGACCTGAAAATTTTCAGGTAATAGTGTTTTAGTATTTGTAACAACTTGAGAGGGGGCATCTGGGAAATTCGAAGAAAAATTTTTTCCCATATACAACACCCTATTGGGAGACCAATTAAATATGATGTCTTTATAAACTGCTATATTTAATATTTATCCCCTTAGTTTCAAAACTATGAGGGCAATAAATTAGCCAACTTAATTACAATTGGAAACCAACCAGGAATTAATTGATAGAAATTATTTTTATCAGGTATTTTATAAAAAATTATCTTAAGTTTTGAAATAAAGACTAGAGAGAGAACGGGTGTTTGAGGAAATCCTTTTGCTGTGTTAAAATAGATTCCCTTTAAGGGAGGATTTTTTACATCAAAATTAATATTTTATAAAAAAAGTATATAAATGAGGTCGGATTAAAGATACACAATTTTTAATGACAACTAATAATACACATTATTGACAAATACCAAAAAAAATATTTTAATGATTGAAAAAGTAATTTATTATTTCTCGTTCAATTTCTTTTGATTATGAACGCGTCCAAAGATTTTTTTTCAAATTCTAAAGAGTTGGTAGAATAGTGTTAAGTTATAAAGTAGATTATTAAAAACAATTAGTTTAGAAAATAAAAAAAATTCTACTATATTTTAATACGAAAGAATGGTTTGCAACAATAGATTTGATGTGATTAGGCATAAAACATTTGATAAACTTCTTTCATTTTTCCTTCATTACCTTTAAGAACTGAATCATCAGCAAAAATTTAATTTCCCGGTACTTTTACGTATCCCTTATCCTACTTCTTTCGTATTTCTCCACCTTAGTTGTAAGCTATCCCTCTAAAAAGATATAGAAAACACAACGCGGTCACAGTTGACATAAATAACCCAAGATCCAGAAAAAAAAGGAGCGATTTATTGCTATGCTCCTCCCATCCACTCCCACAAAAGCTAATGCGCCACGGCTCGACACCCACACTTTAGCTCCCATCCGAACACTTCTTCCCGAGCCTAAGAAGACAGCAGAAAGGATGCAAATTTTTACGAGAGGCGTTTTCATACGAAAACGTCCAGACGCAAATTGTCTCAGAGAACGGGACGTTTTCATTTCCATAACGTTCCGGAATTCCTTTTACGGAGTGTCGCGGAAAAGTCCGTGGAGGTGTTATTTGTTGAGAGTGAATTGGGATGGTACCCCCGTGTAAGCAACTGAAAATTTGAGTGGCAAAAATAAATTTGTAAGATCGCATGCCCCATTAGGGTGTATCGAAAAAAAAGCGGAAAAGTTGTCTAAGGTGGCAGAGAGTACCAGTTATTTTTTCAGAATTTTCGGATAATATCTTAAACCTCCGCCTCACCCCTGAAGTTCCCCATGTTAATCCTATGGGGCGCGCAGCCAAAAACGCCGAAAATTCGTTTTCACCCCTCATTTCTGCCCTAATCACACGAGGAATTTCTTCCCTCAAGTTATGGACCCTATATGATCTAGGACCAAGGTTATGCGACAAAACTTGAATAATAGCCTAAATATAGCCATATTACGTTTTTGTATGCTCAAATTTCGTCAAAAATCGCGAATTTCCTCGTTCAAATCAGAGCCCACAATGAACATAGTATAGATAGTTATTATTCAAGTTTTTTCGGGTAGAATCCTTCATATAGAGTCCAAAACTCGAGGGAACACATTTCTCGTGTGATTAGGGCAGAAATGAGGGGCAAAAACGAATTATCGGCCTTTTTGGCAAGCGCCCCATAGGATTAACATGGGGGAACTTCAGAGGTGAGGCGGAGGTTTAAGATATTATCCGAAAATTCTGAAAAAATCACAGGTACTCTCTGCCACCTTAGACAACCTTTCCGCACTATCGGATCATCAAAATTGAAAAAAAAAAGTTTTTTTCGATACACCCTAATGCCCCATGTATTTCAGAAGTAGAAAATCGCTCTTTCTCATGTGATCTGAGAAACTGCATAATTTGATAAGTATAGTTTCACTCTTCAAACTAGAATATAAAAGTTTTAAGTTTAGTGACCGATGGATGTAGCGATCTTTCTTATCATGCGCAGCTGGTTTTCATAATCATAATTACGAGGAGGCACTTTTTCAAGATATTCTATTTTTGAATGGTAAAGGATTTTTAATGCATTCAGAGATAGTCCTCCACTTATTAAGCCTTCCTCATAAATCCACCTGTGACGTTTTCCAGAACGGCTTTGTATACGCTATACGCGATGCAGGTGTGAAAATATCACATGATAAGGGCATGTGAGTATTAGGGGGTGAAGGTAGGGGCAGGTGCCCCCTCTTCATCACGAGGTTAATTTACTTCTACTTTAGTTTTAACTAATCAATGTTCAAAAAGGAAAATTTTTAAGACTCTCCATATCACTAGAGTTGGCCTTAGTCAAATATAATTCAAAATATCCCCCTCTGGAATACCCAGGGCCGTATCCAAGAGGGGGTTAGAATATTTACCCCCATCTTGAATTCTTATGTCTATTAAAATGAGTGATCAACCTCGTGTATCACCTGAATAGTCACTGATGTCCAAAAATGATGCACATAACATTATTTTAGGGTCGAATTGCAAAAATTTTTGGAGGAGGATCCCCAGACCCTTTTGGGGCTACGTATCCTGAAAACTTATGAACTACTATCTGTAAAAATCCAAAACTCTGTTCCTTTATCTCCAAGTTTTAAAATTGTTCTTCAACAAACACCGAAAAAGTCAATCCTAATTGTCCCTCTCCTAAACGGAAAATTGACTACGCCCATGGACAAGGGACACACATGAAGATACACAAAAGATAACACATGAATGGCCGCATACTCCAACCCTATATCATATCTCAAAAGCCATGGACACGGTTAAAACACTGGCTCGAAGCGGTCCCCATATCCAACACCTCTACGGGAGAAAAGCTCAATAAAAATTGTAAACGGCGTTTGTGACGAAGAACATGCTCCACTTCCGATGGCTGGATTACGCATGCAAAAACGCTGGCTGGCCTTCGAGTTATCCGCACAGGAAATATTCATGGGAAGATATGAAGGGTTTTCCGTTTTCGATTTGAGTGTTTGAAACAAGTCGTCGTTACTCTGTTGTTGCTTTCATAGTGGGTGACAGGTGGGACTAATGTCAAGACATTACGGGCCTATCTATCAGTTTGAAGTTGCTAGGTTTATCGCTATTGGGGGGCTTACGTACCGTTCCCGCTAGAGTTGTAATCAGGGCCGTCCGTATCCAAGATGTTTTAATCCCCCAGAAACTTTAGAATTGTAATTTTATACCATCTTTATCTTTAGAAATTATGGGACTTACAAGGATCTATCCTTTTGTGTCACGAAATGAATGAATCACTACTTATAAATACTTGCCAACTTTTGAAAACTTTTGACTGTAAAACCTTTTGTGTACAAAGGATAAAAAAGTAGATAATGTTATAAACTACAACTTGAAGCTTTTCGCGTTAACAAGGCTGAAAATCATCAACGCGAATTCCAATCTCGGTAAAGTTGTTTTTTCCGCTTTACGATCGGAACACGAGAAGAAGCAAGATTTAAAGGTGAGCACGCGTCAAGACTAGTCGGCGGGCGGCGAGTCCGAAAAAAACTTGCAAAAAAGCCAAATTTCACTCAATAAAAGGACAAAAATTGAGAAAATCGTAAGGAAAGGGATTAGTAGAGGAATCTGGTTTTGAAGTATAAAGATACAATTAGAGAAAATCGTATGCGCTCCGAGTGTTTTGCGTTTTCACGGATAGTCAAGTGGACAAAAACGCTAAATCCGTAATATTTTTCAACCGATCCGTAAAACCGTAATACTAAGAAAATCTGTAAATATTACGGGCAATCCGTAAAAGTTGGCAATTGTAAAGGTAAAAATTCCAGTTTTAATAGACCACCAAACCCCCTCGGAATTTTAAAATTTATTAGGTACTGTTTTTACTTTAAAGTTTTGTACAAGGAGTGGTCTTCTTTGGGCTAAACTAAACCTAAATTAAACTTAAAATGAATTAATACCTACTAGAAAGATCGATTATAGTGGAGCAAAAAATTTCGAAAAACGATGTAGCACGAGAATCATTAATGGGGTGTTGGAAATGCATTAATTAATTTTGATTAAATTTTAATGTTCTAAACAAACACATCTTGATAAATGCATGATGAGAATATGAATTACCTAAACATTAATATTAAATTTAATCATAAATCACATTTTCATTTTTCATTGTTGCTAACTGAACTATTTTCTAGACTAAAATATTACATCACTTTACTTTTTAAATAAAAAAATAATAAATCTTGGGGAAGTTTTGTTATCAACCTCACAGTTAAATATTTTTAAAAATAAGAACTAACAAAAAAAGGTTTTACTTACTGATTTGATAATCCTGTAGAAGGTAGAACCTCAGATCAGAATAACATCAAAAACGCCCTTTAATTTCTAACGTTTTATATTTAATGTTTAAAGTGGTGAGTGTTAAATCATCTCCCATCCCAGTCTTTTTTATACTCAGTTCATTTTGAATAGGCCCTGAGAAATAATGCTTTCCCCTTCGGTAAAAGCGTAACCATGGTTACGCTCTTCGCACAGCCAATAGTAAGCCCTATTCTACACTTTGACGTTGATAGTTGTCATGGTTACCGATTCAGTGGTGGGGGAAGGAAATGTACTCGGGCGCAAATTCGAAATGAATAGAGTATAATACAATACAAGAGAATAAAACTATTTTATTGAAAAAATTCATCTTTGAACTGAAAGGATTAATAATTTTTGGTGCATCCAAAATCCCAACTATAGACGTTTTAATACATCTATATTCTTTGTTTTTAATTTTAGTAAAAACTCAATTAGGACCTCAGGAAAAAAAGTAATTAATAAATAATAAAAAAATTGATAAAGTCCATGGCTATTTATTACTTATCTTAATCATGTAACTCACTAATTTTTCTACTTTAGTTAAAAAGGAATAAAACATGATAGTTTAAAAAATAGTTTGAAGATTAATGTACTTTTTATTATTTAGGAGTACATCAAAACTTCATAACTCATTAATATTATTATGTATTTTTAGAATTAGAAACTCAAAAACGTTTTGTCAATTATAATTTGATGCTTACTTCACACTATAAAAAAAGATCCCACAAAGATAAAAATGTTTGTTAAATTAGCTAATCATCAAATTCGTTTTTATTTCGTTGATTAGAAGTAAAGAAATTCATTGATCATGGATTTCTTATAAGCCTATAATGTTATGCAAGGTTTCAAAATTAAATCAAATATAATTGAAAACGTTTCTCAACGTTCGTTAACAGCAATAAGGAAAAAAAATGTCGAGAAAAGTTCTTTTAAACGTCGAGAGTGTTTTAAAAAATATTTGAAAAATATTTCTTTAAGAACATATTAATTGGATTTCGAAATGCTTTTGACTTCGTAGCATACATTAGTAATTTTACCGAATTAAATTTCAAAAGAAATACTGCTTTTATAAATTTCAAAATATTGCTTTCATTTTGTAATTTCCGAAAAATAAATAAATAGCTATTCACGTTATGAACATTCTAATGGTATTTTTTTTTGCAGACTTGCAACTCAATTTTCTAAAGCATCACATAAAAAGTTACTTTAGATATCTTAAATATAGGATACTTTTCAATGAAAGAGTTCTCTTACGCTTTAAAAAATGAAACAAATATCTTTAAGAACACACTTTTCTTAAAAATATTCATTTTTTTAAAATAAGTCCAAAATTTTTTTCATTTATCTGATTTTATGAAAATAAGATACAAAACCATTTTAATTATGTTTCATCACTTTTAAAAAACGATATCTCATGCTAATACTAATTTTTTAGCAATTTCTTAAAAATATAATTGAGAATTTCCATTCATCACGAACGAACACATAAATGTATCTGATAAATGCGTATTTACAAATGGTACATGCTGTTAGAAAAGCATCGCCGGATTGGCGAAATTTTACTTTTATTCTTGGCAACCTTACGACGCAGGCCGGCTCATATGATTGTTTACGTTTACACAATGGTAGCACATGGTTTTCTAACTTATATGCTGCTTTTTGTTTTAAAAAATTATGGAATTACGCGAAGAGAATTTGCCTTCGCAAATACAAAATATTTTAGTTGAGTCAACGGGGTATTGCCGAGATGAGATCTTCCGTGAATTAAATTACCGGCATTAATAAATGGGTGAATTTTAACAGAACACCAATTCTTCCCGGATAACAAGAGATTCGTATCAAGAAGCGTAAAAAGCTTTTGTGCAGGTTTATTACAATATTTTAAAATTTTTATTTTTTTCATGCAATAGCACTTCAAATTTATTTTTGAAATGGTTACACATACCTGTATTTTACAGGAAAAGCTTCGTTTGCCAACACAGCAGTTTCAAAAAAACCGATCAAGAACAAAAATTGCGACCGCTGAGCTGCTATAAAATTTTTCGAAAGATTACTAACGCTGCATATAGAAGGAATGATAATTTCGTGCATATGTAAATTTTTTTTTCGGTTAAGGAAGGGGCCGTCTATAAAGGAAGTTACACGTTACACTTGGAGGGGGATTCATTAATCTACGACACTTAACTTAACAATGGGGAAAGGAAAGGGGGTTTAAGAATTTTGACACCACACATTGAAAATCAACCAAAAACCTTTTTTTTTTCAGGAAATGCAGTTTAAATAACGTATAAAATCAGGGTTGGCAAAAAACCGGGTTTTTTTTAAAAAAACCGGGTTTATTTGGTTTTTTTGGTTTAAACCAAGTTTTTTTAGAATTTTTTTTATCAGAATAAGTTATTTTAGCATTGATGTTTGAAATTGAGTTGTAAATGAGACATTTATTTCAGGGGTTGTTTATAATGGATAAATGATTTTTATATTTCAATTAATTAATTAAAATTAAATTAATTTGTTTTAAAAATAATTTTTGTTTCTAAAATATTCCAATTTGAATATCTAATATTATTGTAGTGAATAAAAATCAGTGTTAATTTATCTTGGATAAATGGTTGAAATAATCAAATTATTTATCTTAATTATATATGGATTAATTTATGAACTTAAGAAATTTCTTTAGAAAGAGAAAATTTTATTTTTTAAATGAGAAGTAAAAGTGAAATATAAACAACTAATGTTAATTGGAATTGGATAATTGATAAAGATAATTAATTTGATTAATTATTAAATGGTAAAATAATCAAATTAATTATATGGATTATTTATGAACTTAAGAAATTTCTTTAGAAAGAGAAAATTTAACTTTTTTATAAATAAAAGGGAAATGTAAGCAACTAATGTTAATTGAAATTGGATAAATGATTGAGATAGTTAATCCGATTAAGAAAATTAATGATTTTTATTAATTTAGTAAAAAACTCAACTGGTTTTTATCTGTTTATAAACAAACCAACTGGTTTTTAGTTTTTATCATTAAAGAAATAAACGGTTTTTATTAATTTACTAAAAAAACCAACTGGTTTTTATGACTGACAAATGAGACAAATTGGTTTTATAAATTAATTAAAATCCAAGCCATATTTTATCAGTGAAAAACAGATAACTTTTGTGCATGTTTAGTTACTCTTTGAAATAATGCTTCATTTTAAAGGAAATTAATAAATGAACTATCTCTTGCAAAATATAATAAGTTTAACTTAAGCATTTAAGGTTAAGTTTAGAGAGAATTCAATAATTAAAACCATTAAATTAAAAGATTTCTGATTTTTAATCACCTTAAAATGTCAATTTTTTTATAAATCTGACCTTTTAATTTTGTGCAAAAGATTATACTTAAAAACACTTTCTTTAAAAAATCCTGAAAATATTTTATAATTTCTAAAAAAACCAAGTGTTTTTTTTGGTAAAAAAACCATGGTTTAAACCAATGGTTAAAACCAAATGGTTTAAACCGGCCAACCCTGTATAAAATTCATACTAACAAAATAAGAGTCCACTTTAAGGCACCTAAACTTGAATAAATACATTGATCCAAGATTTTTACCAACTTAATTTTTAAGTACTTAATAGGTATTATATGATAAAGGGAGGAGGGGGTCTAGAGTGGGAACACTGGTGTGGAAGGGGGTCAAAAATAGGGGGGGAAATGACATCCTTTATAGAAGGCCTTAAGATTCATTGCCTCTACAGTACTATTTATACTAAATTCCAAGTTATAATGTTCTTCTCAATAATGTGTTAATGATTTTTAAACACAATTCAAACTGAAAAGGTAATAATTATTGCCAGAATTTTGATGACAACTTGCATGATTGTTTATTCTGTGAAAAAATTGCAGCTAGAATTCAGATTAAGTAAGATTTAATTTTTTAATGGCCAAGAGGTATAATTGAAGCCTATTTAAAGTTATTCAATTTAAGATTGACCCCAACCCAAGCTAAGAACAGATTATTGCTAAGTTTTAAAAAAATGCTTCCAAATAAACTTTAAAAATACCAAGATGAGGTTTTATTTTTATCTTCGAAGAAAATTATATTAGTTACTGCTTAACCAAAGATACTAAAAGGGTCACGTGATTTTGACATTCTCAGAGGGGAGAAAGGAAGAAGCTGAGGGGCAGTTGACCGAAAGAGGAAGATACATTTACTCTCTCTAACCTTAGTTATACCCTCTATATACATAAAAAATCAGTATATTTTAAATAAAATAAAAAATACTGAAGCAAAAAATCACGTGACCCGTATAGTATTGTTGGTTCAACAGTAACTAAACATGAGAGAAAAATCTAATTCAGTTCCCCTCTTTATAGGAAGGGTTGCCAGCGAGGATTTATTAATAAAAATAACCCACTCCCATACTTTTAACACAGCAGCAGCATTATCACACTTGAAACCAGACGTTGATACAAAAATTCTGTTTGAAAATTACTTTAATAGTGGGTGAGGTTATAAGTAAGGTGAAGATAGTAACAATACAGAAGAGCTGTTCGCTAATGCCAGAGTCAACCTAAAAAGAGGGACTGGTTTACTGGCGTTCAGAATAGAGAAAAAATAATTTCAGTTCAAGAACAGGCAGATGTGTTTGAGGTAAGAATAAGAAATTTGACCAAGAAATAAAGTATTTAAAAAACCGCACATTTATTTTCAGTCACAGATTCCACATTTATAGATAATTCACAGAAACAAAATTATTTGATACATATTTTCATTGATATTCAAAAATTGGTTCATACAGGTGCTATAAGCAAAAGTAAATATTAAAGATGAAGTAAAATTAGGCTTACAGATATAAATGTATAGGAATTAGAAACAAATGAAAATAAATAGCTACTATAAATTAACTTATAGGTCCCGAAACATCTTATATAAAATGACAAACCACTTACGAGTTCTTAATGAGTTAATTTTGAAAAAGATCCTTCAACAATAGTAGTTAACATTCAGAGTCAGAGAGAGATAATCACATTTCAAATATAATTGTCATAAAATTCTAAATTAACATCTATTCTAAAAGTTTAAAAAAGAGTAACAAAGTAATTAGTCAACTCGCACAGCTTGGGAGTCTTTCCTTAGTTCTGCAGGAATATTTCAAGGGAGCTGCTCTTGAAGAAAAATCTCAGTTCATCCTACAGCGATCAGTCGTAGAATAGCTGTCGTTACCAGAAGATCAGAGAATACTAGCTGGGCGTCCTCTAAATGCCAAGAGGCTGCTAAAAAAGAAAAAAAAACGTAATTTGTCAGAGAATGTGAATAAAATCTTAATAACGTTAAGCCACACCAATAACCTTTTGGAATAAATACACATTGTATCCTGTGTGAAACAATATCAGCTAGCTTTACTATAAGCGACAAGGCAATAAACCAAGGCTGAACCATTTATAAAGGTTCCTAGAGTCACTTAAGCTTGGCATTGTTTATTTACAAATTTACTTTAAATTTAGGACCAATATGTGATTACCAATACAGAAAATTTTCTTTTGGTGTTTAAAAGCATGTTTCTCTAGTTTCATTAGTTATTTTAATTAGTTTCCTTTGATCGTTTACTCAATTTTTGATTTTCTGGATTAGTTTACCAAGATCACCAAGGCATAAAAGGGATCTGTATAGTAAATTTTATTGGCTACAAGGTATCACTTTTAGACCACTAAATTATCAAATTGATTTTGCCAGTTATTGAAAGCATAATGGTTCTTATTTTACACATTTTGTCTTTAAAAGCAACCTGTTCAATAGCTGCCAATTCTTCCGATTTAGTCATGAGCGTGCAATATTTATATTTTAACAGTGCAGTATTGTTTTTTTTTCAAAATCTTCACATTGCATAAGTGTAAATTGTGATTTTAATAGCATTAAACAATTTTTAATGTTAATTTTTACAATGTAATATAATGAAAAAAAAATAGATCTTTCAGCAGTTTTTGGGGGTTCAAGTTCCCCCTATTCCTTGCATGTTAACAGAATCCAACTTAACGTGTTTATTTGTTTGATGAAATGGAGGGCAAACACCATAGAGCAATATATTTACAAAATTTCTTTTAAAAAAACAAGAGTTAAATAAATGTTAGAGTTTTTTTAGGTAACTATTTTCAAAAAGGTTACTTTGTATAAGCATTTCTCGCTCTGTTTGGTTAAGAAACATTTACTATAATGTATACACAATATGCAGTTCTAAGTAAAATATGTAATACAAACAGTTAAAAATACGTATAAAATTAAAACATACATTATAATGTCAATTCCTTTAAAAATTCTTACAGATAAATTTTATTTGTTCAAAAATATAGTAATCAAATTTTGAAACCATTATGATTTTGTACAAAGAGAACTACCCTTTAGTTTCCTCCATGGCAGAATGTGTTTTATAGTAAATAAGTGATGATTTTTCCCCCAGAACATATTACCAAATAAATATATTTATATTAAGTAACTAAAGACATTCTTTAGGCTTTGTTGCAGTCAGAACAAACCAAAAACAGATGGCATAAGATAATTTTCCACCAAAATCATCAACTTAAGTTTGGTTTAAACTTAACTTTATTGTTCTGTTTGTAAATCACTTTGAAATTAGTGAAGTCCAATTATATAGTTCAACCATCACATCAGCGGACCTGGAAAAAGTGCCGAACCTACGAATCTGGTTCGGGGGAAGCCCATGCCAGCTCCATAGGAGCAATACATAAGGTTTGGGGAAATTTGGTTAGGTTCGGGGGAAGGTTACAACTTTTTACAGGTCCGCACATCAGTATCAGTATTTGGTGAAAATGGAAATAATAAACAAAATCCTGATTGCAAGATAAGCAAGGTAATTCAAAAAACGACAAATAAATAAAAAATATGTGCAGTATTAAAAATTGAACAAATTGCATAAATATTAAACTTCTAATGGATCAATTAAAAAAACAACTTTATATTATGCAAATAAGATGAAGATTTTACTTGTTATATAATTTAGTTACAATCCTTCAAATTAAATTAAAAGGCTCTGAATTACTGCCTTTTCCCATTTTACTCAAGTTATTTATACCTCTTTAAAATCATTTGTATTAAAAAATCTACGATAAATATTAAAAGTCTGATCAACTCTCATATGATGAGAGTCAAGTTGTTATGGTTACCATAATGTTTTGCAACTCATAGCAGATCTGTATCCCTAGCAGACTGTAAATCACTCACAAAAAAAATTGCACAATCTTCATAAAGTATAAGTCTGCACTCCAAGTTATTCAACGCTGAGTGGCTAAAACTGATGGTCGATATGATAATACACAAGAACCAAATCTTTACAGCTATATCACTCACTATTATGTGAATTTTCTTCTCATTAAAAACTTCATATTATGATATTTTTTTTAGAAAGAAAACAATGTACCAAATTTAATGCTTATTAGGCCTTTCAGTTTCCCTCCAGAAGTAGAAATTGATAAAGAATGGCAAGGTACTTTAGAAATATTATATATTTCTCCAACAAAAAAAATCTACATACCAGAATCACGAGCTGTAATACGACAGGATCAAGAGCTTAGTCCAATCTATCACACTTCTTCACACTATTGAGTACCCTGCAAATAGTATTTTACATATATAAATAAATAATAAAGGGCTACATGTTTGAGTAGTTAGTATTATAATTATGGCACAGCTTTGATAAGTGTTGACAAGCCGCCATGTTTACCCACAGCTCAAATGATGACACACAACCATATAGATTTAATTTGAGCTGTAGGTTAACATAGCGGTTGATCGACTCTTATTGAAGCTGGGCCAAAGAAACTATAAAATTAAGTAAAGTATCAATAAGTTACTTATTTTGGCACAGCTTCGATAAGAGTCGAATATCTGCCATGTTTACCCCCAGCTCAAATTTGATCTATATTGATGTGTGTCATCATTTGAGCTGTGGGTAAACATAGCGGCTGGTCGACTCTAATCCAAGCTGTGCCCTTATTTTTTCAGTTTATAGCAATTTAAATACTTAATTAACTACAGCCGAATCCGCTTAATGTTATCAATTGGATAATGTTATCGAAATTGACAGGTCCCGTTCATTATTATTTAATTTTATGTAAAATGCATCGTTTAATGTGATCAACTATGGATCAACACGCCGCTCAATGTTATCAAAATTTGTCCATATCCCCTTAAGGCTTTAATAGGATTTTAAATTATGTTAAAGTAAATACTATTGCAATTAATTATATATTAAAATGTGAATAGGAGTTGTAACAAATAATACTTCAACTTTATTATTATGTGAGTCTTCTTTGCATGCGTAAAACTGTTATTTAATTGTGTGAAAAATGCTAATTTGCCATAAAAAAAGGTAAAGATAAAGAGCTAAAATATGAAAGCTTAAGGAGAAAAAGTAGGTTATTAGGTTCTATTAATCCTTAATCATTATTTTAATTATAACATGCACGGGAAATTACCAAATTGGAAATAAAATTGTAAAAAACTAATCTTAAAATTAATTTAATTTGGGAGTCTTCCTGTCGTCATGTTTTCCCAAGCTCAAATAACAATTCACAACCATAAATATCTATTTACTAATGTATATACAATCAGATCCTAGAATAACAAAGATTAATAATTTAGGATCTAATAATATTAATATTTAGATCTATGTGGTCAATCATCATTTGAGCTGTATGTAAACATTGCGACTGGAGGACTCTTTTTAAAGCTGTTCTGAAATAAATATTTTTAGCAAAACTTTATTTTACATGGAAAGCAAAATTTTTTTATGTCTAATACAATGTTTTAACTAATCCTGCAAAGGAAGTAATAATTTTTTTCTAAACATGGAAATGCATTTGCCAGTTTATACGAAGTATCTGCAACTCTTTTGAAGCTAGATTTATTAAAAGATTCAGGCTACACACCCTCATATATTAACATTTAGCCTTAGATCTTATTCATTATATTATTAGGCCTTAGTTTCATTTATTATTTTAATTGATTTATTACTATTTTGAGCAATTCGAACATTAACATTCACCTTTTTTGATATTGTACTATAAACAACAAAGACTAAAATAGCCATAAGTAATGTTGTGCAAATATAAACAATGAGCTTGTAAAAACACACACAGATTTATATACAGATTAATATTTAACAGTTTTCATATCCAGCCAAGGATTACAAATTATCTAACATTTAAATGGCACTGTTACGTTACGTAATAATTTAAACTTATATTTAGATGTCTATAGCAAAAATAGCCATCATGAGATGTATTGTTTTGAATTGACAACGAACTTGTAAAAACAAAACTAAAAACCAACTAAAGATCAATACTCATATTTAAGTCAAACAACGATTTTCATACTTAACTAAGGATGTGCCGAAGTTATTACGGCCTGATATAAGACATTGGTTAAATCTTTACTTTAGTTTTCAGTAACATAAGAAGTATATATGTTACCGTTAAAGTATATAATGCAGTTATTTCATAGAATACCTAGTTATTCCATGAAATAACTGATTGTGTCCGTTAAAGTGTGTAATATGTTATTAATTTTACACTTTAACTAGTTATTCTATGAAATAACTAGGTATTCTATAAAATAACTAATGATAGACAGTTAAAGTGTAAAATAAGCAATTTATTTAAAATGAAATTAAACTAATGATATAGTAGACAATTAAAATGAAAAAAGAAGGAATTTATCTACTTTATGCAGCGTATTAATGGTATTTATGGAAACGCACCATAAAATCCTTTTTTACAACGAGGATTAATAAAATGACACTTGGAATTACAATTAATTAATTCCCTGTGGCCTGGAATAGTTCATAAATGCAGTAGGTAAATGGAAGGTAAATGTATTAGTTGTGCGAGATATATGATATAGATTATTTTGATTCTACCCCTAAATCCCGGCACCCCAAAATCCCGACAGGTCAAAATCCTGACAATCAATTGCCCGGCATGTAAGTTGCCAGATAACTCATATTGGTCTCTAATTTTAAGTAAGGGCATTCTATTTAAGTTTTATGTTGCTTGACCACAGGTCAAGATTTCTCTTTTTGGCTAAAAATCAGTGTAAAAAAATGATGAAGTTGGTAACTAATATTTTGTATTTCCTATATTTATATAGCATGTCTTTTTGGTTCGGGCTGACCATTGGTCAATCCAGTGAGCTTTTTGGTACTGCTATTCTTTGGCAGTGAAGTAGGTCATTTGGGGCTCAAACCAAATGCCTTGAGACGAGTAACATTTTGATCTTGACCACTGGTCAATATATCTTGACCAGTAGTCAATCCAGTTTTTATCGCTGTTTTCAGCTTTTCCAACCTTCTCTTTTTATCTCGCTGTTATTTTTTTAGAGGGGGTCCCTATCCTTGTGTTACTCCCATTTAACCATTGGTAATTTCTGAATTTTTCGACTGAATAACTATTATTTATCTGGGAGCCTCTCTAACGGCATAATTAGCTGGTCAATAGTCATAGGAACATTTTTCGCTTAAACACAAATTAAAAATTTGGTGTCCTATTATATTGTCAGTTTTGGTTAAAATATAAAGTCAAAAAAATTCAACAGTTACCAACGGTCCAATGGGAAAAACACAAGGTCAGGGACCCCCCCTAAAAAACAGCGAGACAGAAAGAGAAGGTAAGAAAAGCTGATAACAGCGAGAAAAACTGGATTGACCACTGGTCAAGATATATTGACCAGTGGTCAAGACCAAAATGTTACTCGTCTAAAGGCATTTGGTTTGAGCCCCTACATGACCTACTTCACTGCCAAAGCATAGCAATACCAAAAATTTAACTATATTGACCAATGGTCAGCCCGAACCAAAAAGACATGCTATATAAATATATAGGAAATACAAAATATTAGTTACCAACTTCATCATTATTTTACACTTATTTTTAGCCAAAAAGAGCAATCTTGACCAGTGGTCAAGCAACATAAAACTTAAATAGAATGCCCTTACTTAAAATTAGAGACCAATATGAGTTATCTGGCAACTTACATGCCGGGCAATTGATTGTCAGGATTTTGACCTGTCGCGTCGGGCAAGTGGCTTGTCGGGATTTCGACCTGTCGGGAAAGTGGCTTGACGAGATTTCGATCCTGTCGGGATTTTAGGGTGTTGGGATTACAACCTGTCGGGAAAGTGGCTTGACGGGATTTCGATCCTGTCGGGATTTTGGGATGTCGGGATTTCGACCCTTTCGGGATTTTGGGGTGTTGGGATTTCAACCCTGTCGGGATTTTGGGTTGTCGGGATTTCAACCCTGTCGGGATTTTGGGTTGTCGGGGTGTCAGGATTACGGCTGTCGGGCAAGTGGCTTGTCGGGATTTTGACCGGATACCGATTATTTTACACTTTAACGGGCAGCAAATCGTTATTGTATGAAATAACTAGTTAAACCATGAAATACAAGAGAATTATACGCTTTAACGGACACGATCAGTTATTTCATGAAATAACTAGGTATTCTATGAAATAACGGATTTCATACTTTAACGGTAACATATATAAACAAATATGAAATCACTAGATGCATAAAAATTATTTAGGGTAAAGTCGAACAACTAATACAAAATAGCAATACATACCTTTAAGAAACTTTAGAGTTCTCCATGTCTGATTGAAGTCGTGAGAAACTACTTTTTATCTTCCTTTTGATTAAACTTCTAAAAGGCCACCAAAACACACGCAGACAGGCGTCAAAATAGCAATACATACCTTTAAGAAACTTTAGAGTTCTCCATGTCTGATTGAAGTCGTGAGAAACTACTTTTTATCTTCCTTTTGATTAAACTTCTAAAAGGCCACCAAAACACACGCAGACAGACGGAGGCGGCCATGTTGTTTGCGAAGAAACATCGTTTCGCCAAAACCTCAGCCAAAGGTGGCCAAAGGTTACCGGATTGGCGAGTAATCTCCCTTAACACAGTATTTCGCCACGCAATGCTTAACAGCATGTACCATTTGTAAATACGCCTGATAAATATCATTAAGGCGAAAGAACTAGAACAACATGATATTTTTTGCATTTTTTTACAATATCTTTATACGATCTTTTTAAAAGCATAAAGTAAGTTCCCTTCTATTAAACGCTCTTTCTAAATTTTATCACTCATTCTCATAGGAAATATTTTAAACGTCAATAACAACTGACCCAGAAATATCTTATATTATGAAAGTGTTATATAGTTTTCTTAAAAGTACCTTTTTTATAATTTTATATTCATAATAACCTAGATAAGGAATATATTGAACTATAAGTACTTTTAAGTAGTTAATCAATAGGATTCATAATCCGTAAAATATAAAACCCACACATTTAAAATGGACACACTTAACACACACTTAAAAATTTATTTCCTTGCACAACGAAAAACTTGGGGATAATGCAGTAGATAATTTATATCTTACTACTCCACGATACTATTCGCGATAAATAAGAAGCATACAGAGTGCTAAGGAGAAGCTGATGAATTAGGTAGGTATACCAATTACATGATCCTCACGTTTTTAGTTTACAAGAAGTTGGACGAAATATTTTCATACTTTTTAGTCCATTTTAAAAACTTGGCTTTTAAAGAGCTTTTTTAATATTGTTAGATGCTCCTAAAGCTGTATGATGCGCCAAGGGGCACACCACACATGACATGGGGACCTAGGACGCTTATATACAAGCAGCGTTAGAAATTGGGAAAAAAAACCTCACTGATCCAGCGAACCACTTCTTTCCCAATCTTTCTGATCTCCAACCTAAACGACTGGCCCTCCAAATTTAAAAAGGACGGGTTTCAATTTTTCTAAGTAAATATTACACTTAAAGTGAATAGCAATAACTAATTTTAAAAAAGCTAAACAACTAACTAAATAACTTGAAAGTATCTTTGTTATTTAGTATTTCTCCTTATTATAAATGTTAATAGTGCACTAACTGATATAAAACCTCTATTTAGCTTCACAGCAAAAAGAATCGTGGCTACAGCTGGAGCGGGGGATGTATTTTAGACACTGGTCCGCCAGACCAGTGATTTTCTGGTCCAAGACGTCTTTTAGTGGTCTCAGATCAGCGGACCACCACAATTTCGAACGCGGCTTACAGGTGTCTGCTCAATAAGTTATCGGAGGTTTGGGTCTTCCGCAGTACATATACCGTAACCTTTCCTTTTCATCATTTTGCCAGTCCTGATTTGAATCCACCACCTCTCTACAATACACAAAGTTTTAATCACAGAGTATAGAGCTTAACAGAGTATTCACTCATTCCTGATAATTCGCCCGCTGAGGCTGTCACTCAAATCCAAATCGGAAATGGAGGGAAAAAACAACACCGATGAAATTTAAATGCCGCTTGATAGAAGTTCCATATCCAATCAGGTATCACTTTCTTATTTCCCCTTCTCTGATTGGCTGCTAGTGAAATTAATTATAATCTGGGAGCAGGAATTAAATTAAGTACCTTAAGAGGAAAACTGCCGTTTGGAATCTCTGTAAGCTCTATACACTGTGGTTTTAATCACACCATTGATCAAAATGGAACATCTGTTGCAACTGAATCTGGCAGCAAGAAAGTCCCTTGTGTGATCCTTTAAAGCGTGAACATCGGCTCAATTTAATTTCATAAACCATCACCATTGACTCATCCGGAATCCTGCGGAAATGGTAAATCTCCCTAAGGGGCCGTTCAAATATTACGTAAGCACTTTTTTGGTCATTTTTAACCCCCCCTCCCCCCTTGTCAGCAAAGATAAGCAAACCTCCAACCCCCCCACCATAATTACGTAAGAAACTGCCGGACCCCCCCCCCCCCCCGAAAATTTGACATCCCTTTTAGTAAGTAGGGGAGAGTGTTGTACAGCTCCCGTCAAAAAAAACGTTACATTGCTCCATCGATGGAACGGGTGGGGTTGCTGGATTTGGCAATCAATTCACAGTTTGGCGCATCTCGCATTTTTTCCGTTTTTAGAAATGAAACTTTTAAATTACATTCACCAGTTATTTGGAACAAGAGTTGGGCGCAATCAAACTACATTTGTAATCTGATTGAAAGTATAATCTGATTACTTTTGTTCAGTGGCGGCTCGTCCATAGGGGCTGCGGGGCTGCAGCACCCCCAATCAAAATTTCCCGAAATTCCAATTTTTATTTGCTTTACAATATTTAAAAAATTATATATTTCACCCTTTAATCTTTGTCCTTTATAATCCTTTTTCAATTAATAATTCTCTGCTATGCCGTCTCGCCAACATATTTCTTTCTGGGTCGATCAGCCCCCTCAGATGTACCTATTGTGGTATAAAACTCTATCTCTATCATATCAAATGAAAATATCAAGAATTTAGCATGCGAATCTGTTAGGGGAAAAGGGGCTGCTTTTCAGCAGCCCCGACCAAAAGAATGTGATATATTTTTCTCTTGAGAGAGCTGTAAAAAAAATTGAGGGAAGAAGAAAAATATACGATTTCTTCTACTAATAAATCACATTGGCTTTTTAGCTTATTTCTCACTCCAAAACTGGTTTAATATTTATTCGTAGCTTCTTTTTTTCTTTTCAACAGAGGGAAAAAAATCTTTTCTGATGTTTCGGCAAGTCAATAAAGATTTATGTTTACTTTTTTGTAGACGCGTTTTTATTTCTTTTTGTAATGAACAAATTGAATTCGAAATGTGGATTTTAGTTCATATTCTCTTGATAACCTGATCTTCGTAATAATCAGCTATATATAGGTAAGTGACAGTTTTTGAATACTTAATTATTAAGTGGGAAATCGAAATTTTATAGTGTTCCCATATTTTCTATTTGATTTTTTTCATGTTTTTGTTTAAAAGAAATATAATTTGGCATTATATTGCTTAAAATACGTTGCCAACTTGGTACCCCCGGAGCAGCACCCCTTATAATTTTACCTTCGAGCCGCCACTGCTTTTGTTGTTTGATAACATTTGGAATTTTCAATCAAACTACATATGTAATTGGATTGAAAGTAATCTGATTACTTTTTTGGGGAAGTTTTACGGATTGATTTTATCTTAGTTGGCAAAGGGGAAGGGAGGGGGTCAGAAATGACCAAAAACAAGGTTACGTAATATAGTCTTATGGGGGATTTACAGCACTACTGTAAACGCGACATTTTCGGTTTGATGAGGCAAGAAACGGGAATTTGTTATTCCAATAAACCAATTGACGAGCGCCATCTTTTGTGAGTAGCGGGTACTAAAATATTCCGCTTTTTGCATGACTTGCAGCTCTTGCAGCGGTGGTGTAAATCCCACATTATAGTGATCACGGTTAATATTATCTATCAATCGGATTATGTTTAGAAAAACACTGCTCCCGATCACTAATATTTAACTTAACGTATAATGTATCGTTTTATGTGATCAATATAATGTTTAAAATCTGGTGAAATAACTAAAACACAGATTAGGTTGATTTAAAAAGTTTAAGTAGAATAATTTATTGGTTTTAAAATTACAACAATAACAACTATGTGATAGACCTGTCCTCATTTTGTGACAATCACATTGGAGTCGGATGTGATCGCATTGTCACTGGAATAAATGTGATCACATTGTCACTGGGACTATGATAGATGTGTCCGATATTTTTGATCAACAAATGTGATAAGTTGTTAAATGTGATAACGAGACCAAGTGATGCATATGACATCGCATGATGATCACGATTTGCCAAATCACTTTTTAACTCACAAGTTTTTTTTCTCATAATTTTCAGAATTGAAATAAAAACGTTTTTTTCAACAAAACCCCAAAGTTTAGGGCCAAGTTGGTGGCAATCCAAAATTTGGAAAATTGTAAAAGAAAAATATGTGTTTGTCGATCAATGGTTTACAAGATCCTGATTAAAAATTGGAAATATTAAATATGAGAGACGATATTTTTAACCAAATAACGCGACTGAATATTACCAAACGAGGATAAATGAAATTTTTTACAAAAAGTTTATTTTCAATCAGTGGCGGATCTACGGGGGGGGCTTTCGGGCTGAAGCCCCCCCCCCAAAACGTCTAATATTTTACTAAGTTTGTCAAAACGCAAAAAATCTATATCTTAAATTCGGATGAGGCGTACCAAAACGAGTTGAAAAAGTGGGGTTTTTTACTTAAATTTCAAAAAATTTTATGGGGGAGAACCCCCAGACCCCCTTTTAGTGGTTTGAGTAGGATTATAAACTACCTATTCCGTATTACCATTGACAAGAAGATTCAATTGGATTATGAAAATTCTTAGCCCCCCTCAAAACCAAATCCTGGATCCGCCACTGTTTTCAATCCTTTAATATCTAATCTACTTTACATAAAATCCCCTATGATTTAAAAGGGGAAATCGGATTCTTAACTTATTTATAAAGCACTTTGTGTTTGGTAAAATACCTCAAGAAAATTATCCTTTGAATATTTAGTTATCACGCAAATAATTTTTCAAAGGCAACTTCACCGATCGTTTATTTTATTGAAATTCAAAAATAAATAAAAAATGTCTGATATAAATTAAAAAACTAAATATTAACAAAATTTAAGTATTCCAACAGAAATGTGTTCTGCTTTTTAAAATCAGCAAAATTTGGAAAGCGGAAAGGCCTCATATCTTTTTAATTCAACTCGAAAACATTTAAATCTTTTCTGCTGTTGTGGGAGGAGCGAGGGTTGCTACTAGTTTCGCCTTGGCGGTCGAATGATGGCGACCGTTTTCAGGCTTTTACCTCTAAATTTTCAAACTTTAACTTTGAGCCATGGCTTTATTTAATGACCAAATTAAATGAAACTTGGTATTTAGGGTTTAAAGGGTATGGTCTTTCATATGCGGGTATAAAAATTGGGGGTCACCATGAAAAAAGTTGCACTTTATTTTGCGTTTCGTATGAAGACGGCCTCTGAGAGAAAAATAGTCAATTAGTGATTTCAAGCTTACAATAAATCCTGAAAAATGACACCAAAAGCATCTTTCTAACCCCACCCGTTCACCCGCACATTATACTGTAACGTTTTTTTTGACGGGAGCTGTACCTACGGACGGTTGTACCTTCAGCCACCTCATTTTAAAATTCTGGAAAAAATGTAAATTTGAATTTGTGGTCGATTTTGAATGTAAACAGATGCTATCTAGTTGCTAACGTGAAATCAGCTGTTTAAAATATTATTTAAATTTTCTATAATAAAAATACTGTTTTTAGGTGCTCAAAGTTTTTTTTAGTGCATCACTACATTAATTATTTTCTTCCTCTATGATTATGATATGATAAAATGGGATATATGGGGGGAATCCCCGAGATTTTGACTTTTTAGTTTTGATATTAGAAATAGTCAGATCTCAATTCTTTTATCTTTTATAGAACTTTGAATGCAAAAACACCTGATGCTGTACCTTCGGACACCATAAGTGTTGTACCTACGGACACGTTCTTGTGGGTGTCTGTAGCTAATCGGCGTTTTAGAATCAGGTTTCATTTAACTGAATACATTTTAATAAATGTTAAATTAATTCTAAATGGTAATCTATTTGTCAGCGATTATTTTCAAGTGAATTTTAGATGAAAAATCAAATATTTTGTGATATAAACTACTTTTTTAAATTTATGATTCTAATTGGAATTTAATGTAAAATATGGTGTAAAACCCTAAGCACCCTATCGCATTTAAGTATGATGATTAAAAAAACTTAAAATTTCCACTGAAGAAGATTTACCACCAAATTATGATTGTTATTACCACCAAATGGTTTCACAACTAAGTGTAGATCGAATTGTTTTTTTTTGGATCAGTGAAGTTGTCAGATCAATCAGCATGATTGATGAAACTATTACCTTAAATTCTGATATGAAAATACCATGTGATTTTTGTGTTTTTGGTAAAAAATCAAGACTTTTATCATTCAACTTCGTTTTAATGATAATTTACGATCTAAAACTACATTACTTTAAAAAATCTATTTTTAATTTTAAAAAGGCTTGAAATAGGTTACTAAAGGGTAATTCATCAATAAAAATGTTCATTCTTAGCTTTTTTCAACTAAAACTTCCCTTTTTAAGGGTGTCCTTAGGTACAACTGGGTCTGTCCATAGGTACAACAGGTTGTTGTACCTTTGGACACAAATTTTTCCAAGTTATTATAAATGATTAAAAATCCAATTTTCAAGATTTTGACTAATAAAAAATATATCTCTACTAACAAAGGTTAGGACTATAGGTTGGGCACTTCAAATGGTCAAAATGTGATTTTACCTCTCTTAGAAAAATCCAAACGTGATTTTTGTCCATAGGTACAACACTCTCCCCTACCGTTTTTTCTCCTTGAAAATTAGGTGAATTATACAAGGAGCTGTCCTTTTTGGGTGTAACCCTAAGGGTTCAAAAATGAGTCGAAACACTATTTTTCGGGGTTAAAATTTCAAAATGTTTGGGGGGGTCCCCAGAAAAAAGTGCTTACGTCAGATTTCTTAATTAAATTTTTTGTTAAATTTATTTTTGGTTGAGTTTTGAAATTATTTTTGCAAGAAACAAGAGATTTTCGAAAATTCCGTATCTTACGTAAGCATCACCCATATCCCCCCTCCCCCCTTGTCAGGAAAAATAAGCAAAGAGCAAACCCCCTCCCCCCCTTAGGTGCTTACGTAATATTTGAACGGCCCCTAAATTGAGCAGGGGCAGACAGAAGGACACCACAAAGGGGCCGTAACCTCCCGAATACCCCCGGTAAAATGGGGAATTTATTCCGTCCCATTATCACGCCCGTTCGCAAAACATTCATAACCCCTCCTTTTAATGGGTGGTTGAGAGCAGAAGTGGACTAAGGGAGTTTGGGTATATGTGTGCCAGTGTGTCATTGTTAGAGGATATCCAGAAAGTTACGTTGGTTTTTGAGAAGATTCGCGTTCGAAACTAAGTTTCGAAAAACTGATAATAGATAGAAATATCAAACAAACTGGATTTTGATTAAGGTATATTTATGAATAAAATGTTTAATTTTGGAAGTTCTTGTGACATTAATTCTTTTCAAAATGGATGCTAGAAAAAATCGCCAATGGCAATTTGGTTAATATCTTATTCTATTGCTTTAAAACAGGGAATTAATGGCTAAAAAAGCTGTTAGGGGCCATTCATTAATTACGTAAGGATGATTTTGGCAATTTTTGACCCCCCTACCCCCATGTGAGGGTACGTAAGATTTTTCAAACCCCTCCCCCCTATTCTTACGTAAGATTCCATTTCGTTTTTTTTTCAAAATAATAAAATGTTAGCGCACAAAATGATTAACAAAAAAAGGTCGAAAAAAAACTAATAAAGATTTCTCTTTTTGCTTTTGTTTTGTTTCGACTTTTGACAACTGGAAGATGGATTCAACAGTTTTATTTAATTGGTATTTGTTTACATTAACTTGGAAAATCTTACGTAAGAATTGGTTTGACCCCCCCATCCCCCCAAGTAAGGGTATGTAGTGATTTTTCCAACCCCCCCTCCCCCTCGGGGCCCTTACGTAATTAATGAATGGCCCCTTATTGTATACTGACAACGTTTACATTTATATATTGTTTCATAATGGATTTATAAGCAAGATGGGAATTTTTGTCTCAAACATGAATCATTGCAAAAAACATTACAAAAACTGCATAAAAATTGATTCTTAAAAACATATTCTCGATTAAATCATATAAAAGAAAAATTCCTCATGTATGTTTATCTCTTTAAGGCGACTGCCTACCTTGGGAGAAGGTTTTTTAAAAACATTATATGTAACTTGTTTACATATTTTTTCTTAACCAATGTAGTTTAAATAACTAATATTTATTAATATATGTTTATATTAATATTTATTAATATTAATATTATTAATATATGTAAAAACTACCCAAATTTTATAAAAAATATTTTTTAAAATAACAATTTATACTAAAATTTGGCGGAAATTTAAAGTTACGCCAACACCTCTATAGGTAAATATATTAAAGTTTTTTTGAAAATTCTTGAAATCACATGTTCCTTAGATAAATACCTGTGCATTGACATAAAAGCTAAGCAAAATTTTGAAAATTAAAGGAGCTATGCTATTTATCACCATTTTTTTACCGTTTTTTTTTAGATATTTTTTAAAAAAATTTACGATAAATAGCATATCTCCTTTTATTTTCAAAATTTTGCTTAGCTTTTAGGTCAATGCACAGGTATTTATCTAAGGAACATGTGATTTCAAGAATTTTCAAAAAAACTTTAATATATTTACCTATAGAGGTGTTGGCGTAACTTTAAATTTCCGCCAAATTTTAGTATAAATTGTTATTTTAAAAAATATTTTTTATAAAATTTGGGTAGTTTTTACATATATTAGTTATTTAAACTACATTGGTTAAGAAAAAATATGTAAACAAGTTACATATAATGTTTTTTAAAAACCCTCTCCCAACGTAGGCAGTCGCCTTAAGACTGATAATTCTGAAAAAGGGAGTGTTTCACCATTACCGCTGGTTAGCAGAATATAAGGGTAAACTCTAACTCTCAAGCGTTGCATCTAGCCATGGACCGGTTTCGTCCTTGTTAGGACTCATCAGCACGGCATAGGAAGGCAACGCAAGAGAGCGGAGGGATGACTTGCCCTCCACTCTCTTGCTTTGCCTTTTGCGTTCCCATTTGGCGTCGCTTGATAGTTAGAGTTTACACTGATAATACTGTTCTGAAAACTCAAAATGTCATGAATGTTAATACTAATTCACGAAGTAAAAATTTTAATATGTATGTCGTGATGCTCGTGACGTCCAAGATAGGAAATGTAAGGTCATATTTTCAAAGAGGCTGTTGGTAAAACCCCCTAAGATGTGAATACTTATAAACAAATAACTTTTTATCTCATTTAATCAAATTCCAACAACTTACCTCTCCATATACCCCCTCTCATCACTCTACAATCGTCCCACTTTTTCTCTGAACGTCACCAAACCACCTGCTTTGTCCTGACCTAAGCCCAACAGAACCCAAACCGAGCGAAAACACACAATGGCACCCCTTCACTTTCGCTGCCATAGTGGACAGGGCTCTCTGTTGCCATTCAGGCGGTCCGAAATAATCAATCGAGCTCTTTCAGGAGCGCCCGATTTGAATAACCGAGCCACTCTAATTAGTGCACAGGTAACGGCTGGTGGCGATTTGTTCCCTCAATGGAACATCGGGAGGAATCGATTGTTGGTGGACTTTTATATCGGAATCGTATTTTATAGCTGTTCCTGAAGCGTGGGGAGAGTTGCTGTAAAAACGTGTTTTAATTGGTTTTAGTGTATGATTTTATTGTAGAAACTCTGGTACTTACGTACTATACACCGTCGACAATACCGCTGAGTTTCAAAACTTCACCAAAGAGAACAGCAGACGTTTCCAAGATTGGAATATCAAGTTTACTTCATTGAATAAACAATTGAATTCAAAATTAAACTAAGCCACAGCATTAATATTGAAAGCCAAACAGTGTGAATGATTCTTTAGATCAGTGTTTCCCAACGGGGGGGATTTAAAAAATTTTAATCAAATTACCCCCCAGGAGGGGCATTGCCACCAGGTTTATTTATTTTCCAAGAAGGATTTTCGAAAAAAAGAATGACGTGAGGGGCATGGGAAATTTAGAATGGCTTTGGTGGGGCATGAACTGAAAAAGGTTGGCAAACACTATACTTTAGATAAAACTGAACAGTAAGCACACTCTATGCAGCATTCCACAGAAAATAATTTCATTTTATGTTCAACTCTTATGTTACAGGTTTTCTTATTGAAGCAACAGAAACAATCAGCTCTAATGAGTCACTTTTGAGAAAACATGAAAAAACATCTTAAAGAAGTCAGATCACAATCACCTACAAACAATCAAAGAATTTGCTGTACTATGAAGCTCAAAATTAATCGCAGGGGGTAACAGGCTGTAAGTGGGAAAATGACGAATTTCAACAAGATACACTGCTAAAATAATGACCAAGTAGATAAAAAGGGATATAAGATAGGGAGAGGTTGAAGGGAAGGAAGGGGTGTCTTCTTCTTCTTCCTAATCCCTCTAGTCTGAATCAGACCAGATCTATTAGATAGTTCTTTTTTAAACTCTCCAAAACCAAATAAGGATTTTTATGGAGTTCCTCCTTCACCAGTCCCATACAATCCAAAAGGTGTTTGGTGGTGGCCTCCCCCAAATTGCACGTGGTGCAAGCAGGAAAGTTCCCCGTGCCGTTTATAAACCTTAGGGTTTTCAGATGTCCAGTGCGCAGTCGAGCCAGATCAGTCTGGTCTCTCCAATCTCCAACAAAGCTAATAGATGCACCAGGACCCTCACTATTCTCTAATGTACCATGGATGTGTTGGTGGACTCTTCCAAGAGGTGTTTATAGAGGTCTTGCTTCTTGAGTGTAGTACAAGATACGTTAGGGGATCCCCTTACTTATCTTGAATTGATACGTATGGTTGGTGTATGGCCTGTTTAAATAGTTAGATAATAGTGTTGAACAAGGACAAAATACCATTGCTTAACACGTTCACGCCGGGGCAGATTTTCATGTTTTTCGCTGGAAGGCGGCTCTCGACTTCAGGCTGCGCTTCATCTGGCGGTGCCACCCGATAAGGCCACCCTTGCGGGCCACCGGTGGACCACGCCGGCGTGAACGTGTTAAAAAGTATTTCATATAGTTCTTATATTGTTTCATCACCACTGCAAATCAAGTAATTGTAAAATTATACAATAGCTGCTTCTTCCATAGTTTTTTTCCAAGAATTTAGTTAATAAGCTTTTAATCCACGTTACGACTTGGGAGCAGACGCATGATACATCGGATTGAACATCGGCTGATCTGGGGGAGCATGGGAATTCTTCACCATATGAGAGGGCACTGATGCACCCTGATGAGGTGAATAGTTGGCATGAGGTGAATACTGCTCCATAGGAGAATTATATCCTGGAGGAGGTGAGGAGAAGGTCGAATGGCCGGCATTGTACGGCGGATGATTGGACGGATACGGGGGTTGGTGAGGCATGTACAGTGGCGGTTGTTCCATATGCGTAGGTTGTCCTTGCATTTGATTTGGTTGGCCAGACATGGTGGTCATGGAGGGGGAAGGTTGAAGTGCCGGGGCATGCTGGATGACTGAAGCAGACATGGACCCGGGGTGTAGTGCCACTGCCTGTGGGGGAAAGCGCCTGAAGCAACAAGTGCCCCTGCGCCAGCAGAAGTAGATCCAGATGACGATTATGAGGAGTATCACAACTCCGGGGATGGTGAATATAATTTTCTGGTGACTGGATTCTGTAATTATAAGAATTAAGCAGTAAGAAATGGTATTGGAATGTTATATTTATCTAGACCGTCCGAGATTCACAATAAATCCTATGGAAAAGTCGGAGCAGTCAGGACTGAAAGGGTTAATGTTGGTTTGATATTTACTCTTTGTAGTTTCAAAAGGCGGTTCCAATGACTATAATACTGGGTGTTTCTGAATATCTCATCAATATTTGATTGTGAGAGGTAAGGAATGTGGCATTTTCCCTCACAAGACGAGTGTAAACATCTTTCGTCAGAAGCAATCAAACAGATTTCGTAGTGGCCGACAATGACTTTGGATGTCTTTATATGAAAATATGCTTTATATTCTATTAAATTAGGAGCAATGTTTTTTATACAGTTTGTTACTTAATGTTGTAATGTCGCTTCCAATATAAAAACCACAACTTAAAGGTTGAGACTTGTGTTATTATTAATTTATAAAATGGCATATCCTTGTAAACTTTACACTAAAAATCACTAACTTATGTTAAGTCAAAGTAGTATACGACAGTCACACACACATACTCTTTATATCAAAAATGGAGTGACTTTATTAAATAGTTTAGAATAGACATAATTAGGACGCCGAACTAATGGTTTCTTGTTTTACTACTTTAAAATATTTTGTTGACGTCGGGGGGGCAGTTTACAGGTTTAGAAGATATTTCCTCTTATACGTACTTAGAAAACGCTTATTAATTGAGGTTATAATTTTGCTTTGATTTATTTGTTAGAAATTCGTCCCCCCAATCTGCCCTAATTTGGCCACATGTATCTCAATACAAATTATTGAAATTGATATTTAGTAGACTTAAATAATGTATAGACTTGTATTATATTTCTGAATAAACTAAATTTTATGAAAAATAACTTTGATTTGGGAAATTTATTTTCAATGTGGCCTTTAACGACAAACTAATATAATAATAAGCGTATTTTATACTTCTTTAAATCAATGATTTAAGTACTCATCAGTCGAATAGATTGAAAAAATATTTTTAATAATAATTTAACATGTTCATCGACAGTACTTTTAGAAACTTTAATTCACTTTGAAAAATACATAAAAGCGTAATATACTAAACATAAAACTAGATTAATTTATTCCAAATAAGATTAGTTTATCATATAATATGATTTTATAATAAGAAGCGATTAACTTACTCATTTTGAAAGGTTAGATTCTGTAATTCTCCTTGGAATTTTTAAATTGTTTATCCACAGGTGTGTAAAAATAAACGGCAACAACCGAATCTTGGTACACTCAGATCACAATATGCGGTTTAGATAATGTCCAATTACTTATCTCGAATGACGAAAATTATTCACTATCTTCTTTTCCGCGGGATTTTCATTTCTGATCATAGATATTAAGAGTAATTAATAATGCTTTCTAAGACAAATTAAACTTCACATATATTTCCCATTGTCTTAATGATGTTCAGTGTTTTTGAAGAAAGTTATATCCCGTTTACACCTCTTTCTGGTCACATTTATGGAAAATAAACTGAAATGATGTGATATCAGGAGTTATGATGTTAGTAGATAACAGCCTTTTATAAAAAATATATCTATGAGTAATTATCTCTGACCTCCATAATCGAGTTCCTGAATACACAGTGATTGTCTTCTTATCAAGCTTTTAGCGGTAGAGTTCGGACGTTTTTGTTGAAGCACCTGATACAATAAATGTGTAATAAAGAGGTATGTAGAAAAAAATAGCAGGGTTCATACAGAATTTTTAACATAAATATCAAGGAGTTTAAAGGAAGTTCCAGAAATTTTAAAGGAGTCTGAAATTTTTCTATATTATAAAAATAACTTCTAAACAACTTCATAACTAAAAACAAAGAATTAGAATATATATCTGATTAAATATCTGTAAAGCAAGCGTTCAAAATCTGCAGCGTTGTCAGGAGGTCGATTCAGGTTTTATTTTTGGGGCCCATTTTTGTGAAAAAAATTAAGCGGTGATAACTAGCCGATCAGTGCGTGAGTAGCAAAAAACTCAAAAACCAACAAATTTAAATATTTTGTGAATGTTTTCCTTGCAAATAATAATTTAAGCTGATTTGAATTTTGTGGAAGGGCCCCAGCAAAAAAAATTAGCAAAATTTCTTCAAAAAAGTGAAGGGAATTTGGACACTTTGGTTGTTTTCTTTAGGAAATCTACAGTTTTCTTTAGAAACTCTGCAAGTTTTTATAAGACCGCTGAAATGCCTTTAGAATGTATTCAAAACTGCAGACTTACGTGCTGAAGTCCCATTGCTACAAAATAACTACAGACCTCTTTGAGAAAACTGCACTTTTGACGCTTTTTAACGCTTTTTTGAAGGAATTTTGGACATATTTTTTTGCTGGGGCGCGCCCTCACAACAAAAGGGCCCCAAATTTTGGCTGGATTGACCCCTGGTTGCAATAAATTCTAAGAGTTTAATGCTTAAAGAAATTTAAGGACATTTTAAGGAGTAAGATTCAAAACCAAGGATTTTCCATAGGGCTTAAAAAATTAAAATTGTCTTCAAGGAGTTCTTAAGAAATTTATATGAAGTGGGGTACCCTGAATCATATTTTAAGACTTACAATTCGTTTTCTGAAGTTGTGTTAATACCCAGCTATAAAACGGAAATTTTTTTCAACAGCTTCTCTTGGTTTTCCTTTTGCAGAATATTGTCAATAATTCACCATAGACGAAATCCATTCAACTAAGCACGCAAGCTTGAAAACCCTAAAATTCCTTCTCAGCATGGTAAAACACCGAAACCCGTATTCATATCGGCAAAACTGCCCAAAAGTACCGAAAAAAACACTATTTGCTCCCACGATCTCTCCCATCCGTACCCCACTTGCAAAAAAACAAAACGAAAAACTAGGGAAAAAAAGACATCGACAGTGAAAGTAGTGGAACGGATTTCCAAAACAAGTTTATTTCCGAAAGACGAATCAGGTCTGCATACTTGTAGTATACCCTCCCCCATCTCTGAAATACCAATAAGAATGATGTGATCTACGAAAAAATTTTCCGACTTTTTATTCTGTTGACAGAGAGAAAGGAAGGATGGTTGGAAGGGTATAAAACCGTACCTTTTTCTGGGGATAAATTTTTTCCCTTTTTTTAAGTTATCAGGGAAGGAGGTTGTAGGGGCCCTGGGCGAAATATTTCTGTGAGTAATTTGTAAATTGGGTTACGAGGATTTTCTTTAGGGTGTACTTTGTTTACGGGTTCAGTTTTACGGCTTGTTTAGTGTAGGGGAAGTTTTTAGTGTTAAGTGTAAAAGCCATTTTTTATTTCAGTTTAGAATATGAGCTTCTCTGGTTGAAGGAAATGAATGAAAGTGGGTTAGTTTTGTGTGTAGTGAAGATTTTCCGAGTTTAAGGTACAAGGAAAATACTATTTGTAAATTACTCAAAAAACAACTTGGAAATACTTTTATAAAATAGGTATAAATCAGGGGAGTATATAAGTATATGTTATATTCAAACTCGGTGTTTTATAGATATTATGTTTTGCAATCTAAAAATAAGTTCACTCCAATGGACGATACTGAAATCTAGAACCTTCTATAATCTATAGTTTAGGTTCCAAAGAGAACCCCGTAAAAATTGTACTTTCTAACACTGAAGTGCCCTAGTTGAATAATATCACTACTGAATCACTTCGAATTTGTATTGCATAATCACCGCAAATTTTTTATAGAAATTAAGAACCTGATTTAGAATATAGACCAATCATCTAAAAAAATTATTTTCAAAAATATTGAACTGTTAAAACAATTGATGGACTTATTCCATTTTTCATAAAATTTTAAAAACAGCTGAATATAAATTGACAGTTAAATTATATTTCTGTTCAATGGATAATTGCAGTCAAATTTTTTTTTAATCTTAATGTATTCAGAATGGCTTAAAACCTCCAAAAAAAGCATTTTACTTAATTTACCTTTCAAAGCCCTAAATTTTTTGTTATTTAAAATTGAAAATAGCATCTTTTCTCTCTGAGCTGAAACAGCTTGTGACGTCAAATGTGCCTTGTTTACTACCATTCCGCTTTGAAATATACTGAGCTCTATTTTTTTTATAGTCTAGTGTTTCGATGAAAACGGTGTTTTCCACATTTCCAAGAGGGGCACATGCGACGTCACACTGTTAGGCGCTTTCTGAAATAAAATATCTCATAATTAACTGAAAAAAATTGTGGGAAAAGACAAGCATATTTTTGGAATCAGAAGATAATTTTTAATAATTTAAAATTGAATTTCCGGAATTTTAAGATATGCTGCAATTCTCCATTCTCCACAAATAAAATGAAAAAATAAAGACTAAAAACTAGTTATTCAAAAGTATTATGAAACTAAATTAAGACAATTATACTGCACTTAAAGTAATGAACGCAATCGCAAGCAAAGCTAAATTTAGTATCAAGAACTTAACAAATTCCCAACACCCTGTTTCTGAGAATTCTATTACAAAATATTCTCCTAACTCAGTTTCCTCCTAATATAGTTCGTTGTCCCCTTTTGCATCTTGTTCGGGGTCCTTGAGATTGAACAAGTTAATCGATTTAAAATGCTTTAAAAGCGAAGTGGGTGTACTACAGAGTATTTGAACAAGACCTTAAGGATGTTTGATTTTAACTAAGTTCATATAAATATTTGAAGACGAGCAATTCCTTACTGCAAAGGGTTAACGAATTTCGAGCAATTATAGCAAAAGGAAGGTTAAACAAGGTTACGAAAGATGCTTCAGCTCAATCATGCGACTGTGTGTGTGTTGTGTGCTTAATACCCTTTTAATAATTTTAAGTTTAACGCATGAAAAGATCTCACTTAACTTTAAAAGTACCCGTGAGCCGGAACGGTGAGTAGAGTACCTGATGACTAGAGTAAATGCATCAAATTTAATTTAATCATACAGAGGGAAAATTGAATCTTCTGTTTGAAAAAGGGAATAAGTCCAAACACCAACACCATTCCAGTCCAAACACCATTTTTAGAAAATTGAAAAAAAAAAACTCTATGAGTAATGGATTTTTTTTGCATAGTAACCAATTTTTACTAGACATTAAGGACCTTATTTAGAATATATACCAATCATCCAAAAAAGTATCTTCAAAAATATTGAACAGTTAAAAACTGGACTTGTTCCTTTTTCAACCTTCAGCAGAAACAAAATCTTCAAAAGCCACTTAAATTGACAATTAAATTAAATATCTGTTAATATAGTTGACCAGAAACTATGCAGGCAGAAAGATACATAGATGGATACATTTGATGGAATACTTACTTCCTCTGACATTTGATTGCATTCGACCGTTACATCCGAAAATTTCAAAAACTAATGAGAATCGTCCGCCGAAATCCCCGGCTGCAATATTTTCCAAAGACATGTTCCCCAGGAAAGTTTCTCAAATCACCATCAGATAATGAAAACTCCCAGCAACTTCAAAAGACAAATTAAGTTTGAATAAAGACTACTACCAACTAATCTCGCTCCTTGTTAATTAGATAGAGCAAGCAGCAGCAGCAGACGTTGCACAATTTGCAGAGTGGAGGATTTTTGAGCAGCTAGGGAAACCCGATAATTAAGGATATATCTCTTCTCTTGGCGAAAATATACCGCCGAGGAAAATGCAATTTATTAATTTTTAGATCAGCAGTCTCAGAAATTTTTGTGTTACTTGGTCGAATTTGACGTTGAGTGAAATGAGGGAAAAGATTTGGTGGACTTCGGAAGAACGTAATTAAATCGGTTCAACATAAAGCATGGATGTATGCAAATGCATATGCAGAGGATATATAAGTAAATTTATATATAAAGTTGACTTAACTAATTAGAGCAAATGTTTTCACCAACACTTTTCTGATTTTATAACTTGTTTATTGTACTATTACTCCTTTCAATCCGAAGCTACCAATACTACCATTGGATTCTATGGAAAATGCGGGGTGGTTAGAACTAAAAAGGGTAGAGGAGTTATGTCAAAACATTATTTTATTTACAAGCTAGCTAGACACTATGTTCTCCTAAATGAGTGACGCATTGTTGAAGTTTTCTTATAAAATAATGATTACTCTAAAATTGCATTGCAATGCTTTAGTTTGAACTTAGTAGCGGGTCATGACGTGATCGTGGTCATCTGAGTTTGGTAATCACGTGGTTCGGGTCTTTCTTTAAATTATCTTTGACATATTTTAGGGTAGCCATTTTGTTCATTCCACCACTATCTTCCCTCTACCACTATCTTTATAACAACGCAACTATAAGTAAGATTCAAAAATACTTATTAGCTTTCAGCACAAACTGATTTGCTTGTAACCAGCGTTAGAAATTGGGGAAAAAATAATCCACTGGTCCGCTACAAAAATTACTGGTCCGACAAATTAAAAAGGACAAGTGAAAATATTATTATAAAGTAACTATTGCACTGAATGAGAGTACCAAATAGTAATGTTAAAAATTAATACATATTCAATATTAAGTTACCAGCTGTAAACATAAAATATATATAAAATAATTAATAAAATAAATTTATGAGAAATAAGCAATTGCACTAAATAATCAAAAAATTTTGAAAATATCTTATTTATTAAATATTTTTCTTGATTAAATAACATTTCACTAACTGTCATACAAATAAAACTTCTTGAATAAATAAAATTTCTCTAATTGACATACAAATTGGATGCAATTGCACAAATTGACAAAAAAGAACTTTTCTTGAATAAATGATATTGCACACAAATTAATACATAACTGGTGGAGGGTGAGATATTTTTTCACCACTGGTCCGGCGGACCAGTGATTTTCTGATTTCACTGGTCCAAGCCGTTTTTTAGTTGTCCCGGACCAGCAATCCAGTACAATTTCAAACGCTGCTTATAACTGAGGCTGTGAGCGTACCCGACCCATAAAATACACCCGATTTTAAAACCTCGAATGCAGTTATTTAAACAGTGGATAACTACTCGAAATATTGTTTTTTCTTCTCTCCACACTGTAATTGGGTCGCTGACCTGTTGTGTGTGCTTAATAATAAATAAATTATTGGTCTCAAAACTGAAACTGAAATAAACAGAACAGAAGCACATTCACGACCATAACTGGAACCTTTCTCATTTCCCAATAAAGACCCAAACCAATATCCGCTGCTAACGGAACACCGCCTCGGAACACTTACAATCTTTCACCGCCCGAGAATTCCGTTAAATCCCACAGATAATTCGGGACGGCGAGAACTGACAGGGTTAAACTCATCACTACACGTATAGAATATTTAAGGAAACAATTCTCTCCATAATAACTCATCGCGCGATAGGATCTATTCATTAGACCACGTTCCCATCCTCTCTCTCTCTAATTGAGTTATCTAGTTCTCTGAAAACCCTCCTCAGTTATTCTTGTTCTTTAATTGAGATCCATGTCGGTAGGTAATTAGCAGATTCATTTAAATGGAGTCGGGCAATTAGAGAAGGGAGGTGGGGCACTTGTAAGACACTCGTGTCCCTACGTGCCTTTTCTGGTTGGTGGGACGCTAACGGAATTAGAGGATATACTAGTAGTACTACACGTTAAACAGAGACTTGAGAGTCTTATTGCCGTTATTGGCTTATGAGCTGCTTTGGGATGCTTCTGGAAGACTTGTGAGGTTTTGTGTGCTGTGTGTATTAGTTTTTCACAAAGAATTTGAGGGGTTTTAGTTTGGTTGAGGTTTTTTGAGGTAGTGATAATTTTCTTTGTAGTTTCAGGACACTTGGTTTCGAGTTGAGTGAATAGGGCATTTTCAATCATATGACTCGGACTTAGCAGCGGCCTTAGCAACAGATTGTTTGACTTACTGCGGTTAACAGTTAAACGAAAATAACTGGTCATGGAATGCTTCTATTGGAGCATTTGCAGTCACATGACAGCAACAGATAACGCCGCACCTAGCAACAGATTGTTTTACCTACACCGGTTAACAGTTAAAAGAAAATAACTGGTCATGGAATGCATCTATTGGAGCATTTGCAATCACATGACAACAACAGATAACGCCGCACCTAGCAACAGATTGTTTGACTAACAGCATTTAACAGTTAAAAGACAATAACTGGTCATGGAATGCTTCTATTGGAGCATTTGCAATCACATGACAGCAACAGACAACGCCGCACCTAGCAACGGCCTTAGTAACAGATTGTTTGGCTTACAGCAAGGAAGAAAATAAATGGTCGTGACGTCACCTGAAAACACTCTATGAGATAAGTGCTACCAGTGAGGGGTACGGCCTGCAACAACAAGAGTGCTTTTCTGTGTTCTTTACTATTTAAGTTAAGTGAAAATTAAAATTTTCTTCCTCGTTTTCCCTCCTCTAAGTTTTGCTAAATTAGAGCCAGATTCCTTAATATTTTACATATATTGATGCAAACCTAGCAAGATTAAGTTATACTATTAAGAAAACCATAGTATTAGGATCATTGATTTTTTACCATATTTTCAGAAATCTTAACTGATACGGAATATAAGTGATCGACTTCATACAGATGACTGCATCTCTTAAACAGCTGCCGTCTTTTATTTATTATGCAAGAAAAACATAAGCAAAACTCAAACTGCATCGACATTGACAAAAACCTTTTCCACTCCATTATGGCAAAATGCCGAAATAAAAATGTCCAAGTTAAAAGCTTTCTAACTGATTTGCCTCAAAGAAAAGCTAGCTCTTCAGGATGAAATTTAAAAAGCTCGAGCTATATAAAACTTGCATCGAATAAAGACAATTAAATCGTACCTGAAACCATCGGGTTGGGTTGAAAAGGTTCCATCCTAGACCCTTTCTATCTTAGAAATCTAATAAAAACGCTCCGGGTCTCCGGAGAATTTATTTATTCACTGATATAGTGTGTGTATATGCATTTTAATCTATTGTTAAAATGATGAAAGACGTTTTTGAAAGGGATGGCAACATCCAAGCTTAGTATGCTTGTTTGACTCTTAGATTTTTGAGTATTGTTTACCTACAAAGAGTTTTATGCATAAAACCATAAATTCTCTAGCAGAAAATTTGAATATAGAGCGCGTGCTCTTACCTAGAATTAAAATTTCCTCAAGATCCTTGAATTTCCTTGAATTAAGATTTCCTTTCCGTCTATAACACTAAAAAAGGAGTATTTGTTTAGGCGGATGCATGATGAGTTAGAATGAATAATAAGTACCCGAATAATCTTGTTCAGAAAAATGTTTTTTTATGCTTTAAGATCTTTACTTGTGAAAAATTAAAGGTTGAAGGAAAAATTACTTTTTAATAATAATAATTTTAAAAAGAACTAGTTTGTATAAAAATGAAACCTTTTTATCTTTACATAACCACTGCCTATGCAAGTATAGTTACATACCATTCCATTTGGTTAACTACATTTTGGCAAGATTTTGAGAAGTCACCGCTGTCAAAAGGTACTCTAAAAGAGACTCGGTTCTTTTCTCCTCTAAGTCTTCAATATTCTGTATAGTTTTCCGTACTTCAGGAATCAGGTAACGTTTCTACCAAATTATTTCGTATTTCTAATCATAAAAAGGATTATTTTATAGAACACAATTCTGTTTTATTCAGGTCACGATCTAAGCAAGAATTTTTTTACCTACTAAAATAAAAATATTTCCGGAGTACCCACATCACTCCTACGAATCAATACCCAACACCCAAAACGAAAAAAAATCAATTCCTTAATAAAGAGCAGTAACGATTGAGATTAAAATTGAAATAACAGCCAAACAGAATCAAAAAAGTAACATCGCCATTTTTTAGTCCGGTAAAAAGCGAGGCCCTAATGGTTATTATCCCCTTCCATAGATGGTTGCGTTTCGCGTTCGAATTGCCTTCAAGATAATGATTCAGAAACTGGCAACGGGACGGCTCAAAGTGAAGAAGAAGACCCGGGAAGAAAAAAAAATAAGTCATTATTCTTTCTACCTTTGGGAGTCCATTAATTTCAGCCGAATCACATTTTGACGTTCTTGGGTGATTGTCAATCAGAGGGATGGGGTCTTGTTCCTGGGGTAATTGAGGAATGGAAGGTTTTTGAGTGAAGTCGAGTGTGGTGAGGATTTGTGGATAGGGTTTTTTTTAGGGG
Source organism: Tetragnatha versicolor (assembly GCA_024610705.1). Lineage (NCBI taxonomy): Eukaryota > Metazoa > Arthropoda > Arachnida > Araneae > Tetragnathidae > Tetragnatha > Tetragnatha versicolor. The sequence goes on from JANDEH010000015.1 coordinate 10,458,513, forward strand.
GGATGGGAGTGAATTAATTTGAGTGTGTGTAGTTGGTTATAATAATGTGTGGTTGGTTTGATTTTTTTTATTAAATGAGAGAGTATGGGGGATATGTTAGATATCTAGTGATGGATTTTTTTCACTCACCCGCAAAATCATGAATTTCTTGTTTAAAATTTTTTAAATATGATTATGAATTTAATATTAATAAACACATTGTTTCCTTCAGTTATTGGGTGTTTTATATTTCAAGACTCATAAAAGGACATTCATTTGGGCTATACAGAGAAACACATTGTAATGAGGATAAATTACCTGTTATTTATAATTAAGTATCGAGAAATTTGTTGATTGCCAAAAAAATTAACAAAAATCCCCTTTTTAAAAGCGCGCGAAAACGCCAAGAGTTTGGATGTGACGTCATCTTATAGCAGGCATTGTTGGATGGTATTATTGTTGACGTCATCTTACAGTTTAAACAATAAACGTTTTCAGTCACGTGTTTTTTTCTCGCATTTTAAATTAAATATTTAATTACCTGTACATTTTTTTTGAAAAACGGACTAGATATTTCATTTTACCATACAAAAAACCATACGGAACACTTGTCTGTTTTTGAAAATCTGACACATGCAACTTCCTTATTGCAATGTCTTTAACACTCCTTTTGTAAGCCAAATGTGATACTTGTTTTGTTTACGGTAAATTTCGAAGGTTCGAATGTTAAAAATTTCAAGAAATTGTTAATGTTATCCCCCAATGTAAGGGGTAATTTGATATTCATCCAAGGTTTAAGATCAATTTATGCGGGTCAATTTTTAAAAAAACTAAAAAGCACGTTTTACTGGTAAAACCCAAAGAATGTATTTTTAACTTTGGGGCCGTTCAAATATTACGTAAGCACTTTTTTGGTCATTTTTAACCCCCCCCCCTTGACAGCAAAGATAAGCAAACCTCAACCCCCCCCACCATAATTACGTAAGAAACTGCCGGACCCCCCCCCGAAATTTTGACATCCCTATTAGTAAGTAGTTTTTTTTTCCTTGAAAATTAGGTGACTTGTACAAGGAGTTGTCCTTTTTGGGTGTAACCCTAAGGGTTCAAAAATGAATCGAAACACTACTTTTCGGGGTTACAATTTCAAAATGTTAGGGTGGTCAATCTCCAGAAAAAAGTGCTTACGTCAGATTTCCTAATTCAATTTTTTTTACATTTATTTTTGGTTGAATTTTGAAATTATTTATGCAAGAAACAAGAGATTTTCGAAAATGCACCATCTTACGTAAGCATCACTCATATCCCCCCTTCCCCTTGTCAGCAAAAATAAGCAAAGAGCAAACCCCCCTCCCCCCTTAGGTGCTTACTTGAACGGCCCCTTTTGTCACAATCAAAATGAAAATATTACACACTTCTACGAGAAAGAATACATTAAATGCTCATATTAATCTAATTAACATGATATAATGACATTGCTGTATCTTTACTTTATTGAAATTGCTGTATCTTCATTGTGTCGACATAGCTGTATTACCTCAACCAGTCTTTAATCTTTATATGATATTTTTTTAAATAATAAGTTTTTTTTAGTCGTACCTGTTGACTTCCAAGGTAATGATTTGACGAATTTAAAAAGTCTCTGTTGGTACAAAGCGCTCAAAACAGAGCTTACTACCATTAATGGAGACTTCAAACGATATCGTCTTTAGTGAGCTAGGCGCATGGGTCTGAGAAACCAGTTGATGCCGAAGACCTAAGCATCGTATGGGAGAGAGTCCCTTTTCCTCCTTCCTGGGGATGTTTTGCTCTTCCATACCTCTTCGGTTTTGAGGTCTTTGTGTATGTTAGTGTCGTCGCAAGCACTAGACATTCCGGCGTCAAAACGGCACAAAGGCTTTCTAAAAACGGAAAAACACAATTCGACTTAATATCATTTTATTGAAATCTGTAACTGCTTACTGAACTTAACGATAAATACTTAAGGTCTTTTGAATAAATAGGGGGTGTCTCAAACCTAATAAAAGACAATAAAAAAGGGTGTCTCAACAAGCCCAAAATATTCTTTGTGGGCAGTACATAAAAATGTTTTAAGAATTGTATCTCTATTTCCCATGAAATTTTTGAGAATATTGCAATAGAAAAAATTATTTCAATATAATTATTTCGGTTATGTCATATCCGGTTTACGCTAAAAGCGATGTTAGTGAAAACGTCAAGAACATGAATATTTGGATAAACTAAGGCAGGGGTTCTCATACTTTTGAACATCGCGACCAACTTCTTTTAACAAAATCTAACTCGACCCATCTCATATTCAGTTAACTTTCCAATCCCCTACAGGTCGTAACCAAGGTAACCAGGTAACCAAGTCGTAAAATTCGTGCGAGTGGGGTTTGGTCCCTAATAACTACATGCATGTTCATATGTATTAGAGGTAAAATATCTTTTTAGTAAATTGAAAGAAAGGATTTCAACATGAACGTACCAAATTGCTTAATTGTGAAAGGAACATTAAGCTCCACGAAAAAAGAGGGTCTATAGGGGTTTTCCAGAGGTATTTTTGAAATACTAAGGTCTGTTAAAAATATTCACTTAACTAGCATGCGCAAACCTTGGAATAAAATAGTATAAATTTTTTATCAGATTTGTTGTCCTTAGACTTTTCTATAAAAAAATAAGTTGCAGAGGTACAGTTCTCTGGGAATATATCATGCACTTCATCCAAGGAGTCGGCTTGTGTGAAGTTTTAGCGGACTTTATGAAACAAGCTGTAAAGTATGGTCATATTAAACTTAAATTTCTTACCTTGGTTCAGTTTTGACCTTGTATTTTTTAATGCTTTTATTTTTAACTTTTTTAAAGCCATAAGTTTTGTTCACAGGACGTGGATTTTCATCGTTTCTTTTCTAAAAATTGAAAAGATTGAAAAAGAAAATTGAAAAGAAGCCAGGTTTTTCTTCACCATACTGTTCTAAAAAATCTACTTGGCAGATCTGATCTTCCGTACGGCATTCATCTATTATTTCAAATCTTCGGCTGTTGATATCCTGTATTGCACTGCTACAAATTATAAAACAGTCAATGGATTTTTTAACATATATTTTACAAATCCGTATTTTTTCTTGTTTTAAAAATTTATTATTTTCTTAGATAAACATTTTTCGGTCAAAATACAATTTTTAAACCTTTTTAATTTTACCATGTTTTATATTTTAAACTCCTTACTTTAAGTGTATTTTTATTTTACTTTATTAATTTTTTTAACCTGACATATCACATTTGACACATGACATATCATATGTAAATTGACATATCACATCTTAGAAGTTTTTTTTTAATTTTTAGGGTAAATAAAAATAAGTTTTTCCGTATGAAAAGTCTGTAAAAAATGTCTGGTTTAAAAATACCTAATATATTTTCTGACCATTCCTGAATCACAGGGAATTCTTTTGGGGAAAGAAAAAATATGGTTCTGATATTGAACAAATAGGTAGCTTTGAAATCATCATAATCGATCTAAACTTTGGAAAATTGGTTCATTAGAAAGATCTTGCCTGTTTTCAATTGATATGACACCTATTTTAACGACATTTTAGCCCTTTAAAATTTAAAACATTGAAAACGTTCGTTTAAAATTAAATTATCTATCTATCAACTATCCTGAGATCAATGTGTTTTTTGAGTTACGGTTGGGGATATGTTTTTCTGTTATTAACTATTGCATCCATGATACAAAGAAAAAACACTATCTTACCCAAGACATACAGAAGATCTAATCATTGTGTAAAAATCAATCATCCTTTCGTATTCAGGTCCATAATGTTCATGCTTGCATTCGCATCTAAAATTTACATACAGCATATACACTAAAATTACCCATTTTCATATATTTTTTCTTAGTAGTAAGAAAGTTAGTGTGTGATTACACAAAGTCCTTAAAAAATCCCTTCTATAAATTTTGAATTTTTATTAGATTTTCACCATTTATTATCGATTTGATGGACTTCTTTTGTTCATTTAATTATAAATCTAAGAACTTACTGAAGTAGTAAAAAATAGATATTTTGAATAGTTGAATAAAAATAGCGTGTGGACACTTATTTGATTTAATATTCAATTATTACCTATGGTTTATTTACAACAGTTTTCTCTGCTTACATGATTTCTTAAAGTTTTGCTTCATATAGGAGCTTAAATCTAGGTAATAAGCTACATCTACACACATAGTAAAGTGTGCTCTTAAACTAATCAAATACTTAAATACAGTGTTTCCCTTGTATTTTGTAAAGCTGCCATCCTCAGCCCTTCTAAAGCGATATGTCATCTCTAGGAAAGTTTCATTAGGAGAACAAGGAGGAAGATTTTGTACGTTTCTCTTCTAAAAATACATAAAGGTATGTTTTTTGATGGTTGATCATGATGTGAAATTAAAATTTTTTTCAGGGTCCAACCAAACAATCTACAACAAGATTCCTTTATATGGAATTCATAAAAAATTACCATAAAACGTATAATCTGCGACCCATATTTTTTTTACCAAAAATGTAATACACATTCTGAGAAAAAAAACTTAATTACTTCATTCCACAGCACACGCATGCATGCCATGAGCTGTCAATATTTTGATTAACCTAGTCTTATATGCAATTAACTATGTCCTTGTACTCAATAACATTTTATGCGAGTATAAACTACTCCACGAAAGGAATTTTCATGCAAAGTTTGAGCAGACTTGTGGAAATGAGTTTTTTGGAATTTTTTTTGCTTAAATAATAAGAGCTTTTATATAAAAAATACCTTACTTCTCCATGACTTATGAGGGAAGAACCTACTTGAAACAGTAATATTTTTAACATCAAATATTTTATTAAGAACCACATTAATGCTTTAGTGGTGCACTTTATAGGTGATAGTGAAAGATTCGGAATTTATTAGTTTAGTAATAATATTTTCGATATTCTCTTATGTGACTAGATTCAACATGAATAATATTTTTCAGGTGGAATTCGTTGATGACAAAACAATAATTTTTCATTCATAACTCAATCAATTTTGAAATAAAGTTTTTTCCTGGAAAACTTTCTGGACAAATAACTGTCATTTAAATTTGACGTTTGTATACACACAGCATAAGTAAAGGAATATTATTGTCTTGTCATATTGAAATTATTATAATTATACCGACAGATCTTTTCATGCTGAAATTCAAACCCTGTATACAGCATTTTATCTAATTTAAGTTAAAAAAGTAAAGTAAGGAAAGAAATTATTTTATTTTATATCTTCAATTAAAACGAAACAAAAAAAACGAATCCGAAATTTTTTTTTAATCATTATTATTTACAATTTTGAGCTATTCATTAAAATTTACACTTTAATTATAAAAAAAACTTCAATTGGTGATTAAATCTTTAGTTTTATAACATTTTGACAATATTTGGTAATAAATCCTCTAAAAAGTAATTAAATTTTAAAAAAGACAAAAATCTTTGAAAAATTTAAATTTTAAACTAATTTATAATTTTTAAAATAAGCATGGAAAAAACAAGGGCTATATTTTGTTGCTTTTTGTGGCCAACTTTTCAATAAAATTTAGAATAAGTGAGGAAAAATTCAAGCATGTATCTTAATCTCTCTATATTAAAAAAAAGTAACAGTGACCGCCGCCGTCACCGCTGATTTTGAAAATTTTATTTTTGAACACTTTGAACTATCACTACGCAAAAACTATGTGAAGGAATATTATGAAATTTTGACCATTGGTAGACAAATGCATGATGGTCATTTCAGTTCCCAAACCTAATTAATTAGATAATTAGTTTTGGAGTTATTTAATGTCAAAGTCGAAAATTATTTTTTTCTGCTGCGAGTTCGCCTCCAGCAAAATCTATTCACAGCAGAAACATGATTTTTTGCAGACACATACTCTTAGGTATGAAGTTTTGCACCTCGTCGCCCTTTTTTCGAATTTCGAATTATTTTTGGAGTAATTAAATTCTAAAGTTTCGAAATTTTTTACCCTTTTTCGGTTTTTTAGTTATAACAGAAGAACTAATCACAGTAGAAATATGATATTATAAACACATATACAATTATTTTTTATAAAAAGATTGGCGTTTCATTTTTTAAAAAATTCGAATTATTTTTAGAGTTATTAAGATTCAAAGTTTCAATTTTTTCATCTCTTTCTGGTCGTTCACTAGAGAAACAGCCGATTTTTATGCGAGTCTGATTTCTTTCATTTCCAACAATTCACTAGATACACGTGCATTTTATAAATTAGATATTAATGGCATGCTTTTTTCTCTAAGATAGTCGATGATAATTAGTAGACTTGCTGGATATTTTAAAAAACATTTCGATTAAATTATTGACAAGTTAAAACAAGGATATTTCAGTTGCAGTTTTATTTTGATATTTTTGTAGTTATGGTCCGAATTAAGTTATTGATAAGTTCGAGAGATAAAAAGTTTCGATTTTAAATGATCATAAACTAAGCCGACAAGTTCCAGGTTTTACTGGATAGTTGAGATGAAACAAGCGAGCTCTGCTCGCTAAGATCGCGAAGCGATCTTCAAAGAACTGCGAAGCAGTTCCGGGGGTTGGTGAGCGATAGCGAGCAGGGGGCAGAGCCCCCTAGTACTTTATATTTGTTTGAAATCTTTATTTCAACATTTGACTTATTAAACTTTAAGAATACATCAACAACAAATCAAATACAAATCACCAACTTTCATATTTTTTTATTAAAAAAGTGAATAAGAGAAATTTATTATGGGAAATTAGTTTGCATTGGTTATGGTTATTTAAACAAATGTATAAAATTTTAGGAAAATATGTTTTAGGGAAAATACCGGTTTTTAACCGGTGGTTGACCAAATTTTTCTGCATTCACCTTAGCATATCTGTAGTTTAAATATTCAGCTATTTCAATGTTATTATGTTCTTCTGCAATTCTAAGCGCTGTATTACCATCCTCATTTGCAGCATCTAAAGCAGCGCCACTTTCTATTAAAACTTTGACTGATTCCATACTCCCGTACCTCGCTGCTGAATGAAGAGGGGTATTTCCAAATTCATCTTTAGCATCTAAATCTGCACCTTTGCTAATAAGCAGCTTAAGTAATTCGATTCGATCGTGAGTAGCTGCGGCGTGAAGTGGGGTTTTTTTTACACCGTTCTCAATGTCAATACGCACATTTACAAAGGCACCACATTCTACTAACACTTTAACTGCATCTAAAGTATCAGTCATGACAGCCAAACTTATCGGAGTGTTGCCCATTAGGCCTTTCAGGTTCACATCCATGCCTTTGCTAATTAACAGCTCAATTATGTCAGTTTGATTGCGGATAGCGGCATCGTGAAGAACTGAGTTACCCCCATGATCCATATTATATACATCAGCACCACTATCTACTAAAACTTCTACTGCTTCATAATGCCCAATCCTCGCTGCTATTTGAAGAGCGGTACTTCCACTAAAATTTCTAACATTCATATCAGCACCTTTGCTGATTAGGAGCTCAAGTATATCCATTCGATTGCGGAAAAGGACATAGTAAAGTGCTGTGTTACCGAACATATTCTGAGCATCTACAGCAGCACCAAATTCTACTAAAAATGTGACTGCTTCAAAACACCCATACCTCATTGCTACATGAAGAGGGGTATCTCCAATATTATTTTCAGCATTTATATCGGCACCTTTGCTTATTAGGAACTTAAATACATCAATTCGACGGTGCCTAGCGGATACATGAAGTGGTGTATTATAATCAAGATCTAGAGCATCTACAGCAGCACCATATTCTATTAAAACTTTAACTATATCCAAACTATCTTCTTTTACAGCTTTATCCGGTGCGGTTTGGGCATCATTGTTTTTAGCATTTGCGAATGCTCTTCCATCTCCGGCAGCGGCTAAATGCAAGGCAGTACCTTCCTTTCCATCCCCACATATGGCATCAACATCGACGGTTGGAAGGCACGACAGCAACATCTTGACCATGAAAGTGTCTCGCTTCATCACGGCCAGATGAAGGGCGGTGAATCCCTCTTTGTACGTACTTGCACTCACCGGAGTACGACTAGGGAACGACCGAAGCACGTATCGTATGTAGCTTTCACTGCGGGAGTCTCTTGGCTTGCCGCAATTGTTGAGCACGAACTCATGAATCAGGTAGTTTCCATTAGGATACTTCACGTCACAAACTAAGAGTTGGAGCGACTCGGGTTCAAGACAAGATGTAGAAGCCATACCTGCAAAGTTATGCAGAAAATCTTTTACTTTCGTTAATACAAAACACAACATGATTTATGATCAAAACTCGCAATTTGTAGTAAATAATTCTAATTTAAACATTTTTCAAAGATTTAAAATTTTTTAGCCTAAAAATTCAAACTTTTGAGGCATTTTCCTAGGTTATTTCCCTGCGAAAATTTTAGTTAAATGGTTTTATAACAAAAAATATAATTGATGTTTGGCTCATTAGTTAATTTTACAGATAATCTAATAAATCAAAAATTGAAAATCCAAGAAAACATTTTTAACAAGTTGAAAAGTTAATGACGTTATAAAATTTAAAAAAAAAACTGAATTTAAAAAAAATAAATTCTTCTAAAGTTGCAAATTTTTTGTTTCGGTTTGTGATGTATGTCTATATATAGGAACTATTATTTTTTGTTTTAAATTCGACAAAAAGTGGAAAAAAATCATCTTTATTTTCCTTTTGTTTTCAATTCCCCTCCTAAAATTTATGTTCTCTGTGGTAATCTTCTAATGGGAGGGTCAAGGGGGAGGGGCCTGAGAAAGCCTATCAAATTTAGCTTAATATCACTTTTTCAAGAATAAGAATGAAAGATTTTTCAAGAGGAGAACTGCCAACCCCCCTTTAAAATTTGATATCGATTTCATAGTAGTCATAGTGTTTTTCCCTTAAAAATTCAGCCGCTTACTTGAAGATTGTCTTGAAAATTCTGCGGTTCATTAGGTCTCAAAATCAGCTGAAAATTACTTTTAGAGGCAAATTTCACAACATTTTCTGGACCCCAAGCCCTCCGTTTCTTTTGGAGAAGCATTAATATCAGAAAAAACTTTCCAGTTTTTATACTTAAGCAAAGTTTCGCATTTCATTTGTTATGAAAAGACCTTAAAAAAGTGGGGGCCAAAACATTGCGCGAAACAAAAAAGTCTGGTTATGGCCCTTAGAAATCTTTCTCCCCACTTTCATAAATGTTGGCACGTCCCTTCATATCCTCAAAGTATTCACTGGGATAGGAAACTAATAAATGTTACTGTGTAATGTTTATAAAGTAACTAATTTTAAAAAAAATTTCTGAGGGCCCTGAAAACTTCAACCCCTTTTATTTTTGAACCCCTAGAGATATTGTCATGAAAGTGGTGTCTAGGGTATAGTTAAGTGGCCATGCCCTATCCAATGCAACACTTTTCAACCCCCCTAGAGTCAATTTTAGGAGTTAAAATTTGTATTTTAAAAACTTTTAGAGACTTGCTGATTTATTCAATTTACAAAATTGTAGAGCAGCATTGATTTAGTAGTAAAAGACACCTTGTGCAGAAAAATGCCTTGAATAAAACCCCTAAAACGCACGCTCAATTAGGTTGAATTTACGCAGTTTTTACATCCTAAAACGCTTCTCATAAAGCGAAAAGGAGAAATTTTCATTTTTATGACTTAGGTAAATGACTAATAGTGTTCTTAGATCATAAAAACAAAATTTTTGGCTTTATGAAAAGCGTTTTAAGACTTAAAAATTACGTAAATTCAACCTAATTGAGCGTACGTTTTAGGGAGGGCTTTAGGGGTTTTTTCCTACTAAATCGATGCTGCTCTACAACTTAGTAATTGAATTAATTAGCAGATCTCTAAAAGTTTTTTTTTAAATTATTACTCCTAAAATTAACAATAGGGGTAATTGAACACCCTGTCCTGTATACTCTATGAATGGCACCCTCCGAAAACCTGGTCTGAACCTGCCCTTGCCCCCTCTATACAGGGTGTCCCATAAATGTTGGGTCACACTTCTAGGGGGGATAGTACACCTAAACGAGTCAGAACCTCATTGGATTTAGGGATCCCAGACCAAATCACATGTAGTTAAAAATGGAGCAACATCCCAGAAAAGTATTGAAATATTCAATTTGTAGAAGAACTACTATTGGTAAAAATTTAATTATGGTCTCAAATGTTGTGGTGTAATGTGATCTTCAAAATTACCTTAAAAGTTTTCACTTTAAAATTTGTTTTATTACAAAAAACGTAGAAAAAACACAAAAAATGTAAAAACTCTACCAAATCTTTGTTTCGTATTTCGAAAACCTTTCTTTTGATTTGATAATCTGAAAGATCATAGTTAAAAACCTGTATGTCCAAGGTTTCACGTAAATAAATCAATATTAAACTCTTGAGATCCAGTTAAAGTTTGTTTTTTGTGTGCGGAAACAGTTTGCCATAGCTGTTTCCTGAAGAGCTGTTTTCGCACGCTAAAAAACTAACTTTAACTGGATCTCAAGGGTTTAGTATTGATTGTATTTACTTGAAACTTTGGACTTACGATTTTTCATCTATGATCTTTCAGATTATCAAATCAAAAGAAAGGATTTCGAAATACAAAATAAAGTTTTAGCAGAGTTTTTACGTTTTTTTAACATATTTTGTAATAAAACAAATTTTAAAGTGAAAACTTTTAAGATAATTTTGAAGATCACATTAAACCACAACATTCGACACCATAATTACATTTTTACTAATAGTAATTCTTCTACAAATAAAATTTTTCAATAATTTCCTTTGGGGGTGTCGTTCCATTTTTAACTCCCTGGGATTTTGTCGGGGACCACCAAATCCTATGCGATTCTGACTCGTCACCAACTTGTGACCCAACATTTATGGGTCATAAGATAATTAGAATATAATAAGAACGTTGTAAAAAACTAGATAACAACATTAGTCCCCGATATCTCGAAAAAAATATTTTTCCCTTTTGACAACTCATGACAGAGAAAATGGCTGTTTTTATCTTAAAAATACATGTATTTACAAAAAATCTCGATATTTCAAAATTCGTTACCCTGTTATATCGAAAAATTATTTTCGCAATTTTTGTATTATTTGAAAAACTAGGGGGCTCTGCCCCCTGCTCGCTATCGCTCACCAACCCCCGGAACTGCTTCGCAGTTCTTTGAAGATCGCTTCGCGATCTTAGCGAGCAGGGCTCGCTTGTTTCATCTCAACTATCCAGTACAACCTGGAACTTGTCTGCTTATAATCTGTTCATTTAGAATAGGCGCCTGCAACAGCATCAAAAACGCTCAATAATGCTTAATAACGCTTATCAGACAACTTCAGTGACCGATTGTTTCTACAGTATTTTAACTATTTCTGCTTAGGTTGCCTTGTCATTGCAGAAGAAAATTTTTTTGACGATAATTAGAATAATAACTGCTTTTAATACATTACGTCTCAGGTGCTAATCATAAATGAACAGAGTATAGTTAATGATCATTTAATATCGAAACTTTTTGTCTCTCAAACTTTTCAATAATTTAATTCGGATCATTACCACGAAAATATCAAAACAAAGGAAGTAGGGGGCTACCGCCCCCTACTCGCTTACGCTCACCAACCCCCGTAACTGCTATTCAGCACTTTACAGATCGCGAAGCGATCTGTAATATCTGTAATCGATCTTTAGCATCAGAGTAATACAAACTTCCCGAAAATCCTCTTCCTTTCGTCGGCACAAATAGCACTCAAAAAAGCTAAATTATTTATTTCTCTAGTAGTTCAAAAAATATCGAATTATCTTTAAAAGATTATTAACCAAGTCTATACTATATCGCTAGCAAACTTAGAGCAAAAATGTGCACCTCAAAACTTAATTTAAATATCCGTGCTCGCGACAATCTAGTGAACAGGCAAATATAAAATTTAAAAACATTAAACACGTCTGATAAAGACCTACTAAACTATGAAAAAAAATGAAACTTTGATGCTTAATAGTTCCAAAACTAATTAGAATTTTTTAAAAAATTAAACGCCAATCTCTTTCTAAAAAATGAGAGTATAAGTGTTTAAAAAATCATATTGATACCGTGATTAGTTTTCATTTTAGATAGAAAAAAACGAAAAAGTGTCAAAAATTTCAAAAATTAAAAAATTAATTACTCTAAACCAAATTCGAAATTCGAAAAAAGGGCGACGTAGTGCACATCTTCATACTTCAGAGTATTAGGCTGCAAAAAATCATAGCTCTGCTGCCAATAGATTTTGCTGAACTGGATTACGCGGCGAAAAAAGAAAAACTTCAACTTTGACCTTAAAAATACCCCACAACTAATTATCACATGAGTTAGCTTTTTGTTCTAGAATGTGCCCCAAATATTCCTCTACAAACGTTTCAAGTTTCATAAATTTCTATCAAGTAGTTTTTGCGATATAAGAGTTCAAAGAGTTGAAAAATAAAATTTTCTGAAACAGCGGCGGCGGCAGCGGCAGCGGCGGTGACAGTAACTTTTTTTTAATATAGAGAGATAGACAAAAAAATAGTCTAAAAGCAATAGGTTATATTAATATTTACCAATCCGATATTATCATTTATGAAATGTCTAAAATTAAATAACTATATAGCATTAGATTCAGTTCGACTCTTAATGTTATACCCTCCATGCTGCATTTGGACTACAACCAAACATAAGAGCCTAGCCCCTAGCATATGTATAACACGCACATTTAAACATTTTTAACAATATTAAAACACATTTTCACAAAAACATTTAAAAGAATATGATAGTAGGGGATGAAACCTAAACAGGATTCACAATTCACAAAATAGACAAAAGTGTGTTAATAATAAGTATGTTGTCCACCTACCTCCTGGTTGGGGTCCGACGATGACGACGCAGCAAATTTACTCAGACGAGAGGCCACTGATTTATTACTTTAATTATTGCGTTATACTGGTATTTACATATTAACACTTAATTCCATGCTACACTACAATAAATTCTCGTAACTACCAAGCTTCTCGTAACTACCACTCAAATACCAAGCACAAAAAACCACGTGCTCCAAGCTTAAACAGTGCTCCGCGAAAAATCTACACACGCACTGCACGAAAATACCCTGACCAACAGTTCAACGTGACCAGACTTGACTGACCACTGCCCGCGTGCCCGAGGTGGCGAAATCCAGCGCCCTCTACAGGAAATCGAGTGGGCGCTGCGAAATCTCCCCAGACCTACTGGGGAGGAACCGCTACCTTGTGCGCATGCGTCAAATAAGAGGAATTCCCACAAACTCATCTAGATGGCGCTACTACTATTTTCCATCCCACCGCAACGTCCTCCAACCGGCGCGATTCTCTGGGCTCCTTGCGTCGATCGCACACGCGCGCATGGTTTAAAGCCTGTCATTGGTTTAGGAAGCGAAAGAGAGTGGCGCCCCGCAACGACGTTCGTGGCGGGCGATCCCGCGCGATTCGGATGGGGATTTTTCGGATTTCCTCCCCCCAATCGCGCGGAGCGCGCGCGCCCTGATCGCATGGAATACGCGTCATGTAATACCAGCTTTAACCTGACTGACCACTTCCCACGTTCCCGAGGTGGCGAAATCCAGCGCCCTCTACAGGAAATCGAGAGGGCGCTGCGAAATCTCCCCAGACCTACTGGGGAGGAACCGCTACCTTGTGCGCATGCTTCAATGTCCCCCCCTACCTGATGGAACCCTCCTATAGGAGGAATTCCCACAAACTCATCTAGATGGCGCTACTACTATTTTCCATCCCACCGCAACGTCAAAGGGAAGATACGAGTGATAAATATTAAAAGCTAGATCCCAGTAAAAAGTGACGTTTTCAAAACCTTTATAAAGAAGGTTTTTTTACAACGGTTTTTATGTTTTCGGGGGCGCTGATTACGAATATGAACATATCTTTGTGTTGTTTTATTAGAAAAACAATAGAACCACGTTATAAAGCCGATTTTTCGGCAGGTAACCACAGGGGTGCAGAATATGTCCGAACGCCCGAACAATGTTCGGGGGAAATTCAGGCAGTTGTGGGGAAATTTTTGCCTAAGTATACAGGGTGATTCAGAAATAATCATCAATAATTGGAGGGGAGGTAGAGGGGCCTTAGACAAGCATATTTCGAATAGGGATGGTGGGGCGCAGCCTTACCGTTAAAGAGCTAGGACCTAATGTAGTGCGAGCGCGTTTCAAAAGGCCGATTTTAGAAGGCCCATGTGACGAAACAAAACATAATAAAATAAAAAACATTATTGCATGAAGTTCAGGAGTATCCGTACTGCTTAAATCCTCAATGTGATAGAAATTGGACCACTTGCTAAACCGTGGGGTGAGTTTTAAAACGCGCAATATTAATCTATTAGTCAAACAATGGAGTTCCATTAATGGTATTTGGAAAAATAATGATCGGGGAAGGAATTTTCAATGATCAAAAAGCTTCAATGATCACGGTTACAATCATTGAAAATTCCTTCCCCGATCATCATTTTTCTAAATACCATTAAGGGAATTCCATTCTTTGACTAAAAGATTAATATTGCACTTTTGAAACTCCCTCCACGGTTTAGAAAGTGGTTCAAAGTCTTACGAATTCATGGTGTAAGTATTAGGGACACTTCCTTACCTCATGCAATATATTTTTTTATTTTATTATGTTTTGTTTCATCACACAGGCCTTCTAAAAACGGCTTTTTGAAACGGGCTCGCACTACATTAGGTCCTAGCTCTTTAACGGTAAGGCTGCGCCCCACCATCCCTATTCGAAATATGCTTATCTAGGGCCCCCCTACCTGCCCCCCAATTATTGATGATTATTTCTGAATCACCCTGTATAAAGAAAAAACTACAATTCCAAGTTTTCATTAGAAAAAATATTTTGGCCGCTAAAAATATCATATTCTCCTACTCTATTCTCTTCCTCTATCATATTCTCCTATTCATCCTACGGTAATTGGGTAAAAATTACAGATGTATAGCGAAAATCTACGGATTTTGCTAAAAGAAAACGAGTTTCCTTGGTGAATACCTGAAAGTTGCCTTTTCCTTTGTTTTGACTGAGATGTAGGGGAAAACAATGTATCTATGATGGACGTGAGGATTTTCATTAAAAATAGCTTTTTTGTTTAATGACAACGATATTTTTGAATTTAAAGGGACATTTTGATGAAAATATGGAGACATTTTTGGGGGAAATTTTGGAGAAAATTAATTGTGTTTTGGGGAAATATTGGGCCTTGGAACATTTTCTGCACCCCTGGGTAACCATGGCGGATCCAGGGGGCAACAGGCCTTTTGTGCCCCCTTGGGATCATGGTGCCTTTTTTAAAATTAAGTAAGAAAAAAGGGAAAATGTGAGAGAGAAGATTGAAAAATCGAACACTAAATAGAAAGCATAGATATGTCGATATGGGAGAAGTGGCACTCTGACTTTGAAAGAGCCGTTCCAAGAAAAAAACGCCCCGTAGATATGATAACCCATTGGTCACACATTCTACACCTTTATCTCTTGTCTTGCACTGTAATTTATGGCTCCTTCAATTCATGTTTGAAAGAGTAAAAATCCGGGGGCAGAAACAACAAACATCCCCATAAAATGAACCCCATATGGTGTCTATATAGCCCCCCCATATAGGGAGTAAAGAAAGAAGGAAGCACGGCACGGAACGCACAAATTTTTGCTTTTTCGAATTTTTACTCTGATTAACTATACTCTATTCATTTAAGAATTGGCGCTTGAGAAATAGTGCTTTCCCCCACGCTAGAAGCGTTACCATAGTTACGATCTTCGAGTAGCCAATAGAATAGAGTAAGCTTTCTTCGCCACTTTGACGTGGATAGTTGCTATGGTTACCGATCGGTGGTGGGGGAAGGAAATATTTTCAAGCTCCAGTTCAAAATGAACAGAGTATAAACAGGGTGAGCGGACTCCTCAAAATTCGTAACATGCATCGGCAAAAAAAATCCCTTTAAAAATTGACATAAAGAGAGAAAAAACTGCGTTCTTCTAAAAAGTAAGGACTAATGGATAAATTAAGGACTTAAAGGGCCCTTTTGTAAGAACTAGGGATTAGATAAATCTAAGGAGTTTTTAAGGACTGGGCGCACCTTGTAAAATAAATAATTCGAACAGTTTTCCCTTAGAAATTACCTAAATAAATGCATACTAAATTGGAAGAAAATAAATTTTTTTGGACTCAAAAGCCAACATTCTTTTCAAATTCCTGTTAAAAACGCTTAAAAGACATTTTCCAAAGTCATTTTCCTAGGATATTATAGTTATGTAGCTAAAGCTATATGAGAAAACACAATTGATTATTTAAATTATTAGTTAGTAATTAATTTATTAAAATGAACACTGAAAATACAAGTAAAATCTTTCAAATTAACAGAAAATATTTTCCACAACATTTGGTAATATGTTATTTTAACAATAATAAAATTTTAGAAAGACCAAAAACCCTCAAAATTTTTTTAAATACTTTAATATTTGGTTACAAAGGTTTTAAATATTATAATTTTTTTAGTATAGGCATGTGATACATGTCTATAGGGGCAGTAGCTCCCTATAGTTATCAAAAATAAAATTAAAAAACAAAATAGAAACAATACATCTAACAAATCACAACTTTGAAAAATAAAAGCTTAAAAGCGAAAACTTGAAAGAATTATAATTATTTGATGACAAAACTGAAATTTTGTTGAAGCAAAAATGTTACAGGCTCAAGTTGAGTTGCAACTGAGTATTGTTCCACAATGTTTTGATTGGATCTTAAGTAAGGTTAAAAATTTTACAATTAGAATTGGATAATTTTTCTCGGTGAAGCAAACGAGACATGTGGTTTTCTAAAAACTCATATATAAGAATTTGGGCAGTTATGTTTATTTTATTGGCGGCCAGTAACTATATTAAGTCTATAAATTGCCTAAAGAAGGCTGTTCGAATGCTTTTAATTCAGTAAATATTTTTGACATAATAAACAGCAATTCCAGTAATAGATTCGTAACCATAATAATATTGGGTTGTCCCATAAGTTCTGTTACTTTTTACGAAATTTCGTGTTTGAAATTTTTTCATGAAAAACTGGTAATAGGTGGAGATTTCAAACAAAAGGGATTTTGATCTATGTATATTTATAAACATAACGTGTGACTTTGGTAGTTCTCGTGATATTATTTCTTTTCAAAATGGCGGTTTGAAAAAAAGACCGCAAACGACGATTTTCGCGCAATTTTTTTCTTTTGTTTAAAAAACTAGGAAGAACGCATAATTCATGGCTAAAAAAAGTTTAACTGTATATTTGAAATGTTTCGATTAAGGTGTCATAATTTCAAGATGATTCGATAAGTTTAAGGTAGGAAATTTTGGCTTTAAAACTTCATATATTGCTAATTTCACGTGTTTTTTAAAGCACGCCCATTGTTTTTCTAAGCAGCTGGTATGAAGCAAATAAAAGGCAGATGTTTTTTGAACCATAATGCTTTTTTACACTGTTTAAACATTGAAAGCATCTTTTCATATTATAGTTGAATAGATTTATTTCTAAACTCCGACGAGTTGTTTTTATTGTAGTGTTTTCGTATGAAACAAATAATTGCTTTGTTCGCATAGCGTATAAGTTCAGCGAGTGTAATTCGGATAAGCTAAAATGTTGCGCGCTTGAATAGTGCGCACTACTTTCTTAACTTAATTACAGAGATAATTTAATATACTGCATATTTTGAATACTGGGGTCTATCTGTAAGCTTTTTTATTGTTTTTGATGATTTTTTGTGAGAATTTCTTTGAAAAGACTAACATTACTGAGGAAAGTTTTTTGCAATTGATGTTATGTTTGAGACCGAAATTTCCTAAGTTAAACTTATCGAATTATCTTGAAACTATGACATCTTAATATAAACATTTCAAACATACAGTAAAAATTTTTTTAGCCATGAATTATGCGTTCTTCCTAGTTTTTTAAACAAAAGAAAAAAATTGCGCGAAAATCGTCGTTTGCGGTCTTTTTTTCCAAACCTCCATTTTGAAAAGAAATAATATCACAAGAACGACCAAAATCACACATAATGTTCCTAAGTATACATAGATTAAAATCCCCTTTGTTTGAAATCTCCACCTATTACCAGTTTTTCATAAAAAATTTTCAAACACGAAACTTCGTAAAAAGTAACAGAACTTATGGGACAACCCAATACGTTGTTTTCTTTTCTTTTTCTCAACTCAACAATCAGAAAACAATCTTTCCAAAGAAACTTATTTTTTTTCCAGAAAACAAATGCATTTTAAGAAAAATGTTCGTTTTTATTCTATAAATAAATCATTCGAGGATGAGAAATGGTACAAAGATTTTGGAACAGAACCAAACGGTTCCGATTAAAACATTAGTCCACTTGATATCTTTGACAAATCACCGTTTTCTTTTCCATTCGATCTATTTCAATTTTTATCACATTATGTTTTTCCTGAGGATAAGGTTTTTGTGTTTAGAAATTGGTATTGCTCATCTATACACGTCGCTTTTTTCTCAACGTATTCTTCAAATGTATTGAGTTCTATTATACCCTTTTAAAAATGTGTCCGTATTGAAGGGATTGGTCTCTACACAAAAACAACTTAATTTCTGGCTTTCAATAAATTTCTCATCCTCAGAAAACTTGTACCAATAGTTTTCTTTTGGACACTATAGCTTAATACAGAAATCTTAAAACGAGTTTCAAAACTGAGTAAAAATTACTCAAATATAAGTATGTCACGTATTCAAACTGGCTCCGATCCAGATTTACACAAATTTGAAAACATGCATGGTGTTTCAAAATTGAAAGCATTGGGTTGTCATAATTTGAAACAAAAAGTTTCATACCAAAATGAGAACATCGATTTACTCAAATTTGAAACTGTCATTTCTCTCAGTGAGTGTGATCCAACCCGCGGCCTTTGAATATATTTTCATGCCCACCAACTACAAAATTTCAGTGTCCCATTAAACTGTATAAAATATACACCTTTATTCCATAAAAAATCCACTTGTCACTTTTATTTCAGAAATGCTTTGTAACCCTATTTTAGGGATAAAATTTTCGAAAAAAAATTCAGGGGAGAACCCTTTTGATGTGCTTTTGGCTTAAAATGGAGACATTGCATCAGCAGAAAGTAAACTTCACAAAAATATTAACGTTCTGCAAGATATACCGAATATAGTTTTCCAAGTTGAGGGCAAAATTAAAAGTGTACTCATTTTAAATAAAAAGTTCTTTCTTTAACAAAAAATGCGCATAAAAAGAATAGAGCTATCCAATAATTTATAGAAAAATAGATTTGTAATTAACATTTCATCTGTAAGAAATTTCTTTTGCAGGAATTTAAAGGGTTTTTTTCCGATTTTCTCAAAGCTGGGTGTTAGGACTTGTTCCATTTTTCAAACTGATGATTCAAATTCAGTTAATCAAAATTTGCGACTCCTGTAACTAAACCTAAATGCTTCTCTTTCCTGCCTTTCTTTTTTTTCAAGACTATTGTGGCGTCATCTAACACTGATAATTTGAATTGTTTTGGATAAAGATATTTTAGAAATATCAACAAAAAAATCTCCTAGATAAGTTTTCAACCTCCAGCATTATTTTCTTCAGAGACTTGTTTAATTCCCTCAATACATACTTTTATACATAAATCACATAACTCATTGAAATTCTCTAGAAGATTATATTTATACAATTTTTTCTCATGTCCCAAATGCCTTCAAATCTTGTCTCAATTATAATGGATGACCTCTGAAATAAATTTCTATACACGCGGACTGAATGAATCTAAATTGGATTAAGTTTAGTATTAAGGCCCCTCCTGGCTTTTCAGTTGGCACTCAACATAGCAATTAGATTGTGGACTTACTCCCACGGTCCATTTTCTATGACTGTTTAGTTTAGTTAATTAATCGCAGAGTTGAGAATTGAGTTTCTGAACTATTCATTTCGACAAACTATCATTGCTATATTGGGACTGTATATACGACCTTCTCAGATAAACAGACAAAAAAAACTTTAAAAAATAAAGATAAAAAACTATAATTCGTGTCTCTTGAAAGTTTTTATCATTGATTTAAAATTATAGGTTTATAATATGAGTCTAGTGAGAGTTTAAGGAATAGAATGTTAGCTAACAAGCGATATTTCTTTATTATTTTCAATTTATTTGTATTGCATAATAGTGAATTTTGTCACCTATAATGTTGTATTGTTGTGAATTTTTCGTTTAATTCAGTGAAAAATTCCCAAACATCGAAGTTAAAATTTTTACTTATCTTATAAACTCACATGCAGTTTTACCATTTTATAATTGTTTCAACCTTGATATTTAGATAGAGTTATATATTTTTCTGTAAGGCATAGAACGTAAAAATACATTCCAAAACACTAAGGCCTCTTGAAGAACCTTAACTGCACTTCATTATTAAAAGAAAAGTGGGGAATGAGCATAGTAGAGAGCTCTATTCTCTGTGGGAAAGAAAGAGAAGTATAACTCTATAGCTAAAATTTTATGGTCTTTTTCTAGGGAAAGACAAAAATTCAGATACTACGAAGGTTCCAGTGGTAAGAAAATTATACGCTGATAAGTCATTAAATACCCGTAAATTACAAAAAAAAAGGCCTGCAACACTGTATATAAATAAATTTAATAACAATTAACGATCAAATCCCATCATTTTACATCAAAGTGAAAAAACATCATCATATGTTACACTCATTATTAAAGCATCACTTTCGTGGAAAAGCTTTTCATCAATTCCAAAAGTGTGTTAATGAAGAATTAAATCAGTAATTTTAAATAATCAAAAAATCAACTTTACATAGTGGATAAAAAAACGGCAATGTCTTGACAAACTTCCACCTGGATTTATAAGGCCAGAGAACCTCATAACTGTTATGTGTGATAGCAGTCGTGACGTCACTTCTGATCACTCTTTGACAACCCACTGAATTTATGAATTAAATTAAACCATTAAAAAGTTTTCTTATGAAACTTTTTAGTTATTTCAAATAAGTTCAAACAGTATATAGTGTTTAATTCAGTTATAACGAATTGCAATTAAAAATTAAAGAAGAGTTTTAAGGTTTTTCTTTAAATAAAAAATCACCCTGTTTATATTATTTGAAGTAAGGGCCGGCAAAACTGTCGGACCGCGTGAGGTTATTTCCTGCACCGACAAAGTACTTTTAAAATAATTAGTACTTAAGCATTCTTAGACACTAAAAATCAGTTTAATTTTTTTAAAGGTCCAATTTTCGAAAATTTTGTGGGTGATAGGGTGATACCCCCAGACCACCTTTTCAATATAAAACTTTAAATAATTTATAAGTTTAAAGGCAAAAGTCAATTTAATGGTTTCTAACAATTTAGGAAATGTGGCTGAAATGTAAAAAGTTTATTTCTTTGTAGTTAATAATTTAAGGTTTTGAATATATTTCCGGGGAAGAATCCCTAATTCCCTGGGCCACCCCTCTACACATTCTCTTGCTGATGAACCATATTCGTTTGAGTGGTAGCTTCATTCCTTTTTTTTTAATATTCTACTATAAGTTAGTTTGAATTTTTGAATAATGTTTCTGTAATGTGAAATGATTTTAATGACAGTTTTGTTTAGTGTAACAATTTAGTTAAGAAGATATTGTATATTACTCAAAGTACATCTATGTACAAAAATATATTTGAAGATGAGAATTTAATACCTTTTTTCTGGACCTCGAGATAAAAATTTTCAAAATAAGGAATACAACACTGGCGGGCAGTTCAAATATTACGTAAGCACTTTTTTGGTCATTTTTAACCCCCCCTCTCCCCTTGTCAGCAAAGATAAGCAAACCTCAAACCCCCCACCATAATTACGTAAGAAACTGCCGGACCCCCCCCCGAAATTTTGACATCCCTTATATAGTATAAGTACTGTTTTTTTCCTTGAAAATTAGGTGACTCGTACAAGGAGTTGTCCTTTTTTTGTGTAACCCTAAGGGTTCAAAAACGAGTCGAAACACTACTTTTTGGGGTTACAATTTCGAAATGTTAGGGTGGTCCATCTCCAGTAAAAAATGCTTACGGCAGATTTCCTAATTCAATTTTTTGTTACATTTATTTTTGGTTGAGTTTTGAAATTATTTATGCAAGAAACAAGAGATTTTCGAAAATGCAGGATCTTACGTAAGCATCACTCATATCCCCCCTCCCCCCTTGTCAGCAAAAATAAGCAAATAGGAACCCCCTCTCCCCCCTTAGGTGCTTACGTAATATTTGAACGGCCCCACTTGCGGAAATTCAAGATTTCGACTATTGGAAATCATTGATGGGGTTATAAAACGCATTTCTTCAAATATTTGGATTTTTTATCAATAGTTTTTTTAAATTAATTTTCAAAAATTATGCTCGCCAGAATCGGAGGTGTGGCCTACGTGACGTCCCCCGCTGCTTTCGCCGAATCTTCAACCAATCAATACTTTCAAAGGAAAGGATTTATAACCCATGCCGAATACGCTTTCTTACAAGTGCGTCGTGCCCGAGACACAAATAACGTCATGCACCAAACCAAGAACCCTTCTGCGCATTGTAGTTTTTAATTTAAAAAAAATTAACTAGTGATCAGATTTTGAAAAACAAATTAAAATTATTTTTTAAAGAAGCTCTATTGAAATAAATTAAATTTGAAAAATCGTTGTATTCATTAAACCTAGAGTGAAGTTGAGTTGTCGCCAAAAATTGAGTTCAAAAGGGACGAAAGAATTCTACCACACTTCACAATTTTGAGCTTCCCTGGCTTTATTGAGTCATTGGCCCTTGTTTTTAGACTTCATTCAAGATACTTTCGCAAAAAACCGCAATTTTCTTCTCGTGGTCCCCTGTAGTAATGGGCACCCCGGGAGTCTTCAAAAGAGAGATACCAAGGATCTTCTTTAGTGTATTTAAGCCATTGTACACCAGGATACCGGGAGTTTCTCGAATGGTGGGGCTTTCTGTGGAAAAAAACTTTAGGAATTAGATAGATTAGAAGAATTTTCGATTAAATATGTTTCGAATTTCAAAAAAATCCTGGAGATAGAATATTAAGCAGCTATGTCAAACTAGAGAAATTTTTGAACGGAAGATCCTATAATTTTCAACCGTTTTATATATGTGACGTTTTCGGGTTGTCTGAATTCCCGTCAAATGAAATACAATTTTTATATAGTTAGTAAGAGGTAGTCTATTGGAAAAAATTAGCTTTGTATTTGACTTGAATTTTTTTTTCATGAATTTTGATCCCACATTTATTAAACAGAGAATATAACTTCTTAAGAATATAACTTAAAAGATATAACTTCTAAAGATATTACTAAAAGAATATAACTTCTTTAAATAAGAATATAACTTAAAAATTGAAAGTCAAAAGAAGGTTATTTTTTCTGGGGGTATCGGGGGTGCTCTCTCCGAATATGTAATAATAATTGAAGTTTTCTGTACAACCAAATAGTTAAACGTTGTCCCATTTCGCCACCCAAGCAGCACAAATGTTCAAGATTCGTCCAATTTTGGTCATGTAGGGTCAAATTTTATTTACTTCTAGTTGCAGTTACGTTAACTCGACATATTTGGGACGAGTTGTGCTACGGTAGCGGATTGTGTACTCTTGCGAACACGGGTTCCTATGAAAATCCTGTTTGTCATGGCATGGACAGACCTACATGTTAAGTGTGGCACCACCTTTTGAGACTTTTTATGTACCTTCTGTTTCGGAACTCAGAGCTCTTAAAAGTACAATATAAAGGGAGATGAACTGATGAAGAAGGAATCAGAATTATGCTAAAACGTAGTTTTCGAGTTACCTCGAGCTAGAGATGAGACGGTAGTTTTTGTTAGTTCAGAAAATTTAAAACTTTTTGCATAGTCATACTTATAAACATCAGTGACTTTGTGAAACCAACTTTTATCAGTTGAAATGTGTAAAGAGTAATGGATTAGATATTTTTTGAGAAACACGCCTTATTATTTATTAGAGGTAGGTTTAACGTTTTGATAAGTCATGGCATGGATTTATTGAAAGTTGTGATAACGTGATAAGTTGTCTTGATTAAATTTTGCTTAGGGTATGAAAACGATATCATGAAAAATAATGACCATAAAAGTGAAGGCACTGTATATTTGGACGGCCTTTTTTCAACTAAACTCTACTCTAATTTCCACGGCCCGGCGGCGTTCCATTGGTTCCATCACTAAGCACCGAGACTGCTACGTAACCACGAGACCTACAGCGCATGCGCCACGGGCCGTTTGGGCCGTCCAAGTATACACCTCGAAAAGTGAAATTCACGTTACTTCTTAAGTTCTTAACCCTGCAATATTTACAATGCTTAGAGCTAAATTTTAGTGGTAGAACTAATAAAAATTAATTACAGAATTTATATGATGTTCTTATATCTTAAAATAAATATTATATTACGAGATATTTTTTTTGTTATGTATGAGCTATGATTTATTTATCTTTCGAACGCTTGAAAATGTTACCGTTTTCAGACAACTCTTGATATCACGCTGACTGTATCTAAGGGAAAGTTTTGTTAACAATTCAGTAGTGACTGATATCTCCCTAAACTTTAACCCTTCTACTACCCATATGGTAGCAAATAATCTACGATAAGTTTAGCTGCAATTTCCAGCAGCAAGTAGCAATTTTTAGCATGTTTTAAAGTTATTGCAGCAATAATTACACCATCAGGTGCTAAAATTCATTCAGTTTAGGTTTACTCCCCCTCAGTTTCAAAATTTTAAAAACACATTTAAAAAACAAAAACAAACTGGGGGCATTATTATTATTATATTTGGCCTCAAACTAGATCAATTATTACTTGGAGTAACTGACAACATGTTAACATAATGTAGAGCATATAATTTAAATACTGTAACAGATGAAAATTCTGCTTTACAACTAAACCCCTTGTCTCGTAATATTTTACTCACGCGCTCGTGAACTTTTTAAAATGATTGAAATGAAAATGATATAGTAGCTGTGTTTAGTTTTGTTGCTGTATTAGTTTTGTTGATGATTTGGGACAAGATAAAGACTTCTTGATTTACAACCTTCTTTGACGAAGCTCCACTTGATAGTGACTGAATATCACTTTAAGGATCACTTGATAGTGACTGCTTAAGACTTAGATCCCATGAATGCTTAAGACTTGGATCACTTGAGTGACTAGAATCACTTGATAGTGACTGCTTAAGACTTAGGTCCCATGACTGCTTAAGACTTAGGTCACATGAATGCTTAAGACTTAGGTCACATGACTGCTTAAGACTTAGATCACTTTATAGTGACTAATGGCTTGAGAGAACCAATATTGTAAGTAGAATCTTTACTCATTGTCACAGGAGATGGTAAAGCATTGGAACAAGAATGGTATCTTCTTAGAAGGAGGTACTGGGAACTGGTAGATTATCTTCAATATTTAATAAATGAAATGTTTAATCTTGGGGTTTTGATTCTTCCCCTTAACGGAACATACAGGAGAAATCTTTTAATAAGGAATTTGATCCAGGTCTTTGGGTTTTATTGAGGTGTTTCCCTTCATCGTCTCTTGAATAGGTATAATTCGTATTCATTGTCGAGAGATGAGATGACGAAAGATGATGAATTGATATTCAACGTTCATTCTTAATCGTCGGGAGAACTTTTCATCCCTTATCTGGTTTTTCCTTTAGCTAAGTAGCTCATTTTCATCTGTTACACAGACTTACACATCGGACTTAGGAAACTTCCACATCGGATTCTATCGGCACAGCAACAACTTCATCCAGATTATGGGCTCATGTGCCAGCCACGATTGTATCGAAAATATTACTCTTAGCATCAGACTTCCACATCAGACATCGAAAATTTCCACATCGGATTCCATCGGCACAGCAACAACTTCATCCAGGTGATGGGATCGTGTTCCGGCCACGAGTTAGGGCGCCAGTTTAATAAACATTAAAAGATTATAATTTAATTCAAAATTTTGAGCATTATTTACAAAAGCCAAATCATCAACAAAACTAATACAGCAACAAAACTAAACACAGCTACTATATCATTTTCATTTCAATCATTTTAAAAAGTTCACGAGCGCGTGAGTAAAATATTACGAGACAAGGGGTTTAGTTGTAAAGCAGAATTTTCATCTGTTACAATACTACTTTTATTTTGGGGCAATTCCATGGGTAACTGACTGTCATTGTTTAAGAAACAAACCTAATTTTTTGTAATTTTCTTCCCAAAAATAAATTATAAAAAATACTTTCCACCCAGTTTATTGCTTTCTTGATCTAATGCCACAATTAAGTTTTCAAAATATGTTTTTAGTTATTTTTTAAAATTTTAAACAACATGGTAACTAACTGACCAAAATGTTTCATAATGTCAGTCAGATTCCATTTTGTTTAAAATTTTTCAAAAGTATTTAAAACATTTTTTGAAAATTTAATTACAATATTAGATTAAGCTCACAAGAAAGCAATAAAGTGGATGGAAAGTATTTTTTTATAATTTATTTTTGGAAAGAAAATTACAAAATCCTCGTATTTTTCTTAAAAAATGTCAGTCAGTTAGTTACCCGTGGAATTGCCCTTTAAGTAACCAAATATTCAATGTATAAATGTAGTAGTTAGGGGGTGCCTTAGTAATAACGTTGAGTCAACACCTCCCCCCGAAACAAAAGTCTGGTTGGCTACGGTTGGGTTCTGGATGTTCAAAACCTTGGGAGGGGGCCATGCCTAGCTGTTACGGCAGCCGTGGTGACCGAAAGTTAAGTCTGAAGACTTACCCTTCAACAGTGAACGCAGCCCACAACACCATGTTGAAATCGCCTACCCGGACATCCCCCTTGTTCGTCTGGTCTATGGCACTCCCATCCTCATCCGTCCTGCTGACCACCCCCGTGGCGAATGGAACGTCCTGGAAGTGCACCACTCCCATCCAGTCCGCCCAGGGCCTGTAGGTCTTGGAGGCCTGGTGCGTGTAGAAGTAGAAGTACACGTTCCTCTGCCTGGAAAACTGGTCGGCGAAGTATTTCATGGGGCACACGAATCTATAATAGAGACAGAATCAGGACATAAAAAAACGACTTGAAAGTGTTATGGACAATAAGTGAAATATATTGTATGAGGATCCTTTCAACCACCGAGGACGTGCAGAGCACCCGGAACCAAGCTGGGCCCTGGTGAGCTATAAAACAAACTGGAGTGACGACTAAGCGTGCCGAAACCGCATCACACAGCAGAAAGGATTTCCATCTTCTTTTAGTTTTCCCCATCTGTTAGCACAGTTGTATGCACAGAATGAAACAACCATTCTAAATTTTGCTCATAATATTTTAAAAAACAGGCATGGGCGGATTAAAAGGGGGAAATGCTCTTCCAACTTTGCTTCCAGCCTTATTTAACCTTCCGCGCTGGCACGATCGGTCGCTTGCTATAGTATCAGAGGTTGTCACTCCAGTTTGTTTTATAGCTCAGTGGCTGGGCCCCCAGTGACGTATACTCATTTTTCGAGAGGGGGCAAACAATTTTCTTAAATTCCTCGAGAAATGCATAGCTTCAATGTAATTTTTTTTAAATGTTTCTAGGCAAGATTTGAATTTGGATGAAGTTAAACATTTCGTTTCCTCGAAAATATCATCGGCTTACAAGCGAAAGGCACTAAGTCAATTTTGGTAAATCTTTTGAAAGTGGTAGAACACCACCAACAAATGAGCGGATCCTTGGACCATTCCCCAAATCTCACGACCTGTATGTAAGGTGATCAATTGGAACGGCACTAAAGAAAGTGATTGTCTACCGCCAAATTTGGCCAAACCTCGTACAAAGTATTTGAGCCTGAAGTGACTTAGTGACTTTCTCCTGTAAGCCGACGAATTATGATGAGTCGTCGGAAAATCAGCAACTATCCTCTTATCCAACAAAGAAGAAAGCAAAAACGACTTTCTGGGCAAGACACCATTTGGGGGGGCATTCTATGGGATTGTTTGCTGTTTCTCCTTTGTCCGATGTCGGGTAACTGTGGATTTCCTGATGAGATACCGGTGTAAATCGGTAGCTGACAATACCCCACGACGTTTTGATACTCACTTTGTGTCAGTGTAAGCCTGCAACACTCTATCAATACTGGAGTTCGATTCAAGCTGCATATAATACTCTGCCATCTCGTCGTGGTCAGGATAACCGGCAAAGAACCTCCTCAGCATCCTGGACGCGAAGCTTTCGTCAATTTCACCTGTTGACTCTTCTCCGAAGATTCCAAAAAAGAACTCGTACTGTCTGGTCAAGAGGTAAGCCCCTTCTTCCTTGGTGACCCCAACCACGAGCGAGATGTTGCTGAGGTCCCCGTATTGCAGTTGGTAGTGGGGGTCATCTGGTATGAGCCCGTCGCCGTAGTGGGGGAAGTAAGCCAAGTCCTGGTAGTTGCTCAGTTTGTATACGGTGTTGGCTATTTCTGTCGATGACTTTTCTGTGGGGAAGATGGGACATTTTTAGATTCATGTAGCATTAATTGTTTTCGACTGAAGACTGCAATACTTAAAAAAATGTTGGTTTAACAAAAAAATCCTGTCTGGTATGCTACCAGAAAACCCCTGAATTATTACAGGGAAACCATGTAATGTTGATTAGGATTTTGTAGTCAGATTACAGATTTAAAATCCCCTTGTCTGTTTACATTATTCTTATGTAAAGAGAATCTGTTGCATACATTGAGGGTCTGTATCAATAATATACCAGGGTTTCTTTGCACAAATTACAGGGATTGTCTCGTAAAATATGACCAAGTTTGTTTTAGGGTGAAACCTTAAAAAAATAACGCCGAAAATTGCAAACTGACTTGTTAAAAAACTTTGTCATGCAAACTCTAGTATAGTCCATATTTATTAAAAATTCTTTCGAGCTTTATAAGCTGTGGTCAAGATTTAAAAATTAATCAAAATCTAACCTAGTAGATTTTTATTTTTTTTATTTTTAATTGATTTTTAATTCTTGACCACAGCTTAAAGCCCGAAAGAATTTTTAATAATAATGGTGTTTGCGTATACGTTTTTCGGGCAAACCATGTTTTGGGAAACTCAATGGCAATGAAAAGAGAAGGTATAAGTTCTCAAGTAAAGAAAACAAAATAAATATTGAAATGTATCTTAGGCTCAAAACACACTGCGCGTCTTATAGTCGCTACTGCAACCAATCTCCATAAAAAAAGCATGGAGAAAGCCAAGTCCCCTATCTTGACAGGAATGAAGATTCCTGTCAAGGCTGAACTCCAAGGCTGTCTCAGGCTGAACTCCATGCTTTTTCCCCTCTTTGATTGATCGATGTCGCGACTAATGGTAGCTAGGTCTGACTTGGCTCTTAACCTACAAAAGTCACAATAAAATCAATTGTCATACCTCGCATGCAATCCAACACAATCCCCTCATCCCCGCCATCAGAGCAGCCCAGCTCCTCCGCTACAGCCCTGCTAACGCGCACGTTGTCCTGCAGAGTCCTGTTCCGCGTGAGGTAGAAGGTCCCTCCATGCAGGATGGCCCCTCGGAAGAGCCCGGGGGTGGAGGAGACGCTCAGCAGACTGGCCAGCACTGCCCCGTCCCCGCTTCCTGCGATGGTCACTCGGGTCGGGTCCCCTCCGAAGCTAGAGATATGACTTTGCACCCACTGCAAGGCGAGGACGATGTCGTACAGACCTGTAAGGAGATTGTATGGGAAACAAATGGGAAATCTGGATATTCTGTCAGTTATGATACGTGCCAGGGAAATTCTATAATATTCATGTAGAATGGGTGAGTCTCATTTGACCGTAATCCATCAGACCGAAGCGCCTCTTTTCCGATCGCCACCGGTCCAAAGGCAATTTCGGGACGTTTGACCGACAGGATTTTTGACCGAACGAGACGCTTTGCCCGAACATTACACTTGACCGAATGGGACGTTTGCCCGAACATGACACTTGACCGAATGGGACGTTTGCCCGAACATGACACTTGACCGAATTGGGCGTTTGCCCGAACAGAGGACACTTGACCGAATGGGAAGTTTGACTGAACGGGATGTTTGACCGAATGAGACACTTGACCGAACGGGACCAATCAACTTTTTGCTACTTCTATGCTTTGGTACTGAAGTAGGTCATGTGGGGGCTCAAACCAGCAAATGACCAAATGAGACCAAAATGAGTTGTCGGGATCAAACGTCCAGTTCAGTCAAGTGTCCCATTCGGTCAAATTGTCTTTCGGTTCGGTGGCGATCGGGAAAGAGGCGCTTCGGTCTGTTGGATTTCGGTCCAATGGGCGCGACCGATACAGAATCTAATTGACAGAGTAACGGAGAAATATTATCACGTAACGAGACAACCTGTACGATTCTCTGTAGTTTGACTAAGAAGTCTGCATCTATATGACAGAATTGTCCAGAGGAGGTCAAAAAAATTAAGGTTTTATGGCAGCATAGCTAACAGCAGTTCATTATTTTAGTTTAGGAGAGTTTATAAGGCTTCATTAAAACATCAAAAGTTATCTCCAAACTTATAAAACCAGCAGTATTCATACCAGTAAAAACACAAGGACTTCCCAATGTCCATTCAAACATTCATCTATTCTGTCAATCACTCTGATTGATTAACTAAATAGATGGGGGTGGGTATTTCTTCGATGTATTATTTTGCAAATAGCTTTTAACTCAAAACATAAGAAATGTCAACGGTTTTCATGATGTACTTAACACGAAAAAAAATTCACAACAAGATATATTCAGAATATATTTAAATTTTGTAAGATATGAATGGTCATTCTCCCTGATTCCCTTATGATAACAATGATTTAATGCCGTGGGGAGCCTAGTGGTTAAGGCATAGGCTTCGGGATCGGAGGGTCCTGGGCAGGGCTCTCACTTCGGTTTTATAGAATTTCCTCATAATAATAAAAAAAATTTCCTTAGATTTCCTTAAAAATACTTTTAGGAATTACAATCAAAATATACTTATAATTTTTTAAAAATTATATTTCCTTAGCATTACTAAAGGTTAAGATTTTGACATTTAACAATTCATATGCAATCAAACTTGATCTAATTGTACATGATGTCACAATTATAGTGGAGAGGGGATTAATCAATTTGGGACAAGGGGAGGTGGTCTTGATGATGGTGGCATCACACTCTGGAGCTGAAAATCAACCGAAAAAAAACAATTTTAATACATATTTTTCTAAACAAACAACAAACCCAATTTAAACCTCATGAATGAAATGAAGTGACCGAAACCAAAACTTATCAAGCAGTCTTGGATGCTGCCACTCTAAATGAAAAGAAAATAGTTAAGTGTTAAGTTGTTTTCTGAAACCTATATAAGTGATAATACTAACTAAACCTCTACCTAACCTCTGGTACTAAAAATCAGAAAATTCACCTCCAATAGTTATTTAAAAGTGAAAGGGAAAAAACTCAAAAAATCCTCAGAATTTCCTTAAAAATTCAATTTCCTTATACGCTTCCTTAAAAAGGACTAAATTTCTTCAAACTAAGGAAATTTCCTTAAAAGTGAGATCCCTGGTCCTGGGTTCGATTCCCGACACCGTCAAAGACCCACAGAGTATATGCGGAGTACGTGCTCGTTAAATCTGTGGTTTTGAAAGTCCTGTGTGATCAGTCATGGCGCAGTTTACCATGGGTCCAGGTCTCTGGAGACAATTTCCCTCCCCTTCAGAGATATGGCTAAATTGTAGAGGTGGCGATAGATAGTGGCAGCATCTATCATCCGAGGCTTAAGTCGAACTTCTGCCATTCATTGGGCCTCACTTTCTCAGGAGCCGCACCCCCTTTGCCTTATATCCTGTTCGCTTTGCGAATGGAGCTTGGATATTCCAAGTGGCATAAGAAACAACAACTTGATTTAATAAGAGAACAAAATCCATTCATTCCTAAGCAACTTGAATTAAGACGCTTGAAGTAACATCAATTTAAATCCAATGTAATGTAATTCAAGATAAGCTCGTTGTTACAGAACATACCCATAAAAACCACGACTCACCAACGTTCCCTGGAGCATCCTCCGTCCCGAGGGTGAAGAACCCCAACCCTCCCAGACGATAATTGACCACCACCACAGCTATGGCGTCCTCTTCATTGCCGCTGTAGAAGTTCTTGGTGTACTCGGTGAAGTTGTACACTGGTTGGGCCGCTGACCCCTGGGAAAAGTACTCCCCTCCGGGGATCCACACAAGCACCCCCCAGGAGTAGTTATCGTAGAATCTGTCAGGGGTCCACACGTTCAGGTAGAGGCAGTCTTCGTCCTGAGATGACTCCGAGTCATACCTATATGATGGCAAAAATACATAGTAAAAATACAGCACGTTACACTTAGTCCAGTCAAATAGTATTTATTTTGGGAAAATTTCGGGGTAGAAGATATTTTTCGCTATCTGTATGTTTTTTGGGGTGCTGAATCCGAATCTGAGGTTTGCCAACAAAATTTCGTGACGGAACATTGTGAAAATTCGAAAAAATGGCAAAAATTCGACCCTTTTTTTCGTTTTCGGTCCCTAGAACATTACCTTTGCGCTTCTGAGCTAAGCTGTCAATACAAAAAATAAAGAACACTAACTAAGCTACAAACAAGTCAATTACAACTTTTCTCCCAGACGCATAGTTTCGCCGATAGAGCACGTTGAAAAAGGGGCTATTTTCGTTCGATTGGTAAGAAATTCAAAAAAAATCACTAGTATCTCCAAAAAACCGCATTTTTGGAACAGGATACTATAAAAACTGCCTAAATAATATTTCACATGAAATTAGACATGTAAAAACTCCAATAATGATAACTGAATGCATTTTTGTTCGGTAATATCTAACGAAAGATCAACAGGAGATAATAGTATTTCTATAACTAAGTTGCTTCTTCGAAATTACATGCAAAATTTTTCTATTGACTTCTCTATATGTTTTTGAGGGTGCTGAATCCGAATTTGAGGTTTGCCAACAAAATTTCATGACGGAACAGTGAGAAAATTCGAAGAAATGCCAAAAATTCACCACTTTTGCTCGTTTTCTGCCCTTAGAACATACACTTTGCATTTCTGAGCAAAACAGTCAACACCAAAATAAAGAAAAGAAAACAAGCTACAAAAAATTCAATTACAACTATTCTCTCAGATGAAGGGTTTGGACGCTAGAGAACGCTGAATATTGGGAAGTTTTTGTTCCATTGGTGGAAAATTCATTAAATGTCACTCGTATCACCGAAAAACGGCCTGTTTTGGAACAGGATACTATAAGAACGGCTTCAATTATGTGTTACGCCCATGAAATCAACGTTCTGCATACTCAAATGTTAATTGATAAATAATTAAACAAAACAATAATATACGACCATTAGCAACATTATGGGATTACTGTAATATTGCTTATTGTTAAAGGCTTTAATCATGCATTAATTAATTAAATGCACGATTTATTTCATGTAGTACCTATTTTTCTATATATTACTTTGATTTTAATTAAGAATTTTCGAATAAAAAAGATTAAGAATTTTCGAATAAAAAATGACGTTATTGAACAACATCACCCATCTATTTCTTTTAGCCCTTGACCTTTGAATCACCATTAATAGAGTATTTTCAATCACATGACTCGGACCTAGCAACAGATTGTTTGACCTACAGCAGTTAACAGTTAAAAGAAAATAACTGGTCATGGAATGCTTCTATTGGAGCCTTTGCAATCACATGACAGCAACAGATACCGCCGCACCTATAGCAACGGCCTTAGCAACAGACTGTTTGACCTACAGCAATAAGGAAGAAAATAACTGGTCGTTATGTCACCTGAAAACACTCTATAGCAAGAATATGGAAAACATAAAAAAAATCATCTTACCATGGATAGGGGTGGTCGGAGGTCTGCGGACAAGCCGGTGGTTGCTCCGTGGCCAACCGAGTGCCTTTCCAGGGTCGGACAGGCTCGGATCGTCTGAACCGGGTCGGTGGTTCGGCGTACGGGATGCCGAGGTACATCTCCGAGCCATCGAAGTTGTCCTCGTATTGGGTGTAGCCCCTCACTCTGCCTGATGGGGTATCGCGTTCGACGGATTTTCCGTGGACAGTGGTCAGAAGCAGGAGAAGGATAGGGAGTGTCATGTTTGGAAGCCTATAGAATGGGAGAGTTGCAATGCTATTATACAGGGTGTTTCAGATAGATGTTTCAGGACTTCTAGAATAGGTAGGGCTAGTGATGAATGGAGTATTTCACCATTATCGCTGGTTATAAGCGGACAATAAGTGTAAACTCACAACTCTCAAGCGTCACCTCCAACCGTGGACCGGTTTCGTCCTTGTTAGGACTCATCAGCACGGTACCAAGAGAGTGGAGGGCAAGTACTAGTCTAGCCGACTATAACGGAAAAAGTGGTGACCATTGATTAGTCCTTTACTCATCTGCTGGAATGACAATTTTTTTACCTTGCCTTTCTGGAATTAAATCTGTTCTAAGAATGCCAATGTCATTCCAGCAGATGAGTGGAGGACTAATCAATGGTCACCACTTATTCAGTTATAGCCGGCTAGACTACTTGCCCTCCGCTCTCTTACGTTGTCTTCCTATACCGTGCTGATGAGTCCTAACAAGGACGAAACCGGTCCACGGTTGGAGGCAACGCTTGAGAGTTGTGAGTTTACACTTATGGCTATAGTGATGCTTATCAAACCATTCTGTAATTACACGTTATTTATTATACGTTTTGAGGGCAAAAAGACAATAAAAAGTTGTTACATTTAAAAATTGAAGTAAAAACACTTTTTTTAATCATTCACAAAAATTTATGAGAGTTTTAAATTGTGAAGATGGGGTAAATAATTATATGTCAGAGTTTGAGAAGGAGAAATGGAAATATTGACTTACGTTTTTTTAAGTAGCCTCATTTTAATATTATGTCTGCTAAGAGCCAAGTCAGTGAGTGACTAGGACTGGATTCTTGTTTAATTATTAACTCTTGTTTTATACTTTCGTAGTCGCTTAAATTGATCAATCATGAAGGGTAAGGCTAGTGTTGCATAGTTTATAGCTCAATTAATCTTCTAAAATGATACAGGAAAATTTTGATTTTACAGCTTTGTCATCAAAATTAGTTAAGTGTCTTAATTTTTCTCTTACTTGACACTTCTTTCGTAAATAGAAAAATAACAGATAATTCAAGTTAAAATAAATGAATATATCATGTTATAAAACAATTGTTTACTTCTCTTATTTTGTAAGTTCAAAACACTTGTAAGAAATTCGAAGTAAACAAAATTCAAGAAGTTACAACAGGGCTCATTCTCTATCCCGCATGGTAAAATTCAGTAGTATTTAGAGTTTTTCAGGGAAAAATTACAAAAAAATAATAAAATGAAGGATAAGTAGTATCTCATTGGTTTGAATTGGTACCTGGAAAGGGAAGCTCCCATTAAATAGAGGACATTTTAAGAACAGATGGATCATGATAACCCACAAAAAAAGCCAATCAAGAGTTTTAATTGGATTTGCTAAAAGAATAAACAACAGAACTATATTTTTGAGATTTTCATTTAGCAATGATGACAACCTATTTTTTAAAAGCAACTATGATTGCAAAAAAAAAGGCATTTCAATAACATAACAGATAGTATTTGTGATATGCAATAATAGGGTGAGAAATAGGTTGTTTTAAAATCATAGGAACAACCAAAATCAAAAGATAAGCAATAATTGACGTTTTTCAAGCTATAATTGAATTGAATAACGTTTTTCTTATATTTTGGGTATATCCTAAGTAGAAACTCTTCAGTTCTTTAGAAACTGACCGGTTTTAGGGAGTGAGGATTCCATGTTTCAAGATATTAATCGATGCACGGCTGTGGATAACAATTAGGGGGCATCCATTTAAAAACTGAGGGTGATGGAGGAAAATGGGTGTCATATTTGAATTCAGCATTCATTTCATTCAGATCCTTTTACACAAGAATCAGCTGAAATTCAGTTAGTAGCTTCAATTTTTTTTGTACAGCACAGTTTAACTCTAAGTGCGGCATTGAACCCTTCCGTGGGTGCTTTGGGGGCACTCTCACCTCAACCGCTTTTAGTAAAAATTCTTGCCGCATATTGCCATCAAATTTGGGTCCTTGGGGAAGGGTTAGGACCCTTCTAACGTAAATTGCGTAAAAAATGAAAGGAAAAAAATAGCATATAAAAACCTCTACAATTTTTAGCTAATTTTTGCATTTTTAGGGGGGTAATTACCCCTGAAACTTATCCATTTGTTATAAATTTATCATATTTTATTAATTTGAACCTTCTTGTCCCCTGGGGGGCAATTTGAAGACTAAAGCAATGCTTTTTGACCCTGAAAATCGAGTTTAAAGTTATAAAGTCATCGAAAAACGTAAAAAGGGGGAGGGGCTGTTCCCCGAAAATCCTGAGTCAATTGAGAATTTTAAGTGTGATTTTCGTATTCAGCGACCCAAAATCTATAAGAAATGACTATTTTCATCAAGGAAATTTTTTCATTGTTGAACAGTGTAATTTCTATTTTGTCCTCTCCCTTAGCTGTCCTCTTTACAGCTTCTAAACTGAAAAAAAATCGCCTTTTCCTTTTGGGACAGTAAAAAGTGTTTCTTCTGGTGGAATTCATGCCAAGCAACAAACATTTTTCAGTATATATTCCCCCCTTTTTTCATACATAAGAAATGGTTTTACCAGTAGTTTTACTTTGTGGATGACCTTCTTAAGCTTTGGTTTGTATTTTCTCTGGCTGGAAATTCAAAAACTTCTGGTTATGATCTTGTATTCCTTTTAAGTTTTCCAAAAAGGAAAAGTATAGATTTATATTTATATGAAAAAGATAAATTGTAATTGCATTTTTCAGAATTTCTTAATGATGAAACAGAAAATAATTTCCATATTTAAGCATTTTATATTCCAAAGTGGAATGAAGATTGAATTAAGATTACCAGTAACTCAAAAATTAAAGGAGTGTTAATATTTAAAAAAAAAGATCCACTAAAAAACAATGACTGTGAAGAGTTTGATAAGGAAAGTTTAACAGGTTTATCAGTCTTTAGACAGTGCATTTATAGAAAAAAAAATTACCAGTTAATAAATTTAATGATAACAATCTAGAAGTAAAATGTATATTTGGGGCCGTTCAAATATTACGTAAGCACTTTTTTGTTCATTTTTAACCCCCCCTCCCCCCTTGTCAGCAAAGATAGGTAAACCTCAACCCCCCACCATAATTACGTAAGAAATTGACGGACCCCCCCCCCCGAAATTTTGACATCCCTATTAGTAAGTACTGTTTTTTTTCCTTGAAAATTAGGTTACTCATACAAGGAGCTGTTCTTTTTGGGTGTAACCCTAAAGGTTCAAGGATGAGTCGAAACATTTTCGGGGTTACAATTTCAAAATGTTAGGGCGGTCCATCTCCAGAAAAAGTGCTTACGTCAGATTTCCTAATTCAATTTTTTTTGTTACCTTTATTTTTGGTTGAATTTTGAAATTATTTATGCAAGAAACAAGAGATTTTCGAAAATGCACCATCTTACGTAAGCATCACTCATATCCCCCTCCCCCCTTGTCAGCAAAAATAAGCAAAGAGCAACCCCCTCCTTCCTTAGGTGCTTACGTAATATTTGAACGGCCCCTTTATAAAAATTATGAATTAATTTAATCAACATTCATTATTAAAAGATAGAAGTTAACATAATTTTTCCAACATTACTAACACATACTTCTATATTAAATTTTTACTTAATAAACCCAAGTTTCTCAATCTGTATGCAATGGTTTATTGCTGTGTCATGAGATTGTCAAGTGTGCAGAAAGAATTTTTCGTGAACATTAAATTTGTGCAAGTTTTGTTTCCATTATTATCACAGTGGATTATGCTTAGTGGAAAATGTTGGGTCAGGGGCATTTTGAACTAATTAAGTGGATTTCCCAATTAAGCAAAGTTTTAAAGACTTTTGAAAGTCGTTCATGAAATGTAAACTTGTCTGTGGTCTTGGTTTAGTTGTGGTTTTAGAGCGCAAGAACCAAACTAGGCCATATTGTGCCAAGAGAGATAAGCAATCTGAGGTCTTGGTAAGGGCCATTCATTAATTACGTAAGGATGATTTTGGCAATTTTTGACCCCCCTACCTCCATGTAAAGGTACGTAAGATTCTTCAAACCCCCCCCTATTCTTATGCAAGATTCCATTTCGTTTTTCAAAATAATAAAACGTTAGAACAAAAAAAAGTTGAAACCAACATTAGTAAAGATTTCTCTCTTTTGCTTTTGTTCTGTTTCGACAACTGGAAGACGGATTCAACAGTTTTATTTTTTATCTTAGCTTAATGATAGTCCAATAAAAAAGATACATCTGATATACCTTCATTTTTTAAAAATTAATGCTTCTATAATATATGAGACTAGCTGATATGCCCGGCCTTGCACGGGTGAAGAGTATAAATTTATTATTTGAGGAGTTTGCTATCAAAACCAGCTCATTCCATATTTTTCTGAAATCCACTTTTTTGCATATTTTGAAAGTTTAGAGGGTCCTTCATAACCTGGCGAAGGGATATAGCTCAAACTCAGCTCATTCCAACCCAATAAACTGGAAAAAACTACTTCACAACTTAATTGAACAAAAAAAAAACTGAAAAAAAAGTATGAAAAATCGTGTTTTTGCATCAAAGTAAGCTCATTCTAACCTAATTAGCGTAATTACGCTCAAGGTAATGCAACTGAAAGGAAAATGAAAAACTAATCAAATTCTAGGTGGTTATACCTACAATTAAAAATTTAAAAAGAAATTTAGCTTCAGAACTGTGGACGTGAGAAGTTTTTTGTCTCTCCTGTAAAATTTCCAAAAATGGAATAAGCTGGTTTTGATAGCAAACGCCTCATTTTTAAGTTTTCCCAAACACATTACTAATTTTAGATAATCAGCATTTACCAATCATCCCGGTATCCTAGGCGTCTTTTTCATACTGCAGTCTTCCCGGTAACTTTTCCTATCCCGGTGTTCTTAGTAATTTTTCTTATCCCAGTGTTCCCAGATGGATTAAAATTCCTTCAGTTCTCAAGCAATATAATTTTTGAATGATTTCCACATTTACATGGGAAAAATTAATCTAAAAAGTATTTAAAATTGCTTAGATCCCTTGATTAATCATATCTTCAGGAATTAACCTTTTCGGTAAAATTATTCAATAACTAAAGCTTATTCCATTTTGCAAATTAAGAAAAAAAATCAATCTTTTCTAGTTGAAAGGGAGTTTTAATAGTTTTTTATTTGTTAACCAACTTTCTTAAAAGCTAAAATATTATCACCTTTTAATTTTACATCTTCGTTTCCATGGAGACTATTTTAACAACAATGGTATTCCATAAAGCTTTTAAAATATAAAAATTAGATAAAATCTGAAATAAAAATATGGTTAACTATATTAAACTTTTAAATTTCGTGGAAATAGATTTTTAAATTAGTAATATAATTTTTAAATAGACTTGTACCTAGTGTTTCTATTAAAAACTTATTTTTTAGCATTAAGTTTTCTTTGTAACAATGGGGTGAACAGATCTCTTTTGGAGGAGAAATAAAGCTATTTCAGCAAAATGACCATAAAAAGAACAAAAAAGGGGTCAAGGGGTCATTAAAAGTTTTCGAAACATAGCCTATGTTTTTTTCCGAGTTTTTTTACGTATGTATACCAAGTTTGGTGCAGATCGGAAGTAAACTGTGGATTTGTATAAAAGACAAACACATATACCCACACTTGATTTTATTATATTAGATCGTCAGCATTTTTAGGTTTTTCTGGGGTTTTGATTAGAATAATTGGAATTTGTTTACATTAACTTGGAAAATCTTGCGTAAGAATGGGTTTGACCCCCTCACCCCCAAGTAAGGGTATGTAGAGATTTTTCCAACCCCCCTCCCCCTTGGGACCCTTACGTAATTAATGAATGGCCCCTAACTACATTTTGATTTGTTGAAAAAAAGAGCCCAGACCTCTTAACTATGTAAATTTTGTATTAAAAAACTCTAAAATGCCAAATGTGTGCTGAAATGTTTCCAGTTATCTTCAATGGGCTGCTAACATAAAAAGGATGAGAAAAATAATCATTTCTCAGGGATGAGATTGACAAAAAAGTAAACTGTAAGAATCGATAAGAAGATCGTAAACCAAACCAAATAAAGTTATTTAGCTGCCTCAGATATGAAAATTTACCATAGGAAAGATCCTCTCATGAACCAAGAACATTCACAAAAAAAGGAAAAGTATGTAGTTTTTAGTTGAAAAAATTCCAGTTTATAAGCTGGTTTTTTTTACATTAAAAGTGTTAAATTTTTGTTGAAAAGTTTTAAAATGTCTGAAAATCCTACAAAAGTCTGAAAAATATCATCCCTGATTTCTAATGAAATAATGTCCATCAAGCCGAACAACAATCCAAGAATTTTCATAAATGAAATGAAAAAAGTTCATTACGGTTGTTTTTAACACTTTAGTAAGGATAGGACAAGTTGTAGATGTACAAACCTTCAAAATAATTTAACAAAACAGTTTATTAAAATATCTCATCAGCTTTATGATAAAGGTGCTTTTTTTACAGGGAGAAATGTAAGCATGTCTGTTTTAAGACAGCAGTAAAGTAATATACAACAGACTGATGGGAGATGCCTAAAACTGTCGATGACCATGAAGTACCCCCAACTTTGTGTTAAGTCATTTTAGAGGCCTTCAGAAGCTATCCTCTCCAGTACCAGGGTCACAATTTTTTTCATCACAGAAGGATCTAGCAGTTCTTTGATCTGAAAAAAAAATTAAGCATTAGACGAATACAACATATTTTAAAAATTTTTCTTCAAAAGATTTTAATTTAAATTGCTGAGTCTATGTCAAACAAACAAATAACCTGCAATGCTAATCCAGTGATCCAGGATCAGAGGAAATTTTTAACCCTTTAAGGAAATTTTGTGGAAAAATATTCGATTCATTTCAGTTTTAACAAAACTGGTATAAGTTTGAAAAATTTACAATATCGAATTGGAGAAAATGTTTTTTTTATTTAACAAAGTATTAATGTTTCTATTAACCATCTGTCATCAAATTACAAGGATGCAATTATTTTTCAATTCTGTTTTTTCCAGCAGAAAATCACATAGCTGCCAATTAGTTATTAAAAAACATTTACTTTTTTCCTTTATTTATACCTTCTGATTATTGTTCAATGCTGTTGTTTCAAATTTCAGACTTTATACTTCGTCACAAATTGGAAAATTGATTAAAAAATAAAAATCTTATGACTAAATCGGAAGAATTGGCAGCTATGAAATCAACACTGCGATGGATTTCTGTCTCAGGCAGAACTTCCACCAGTGTTTTACATTGAATATCAAGATGAAAAAAATTCCCAACAAAAATTATAACTTTGTTAGATTTTCATTATGAAACAAACTCAAGATATACATAACAAGTGCAAAGATACTTTTTGACGATACTTTGATGGATAATTTTAAGGATCTCAACAAAAGTAAATATAGGAATGAGCAAGGATTGTTAACCTTAACAATACACATTTTTAATCAAATGGTCAAATTTAAGAAATCATAGTCGGAACTGGAAAAAGTTATAACCTTCCCCCGAACCAAACCGAAATTTACCCGAACCTTATGTATTGCACCTATGGAAGCTGGCAGTGGCTTCCCCCGAACCAGGTTCACAGGTTCGGGCACTTTTTCCAGGACCGATCATAGTAATGCATTAACAGAATTAAATCTTTTTTCTTTATTTAAAAAAACATATAGTTAAAATTGTGTTACTTACATCATAACTAGCAGAACACTCATATGCATACAATATTATGGTGTCTGAAAGTTGCTGGTTGAATCTAGTCAGTGCTAGAATACAATTCCGCAATCTGGCTATATTTTCTCGATCAACTTTAGACACATACTGAAATAAAAAAAGGGAAGAAATGAAAAAAGTCATTTCAAAACTTTAACCGTACAGTAACAGCAAATTAACATTCAGTTGTACTGAGTCATATTAGCAAATATAAAAAATTCTAGCAGTATAGATAACTTCATTTCACAAGTCATTAACAGTTAAAAACATTCACATTAACATGATGACTGACAACCATGGAGATTTAACTGTTAATATCATCATTATTAGATCCTAAAATAATAATCTACTCAGTATTATTACCTCAGGATCCAATAATAATGATATTAATAGTTAAATCTATTTGGTTGAGTGTCATTATTTAAGCTGTGGGTAAACATGGCAGCTGGAGGACTCTTATCGAAGCTGTGTCTGTTCATTTCTAAACAAAATAATGATATTGACAGTTTTGCCAAATGGTTACTGACATCGATAGAGAGAACAATTGAAGACCTTGGTCAATCTGAGAAATCATTTATTAAGAAAGACTAAGTATACCTCTAAGTTTTGCACAAATCCACCAGTTTCAACATCCTCTACAGACATAGGGGCAAGCCATATGTATCCGTTGTTGCTGAGGATAAGCTGGACCCCGCTCACGATGTTGTGGAAATGGGTCTTTTTCCTGAGTACTAAAGATGAAGGAACCTTCACCAGCTGACCTTGTGAAAGCTGAAACATGGATAACAGAATAAGATAATTATGTATTTAATTAGATCATGAAGTTGGAAGAAAGTTGGTTAGAGGTTGTTTCTTTATGGTAAAAAAACAATATTGATTGAAGAAGATTGTTGTTTGGGAATCAAATAATTTTTTTGTCGAATATAATGCAGAGCTGCCAACCTGATGGGGGAAATAGGAGTACTTTCATAGACTACTTACACATGGAAGCATAACCACCTTTTTTTCAGTCTCGATTTAAAACTCCAGCCACTTTTTTAGTTCACACTCATCTTACTTTTAATAACATATTTTTTAAATGACTAATTGTTCTTAAAATGGGAGTATCCTTTTATTTTGCTTGTCCTTTACGATTGCAACATACGTTTTTTTTTAAATGGGAAAATCAGTTTTTAGGGAAAAATCGGATTAACGGGGAAGAAACCAAAAATAGGAGTAACTCCGATAAAATTGGAGCACTTGGCAACTATGATAATGAGTAAAATTTAAAAAATTTGTCAAGACCAATTTGAATTTAGCCTTTTCCTTAAGAAATCTTTTTTATTACTCCCTAACAACCTGTGAGTTAATTATATCTTAATTTGACCCTTTGAAGAAGATAATTCAAATAGGATTTCCTTTCTAGTAAGACAGAAAAACTTATTAGCCATTACCAATATGAAGTAAATTCCTTTGAAACAGAGCATGAGGGAGAATATGTACTTACTTTTCCATACTTTAAACTTCTAGTATGTAGAGATAAAGAGCCATCAGAGAACACAGATTGTACTTCAGCCTAAAACTTGAGTTAAAGATCACTTCTTTCTTTCCATATAGTTAATCAGAATAAAACATTTATCTTTTTAATAAACTAAATAAAAAAATAAACTTTAGAGATTTCTTTTTAGTAATTAAAATTTCCTCAGATCTTTGACCCTTTTAGAAATCAACTTGCATCAAAGCTTTATCTATTCTTATAGAACATAAAAAGGTTGAATTTTATAATGGTTCCATAGTCTACAACAGGTTGTTAGGTGCAAAATCACAAAAGGATGCCCATTTTATGTTTTTTTTATCATTGACTTAAAAGTTTGTTTTTAAGTTCCATGAAAAAAAGTCACTTAAAACATACATAAGCACTTTTTTTTAAACTTTTTCAGGCAATGAAATATTGGAATATGTGCCCTTCATCATAGGCGTAACGAGGGGGGGTTATTGGGGACATAACCCCCCCCATTGCATCGCTCCCTGAAACCCCCCAAAAGTAACTTCAAAACACTTTTTAGCAGGCAAAAATTCATAAAAATTCCGGGGGAGGCCCCCGAACCCCCCCCCCCTATTTTTACCTCTTAGGTTATGGAGTAGCTTTGTTTTCTATGGTGAAAAATTAAAAGGTTTTTATTTCGAGAGGTAGGTTGAATATAACCTGAAATACCCCCTGAACGTAGCAAGGGCTTATGTCAATCTTTATGTCGAGGAGGGACAAAATGTAGTATACAAAAATTAGCTGATATTTTAAATGAGGAAAATTTCTTGTGGAAGACTCCCAATTAAAGTAATATTCAGTGCTAAAGTTGTATAGGGTAAAAAATTCATATATCCTCTGAAAATTTTGAAAATACACAGTAAGTAGCTTCACAATGTGTAATAATATGTCCCTCTTCCGCTGAAAAATTCCATACTATAAGACTCTACCCCCGAAAAATCTACCATGGATAAAAAGAAGCCACAGATTACTTTGGGTCCACCACTTGACTTTTAATTTTGATTACGGTCCTCAAGGACTTAGAAGTTGGAAACCCCTGTTTTAAAACATTAAGAACTGAAAAATTTT
The DNA here is from genome assembly GCA_024610705.1 of Tetragnatha versicolor. NCBI lineage: Eukaryota > Metazoa > Arthropoda > Arachnida > Araneae > Tetragnathidae > Tetragnatha > Tetragnatha versicolor. The sequence continues at coordinate 10,503,003 of JANDEH010000015.1, forward strand.
CCCTAGAAAATTGTGCGGTTTTCAAGGAACCGTTCTTTTCGGATTGAACCCAAAGAGCCTCAAAATGAGCTTAAACACTATTTTTAGAGACAAATTTTTTTTAAAATTTCTGGGGGAGCACCCCCAAACCCCCCTCTGAAATTTTGAGGTCTTTTATACTGTGTTTTACCATTGAAAATTCAGCCTCTTAAATGAATTTTTAACCTTTGGAAATTTATAATTTATATAAATACATTTAAAAGCTATTTCTTGATTGCTCTTTCAAAAATACCATGAATGAAAAATTATAAACTATCATTTAATTTAAAGCTAATGATTATAGTATACCTATATCATGAGAAATCTTTTTTGGAAGGGAGTGATATATTGAAGTGGTTCACTGGTAGGATTAACACCCCCCATGAGTCAACTCTAGTTACGCGACTGCCCTTCATATCCATTGTTGATAATTTTTACAAAAATGTAAACTTAAAAATTTTATTTACTTTAATAATCCTTATGTGTGACATAAAAGGAAAAACTTTCACAGCCGGAATTATTAGGATAAAATATTTTATTCGGGCTATAAGGCCGTGGTCGGGTGTTAAAAGGATTAAAAGTCAACGTTTCGTTCACAACTGCGGTGAACATCATTATAGCCCGAATAAAATATTTTATCCTTATGTGTGTGGTTCAGTGGCGGATCCAGGGGTTGGCACTCAGGAAAGTGACCCCCCCCCCTTGGAGACCCAAAAAGCATACTTGTATAAAATAAAAACCTTTCTGCGAACTTAAATTTTTTCCTAAAAATTTTCTGCAAGGATTTTCACATTTTTAAATATCTCTCTCTAAAAAACCCATTATAAAACCTGAAATACCCAAATTGCAGGGATGAGTTTATCTAAACATGAAAAAAGAGGAAAAAGCGCGTGAGCTTAGTTATGTATAATTTTGTTTAATGTGTGAAACAAATAATTTTAACAAGAAAATTTTTAATTTTACTGGGTTATACTCGGGATGACTTTAAGAACTTTAAACTGGCATTATACTAGTCATTAATATTGATAGTCTAGATAAAAATATCTTTAGACAAAGAAAGATACACATATTTCACGTTATCTTCATTTGCATGAAAATAACCAAAATGCAACTAAAATCAGATGAAAATTTAGGAAATCAGTTAAATACAGTAGAACCCCGATTATCCGCGAGCGGTTGATCCGCGGTGCGGATTATCCGCGAGTGCCAAGAAAACAATTTTTTAATGATGAGCAAATTTTAGATGAGATTAGAGAGATTTTAGATGTAGAGCAAAGGTTTCTGTTGTACTGTACATATTTTAAAAGTTTTTCTTTTCATGTTTTTTGTACCATAAAACATAGTTTTTATGCTGAAATATTTTTTTCGTGTTTTCACGTCATTTTTAGTCTTTTTTCGGGTTATCCGCGATTTTCATTATCCGCGGTACCCTTGCCACCCAATTACGCGGATAATCGGGGCTCTACTGTACTAGGATAATTTATTGATTACTTTAAATATAATTAAATTACTGAATTTTTTTACCAATAAAATTTTGCTCAGTGAAGAAAAAAGTCAAATGAATTTTTAAAAGTATTATTAGAATCTCAAATCATATCAGGTATGTAATACAGGTTATAATCTATTTCCCGACTTTCGCGATTCCGATTCTTCCTAAAATCGCGATTCCACGGATGGAAGCATTTGGCGAAAAACATAAGAAAAATTTATCGATCAAAAATAAATTCTGCAGAAAAATTTCTGAAAAAAATTTTTTTTTGTAGTTTTTCTGCAGCGGGCAAAATTTTCTGCGAACGCCGTTCGCGCGTTCGTGTATATTATACAAGTATGCCAAAAAGGTTCTCAAAATGAGTAAAAACCCAACTTTAACAGGTCTAATTTCAAAATTTTTTCTGGGGGAGGACCCCCATACCCCCTATTAGTTTAAAAATGGGGTATTCAGTGTTTATTTTTAGGAAATCCCCAATATTTTGACATCTTGGGTCAAAAAGTAAAGGTAATAGTGTTGAAAAGTGCCCCCCTTATACTCAAAACTTTTCTAAAAATGAGTTTATATAAATCCTACTTTTATTTGTTAAAATTTAAATTTTTTTCTGGGGGAGGACCCCCATACCCCCCAATGGTACCACAAGGGGTTCTTGTCTGGAAAAGTGCCCCCCCTGGAGCCGTGCTGGATCCGCACCTGCTTTATAAATAGGAAATATCCAAGAGGAAAGTAACTAATATTTTTAGGGTGTAAATATGAGATGGCATAAATCATGAGAGTGCCTATCTCTGAAGGGATTCTTGCTCCAAAAACTTGTTGAAAGTATGTATATTAAGACTGGCATGTAAAGGTCAATGTGTTACAAATTAAAATGTTTAGTAAAACAAAGCAAAATTGAGATTGACCAAAAGGATACACTAATAAGATCCCCAACTTCTAAATGATGCCTCATCATGAGCTCGTCTTCTTCAGTTTTTCTTCTCTATAAAAGAACAACCACAATTTCAATATCAACGCAGGAGTGAATGGTTTAAGTTTTTAGTGTTCACTTTTGAGAATAAATAATAATTTTTGCACATTAGGCAAAATTTCATGTAATCCTAGAATTTATTGCATTTCTTCACATTTGAAAACAATAGTGTTTCATTAAACCGACTTTCAAACAAAACAAAGTAATTTGCAAAGCCTCATTAAAAAACTTTCAAAATAAAGAGATAAATTTAAAAATAGTAATTAATTGATGGTTGGAACATTAAAGCTTTTTGAAAATAAATATTTTGTTAATAAATATTTTGGGAGAAAGGAATGTTTTAAGTAGAATTATTTGTGAAAGGGCCTTAATTTCCAACTGAATCAACCTTTATGGAAGGAACTACTTAGTTCTTTTAGCTTTAATCAGTGCTGCTGTACTTAACTGGAGGAAAATATTTGGGGGGATACTCAACTTTTTTAACCAAAAATACCAAATTTTCAAGGGGGGGACAGCTAAGATACTTTGGATGACGGCATCCCTGTCAAATATCAGCACTGGATTTAACAATCCCAGAAGCTTACCAGTTCACCACCAGGTAAATTAACAGACGAGAGCAATAAAATGCCGTTGAGCCGGGCATTCAGATCCACGCTCCATCTCTTGTGCTGGACTTCCACAATCCTTCCAACTACAACATCCCCAACTTCACCGTTATACCTGAAATATTAATTTTAACAGAAAATAAGACAGGGCTTGATTAAAAGAGAATGATATGCTAATACAGTAAAGCTTAAATTAATCTAAGCCCTCATCATCCGAGTTCCCGTATTATCAAACTTTTCTTCTTGTTTTTTAAAAAGGCTACAATATGTAAAATTAACATAAAACTTTAATTTAAGACATGGTCATTGCATCTAGTTTCTCTGAATTAAGACAGATGAACAAGGTAATCTCAATTTCGGTTCAAATTACTAAGCATATAAAAAACTTTACCAGGCAGTAATTTTAACAATGTACACACACAAAAGCAGTAAAAAAATACAGTGATAAACCCAAATATAATTACTTGTACGAACATGCTAGAGATAAGTGAGAAAAGTTATGGAGGCATACTAACTTTGGAGTTAGTAACTAGTAAGTATACAATTTAAAAATTATTAACATGAAGTAGTTAAATATATAAAAGTCAGAATGGCATTACTATTAGGTGAATAGTGAAGACTAATTCACTCTTCACATTAAAATTTCATACCTACCTCGATCTGAGTGGTCGAACTGAATACAATTTGTTGATTCTCTCGACAGTTCCAGCAACAGTGGCACATATTTTCCCCTCTGAATCAAGGGTGGTACCATGACCTCTGAAAATTAAGCAAGGAATAAAAAAATTTTTTCAAACCAACTGAAGGAGACTTTTTCTACCATTAAAAAACAAGATTGATGGATGTTTGACCTGATTTTCACAAAACTTTTATCTGAGGGCTCCTTTATAATACCATAGTAGTTTAAAGGGAGAAGAGGATTCCATACATAATACAATGGCCACTGTAGGCCAATGAGATTTTACTGCAATGGTTGATTTTTAAAAAGTAGGTGGATTTTTTTGTGCACCGCCAATCACTCTTGGACACTACTATATATTCAAATATCCACAAATTTTTCTCATTTTTAATTATAAACTGAACAGTTATTGATCTAATTGTTGATGTTCCCGCTAAATAGCGCCATGCTCTTTAGGACCACAAATAAGTAGAGAACTTGCTTAAATAATTTCAAACTCATAGATTAAAATTATAATTTAGACCAATAACTGATTAGTTCATTAAATGATTAATTAGATCAATAACTGATTAGTTCATCATCAAAAATCAGAAAAGTTTGTCAATTGAATATCTTATGGTGTTCAAAGTGATTGGCAATATTTAGAGGGAACGTTAATACAATTGAACCTACCATGTTTCCAAGAATTTCAAATACTTCCTAGGTACTATTTATAATAATCAAAATAATTTAAGCTTACTTCAGTAATATTTAGGGATAGTATACCTAACACAGGGGTAGAAGTGACTAAATAAAAATATATAGGATTTTTCAAAAAAATATATAGGACAAAAATAAATTTTTAATAGTTAGGTAACAGGACTAATGCCACTTTTGTATCAATTTTAAGTGTTTGGTATTTAGGCTTAAAACCACAAATTTACCAAAAATTGGCTAGAATAAGAGTCAAACTATATTACAACTAAATACTTTCAAACTTTGAACAAAAAAATTTTAATGTATTTAATTTTAAAAACACTTTTTGTAAAACCGTAGTTAAATTAATCGATAATGCAAAAAGTAAAAATGCATAAATGGAAAATCTAAACAATTGTGGGGTTTTTTTGTTTAAAAAAAATTCCAGTAATTTTAAAATCTAAAAAAAATTACCCAGAAAAGATGTTTTAAGATTGTTTCCTTGATAAAAAAAACTATTGAATAATACTTTATAATACTACTTTGCTTTCTTACATAATAGCAAGCAATTTTAGTGTGGTTGATCTTTTAATATGCTTGCTAAAACTGTCCATATTTTGGACACATGTTAACACTTCTTCCAAAAAAAAGTTTTGAAGTCAAGAATACCGACATGAGACTACGGGCAGATTTAGGTGGTGAACCCTGGGGGGCATACTGGAAAATTTGGCAAGCTGTCCCTGATGGCATGATTTTCATGATTCCTGATGGCATGATGAACATGATTTTCTCTATAAAAATGTTTGTTTTCTCAAAAAGTTGGGAGAGGAACATTGAACCCCCTTAAATCCGCCCATGCATGAGACACGAAATTCGTGCGCGACCGTGAGCGAATAAAGTTGTGTGTGTGTGTGTTTTTTCTGCCCTCATTGAATCTGAAAAACCAACTTTATAGGCAGAACCCCAAATAATAATTGAAAACTTGATACGATTTTAGGACTTCTGAATGATTACTAAACATCCTGTAATAATTAAAAAGCCACCAAAAATTTAAAATTTTAGGTATTTAATAAGCATCAAAAAATTTTTCATGGAAATTCAAGACTTAAATTTAAATTTTGAATATTTGAACTCGAAAGTAGAGTCGTTTGATGGAATATAGGATTATTTTTTTAAATATAGGATTTATAGGACGCTTTTTCCATGTTTTTTGAAAATATAGGATTTATAAGAAATATAGGACGACTTCTACCCCTGCTAACATAGTATGAGACAAGATAATGGAGCAATTTAACACCCATCAGCATCAGTGTTAAATCCTTGTTTAAACAAGGATAATAGATACCAGAGTACACAATAAGCTAACTTAACTTTCTTTAGCTGTTGGCTAACTGAGGGTGATGGCTCTGCATATGGTTGAAAATTTTTAACCAAATAAAAACCATAGAAGCTACAAATAATTTTAAACTGCAAGAATTTTACATTACTGATTCCTTATTAATAGGTTATGTATACCTAGCGATAATTTATAATGGTAGTAGCATTAACTCCTTTCCAGAGCACTAAAGTATCAAAACAAGTTAAGACAAGATCTAACAAGACAAGATCTATCCCATCACCAAAAATCACGGGAATAAATTTTCTTAAAGGAAGTTGGATAGGCAAAGAGAAGATTCCTTAGATTCTCAATAAAGAAAAGAAAAAATAATCAGAATTCGAATGGAATTTATCGAACCTCATAAAGTCGGGATCCGATGAAACGACACATCCAGGAGTGACCAGTGGGATATCTTTGACAGGAGGTTCATCCTCTTCAGCTAATTTGCTAAGTTTAATGACAAACATTTCCCTAATGTATGTTTTACTAGGATAATATACACCAAATATATTAGAATCAAAAATTCAAAATTTCTCCCAACCCAAACGACAACAATTCAAACCATGTGTTTGTGTTGAAATTTGTTATGTTGCCAATCGGCGAATCCACAGTTCAGTTATGTAATATTTTATTTGGATTTATGAATTTGTCAGCGGAATTCGTTTAAATTTATCATTAATCACAATAACTGAGATTTTCCTTTGTAGTGTAAAAATATCCAAATTCATAATGTTCTGATTAATTGAAATTATGATAATAATAAAATAATAAGTTCACTGCCACCCATAACTGAGAAAATTCTCTGTTGTGATTTTTGTCAATATTGTGTCGTTGACTTCCACATGTTAATAAATTTAACAGGGTTTACTATTGAATTTTACGAAAATAAATCTGATTATTTTGTTAGAATACTAACATGAGTGCTCCAACATTTAATGATGCGACTGATGATGAGCAGGTATTATTGAACGATCCTTCTTTACCTCACGTACCTACTTCTCAGTTATCAGCATGGTTTATATTCAAGTTAAATTAATAATAATATTCAGTTATAGCCTCTTTTCTCGCATTTTTTTTCTTTCATGAACCCTAGTAATAATACTTGCATCGTGCCGTTTGTTCAAGGAGACCATTCAACAATTTGAATACCCCTCTCCTATAAACATTTGTATCATAAAATTGTTAAAACTATACTCTGTTCCACCCTGAGTTCAGGGGTGCAGAAAATGTTCCAAGATCCAAAATTTCCCCAGAACACAATTTTTTCTCTAAAATTTCCCCCAAAATGAAATTTCATTAAAAATAGTTTATTCAGTTCTTAATTTTCTTTCAGATTCAATAATTTTCAAATAATCCATAAATTTAAATTTTAATGATCTTTATACTCTTTTTTAGTCTTTCTTACACACTTATAATCTTTGCTCAAAAAAAGTGCCCCTTTCCCAAAAATATGAAAAATTTTCTAATTATCTCAAATTTTAGCTACCTGTAAATTTCTCCTTAATGAACTCAACATTTTAATTAAGAACATCGATGTGATTGAACAAGAACGCTATTAATAGTGAAAATTACCCATTTTACCACGGATAGATTTCTTTTCCTGCATACCAATCGAAAAGCAAGGAAAAGCCAACATCCAGGTTAAGAACCTAGAAAATTAAATTTTTTAGCGCAGATCCGTAGTTTTTCCTACTCTACATCCGTAACTCCACTTTTCTCAAGTTGAAATTCGAGGTTATGATGTAGTCACAGCACAAAATATCTTTTTTTCAGCTAATGATGTTGGATTTTTTAGTTTTTCTTTTTATCTTGGGGAAAAATTTCCCCAGAGCTGCTCGAATTTCCCCCGAACATCGTTCGGGCGTTCGGACATATTCTGCACCTCTGCCTGAGTTCACACTGAAGAAAAGGCTTCGGTGACTGAATTACAGGTACTGCTTTAGAATAAGTCCACTTTTTGAACTGTCGCCAAGTTGGCGGTATTTCATAGCCAACAGGCCGTGAAAATGTAGGTAAACATGGCAGACGGGTTTCAAATACGGCGGCCGGTGCCAAGGTCACCAAAAGTGGACTTATTCTAAAGCTGTTCCGAATTACAGCCAGGAAACCGGTTCCCATCCAATCAGCCAGAATAGGCTGCCCGTCCAACGCCGTTCTACCCGGCTTTACCACGGACTATATCCATTCGTTTGGATTCAAAGACTTTCAGCACATGATTAAATTAAGTTATTTGATAAAAATCCAAGGAACAGCCTCAGAATAAGTCTGCTTTTGGCGACCTTGGAACAGGCCGCCGTGTTTACCTACGATTTCACGGCCTGTCAATGTAAAATACCGCCAACTTGGCGACCATTCACAGGGGTGCATCCAGGATTTTTTGCCAGGGGCCGTTTTAGGGAATTTTGTGAAAAACTTAATTGAATTTTGTGAAAAACGGAATTGAATTTTGTGAAAAACAGAATTGAATTTTGTGAAAATAATTTTTCATTCTAAAATAAGGTCCCATTTCTGTAAATACCTTATTTTTTAAAATAAAATTACACTGAGGGAGTGCGTATAATTCTCAAACGGCGGCTCGGAATTTTGTGAAAAGTCCGTTTTTGGGAACCGGAATTTTGTGAAGGGGCCGTTTTTGAGGATCAGAATTTTGTGAAGGGGCCGTTTTCAGCCTCAATTTCTTTCTAGACCCTGATTCACCCCTGATTCAAAAAGCTGACTTATTCTAAAGCTGTACCAAATCGTAATAAACTATAATGTATGACACATTTTTACAAATGTGTCTGCATATTCCTTATTTTAAATTGCAATACAAGCTAGTACAATTTTTTCGGGCTGATTGGTACAACTTCTGCTTTTCCCAACAGTACCAACTTAGGGTAAAACAGATTTTTTATAGCTTTTATTTTTATGAAACGGTATCTTCTAATTTGTAATCCGACTTGATACATTGTGACTTTTTGTCTTTCTCTGATTTTTACCAGTATCAAGATTTGCGATGCTACTTGAAAAGCCTTGGTGCCAATATTTCATTAGAGAATTCAGATTCAGAGAAAGGCTTTTTGGTTGATTTGCAGGATGTTATTGGTGCTTGTGATTTGGTTCTTAAAGAGGCTTCTGAAGCCGGTAAGTGTTTTTTTGTTTATTAAATCTGTAGAAATAAGGCTAAAAATTGCTTTTGGTACAGCTCCTGCATTAAAAAAACGTTACAGTTTTTGTTTTACAGTAGTTACGTTACAGTCTTGGCCATGGGCGGGGATACAAAGTCTGGCACTTGTAAACCATTTGGCTGGATTGTCGGGGATTCTCTGATTAAGCAGGAGGTGGTGGCAGCCCCCACAACCATATAAACTTTTGGTACTCTCTCAGAATACCGGCGCAAATCTCGCCAAGCAGATTTTTTGGGGACAGCTCACACATTACCTTCCGAAACAGAAACAAACACAATGGTGACTTTATCCCTTGTGCTGGGATTTTGGAAGAGTACCAAACATTTAAATTTTCTTCTGATCTTAGAATTCAAAATTTTATTTTCTATTGGAGTGCTTGTTCAACTGAGTTTTTTCTGTATTTGAAATTACCAAATCAAGATGCTCCAGAAATTGCGGAAATTAGTAGTAGTAGAAATTAATAGAATTATTTTAGTTTGAAAAATCTGGCAAGAATGCAACTGCACCAAGTAGTATTTAAGTATTTGTAGTATATTTAAAATATAACATTATTTTGTTTTCCAGATGCTGAATGCACTTTGAACAGCATCGTGTCATTGTTGATAATGGTGCCTGTGATGGAAAGTGAACCCTTGGTTCATACTTTTTGCAACAAACTTACAAAAGCCCCTACTCAGAAAATGCGATTTGTTTGCTTTAAAGTGTAAGGCATTAATTATACATCTTGCAAAATTTACAAAGCATTTTAGTTTTAAAATAAGCATGTTAAACCATAAACCAAACAAGAAAAGTGAAATTGGGTATTTTAGGATTAGCCAGACACAAGGGGTTTTATGCTAAATTGCAGAAAAATAATCAAATATTCAAAGGAAACACCGCTAAAATATTTTCTTTCAATATTTGCGGTATTTTATTGCATTAATAAGTATATTTTAATTTAATATATAATAGTATATTTTTGTGTAAATAATAAAACATTGCTAATGTAGTCCAGTTGAAGAAATTAGCCCATTGATATACCATTATAAATTTATATTCAAACAACGTTAACGGTTCAATATCTACTAAAAATATATCTAAAATTTACACCACCATAAATAATTTTATGATTGTGTTAACCATTTCACTAATATTTAAGGGAGTCACCTTTTCTATCTATTTCCTAATTCCTTAAATTTGACAATTATTTACAGTTAACAAAGTATTTGCATGCATAGTAGAAGAAGCCTAATCCAAGAAGTGTTTTTCCATAGTATTATGTTATATGCGGACCAGTACTTTGCCAATCTGGTCCTCGACACAAATGACTGGTCTGCCAAATTAAAAAGTAAAAGTTTCAACTTTTTAAAGTAACTACTATTACATTTGAAGGGAATTTCAATAATTTGATTTTAAAAATCATAACATATTCACACAATTATTAAGCTTACAAAACGTAAATGTTAAATTTATGACAAATAAACAATATCACTAAATAAGCCAATAAGTTTGAAAATATCTTATTTAGTAAATACTGTTTTGTGATGAATTGTTAACAGTGCACTCATTAACATAACACTTCTAATTAGTAGTTTCACAGCAAAAACAAACCTCAGATTAAACTGAGGAGTGGGATATTTTTTTCGTCATTGGTCTGGCAGATCAGTGATTTTCTGACCTTAGTGGTCCGGACCTTTTTTTAGTGGTCTCGGACCAGTGGACCACCGCCAACTTCAAATGCTGTATAGTATATGTTACGGGCAATGTGATAAATTCAATGGCATTTATCAATGAAATTTATCACTTTGCCCGCCTCCACTCTGGGCATTATTAATGATGCCCGATTTATCACATTGCCCGTAATATGTATACCATCTAAATAAAATATTGTTTCTTATTGTGATTTTCATAATCTAGTAACATGAGTATTGCTTTATGATTCAGATTGCAAAACCTCTTTGCTGGCATTGGAGAGCATTCTTTCTTGTGTTATGAAGTGTTCTACAACCTCGTTAGAGTTGCTGGGCAGACAGATAGCATCAGTCTCATTTTCAAGGACCTGGGCAAAGTATTATTTTATTTACCCACAATAAATTTTAAAGGGATTTTTTCACCCCTTAACTACAGCATTAATTTCAAGAAAATGGTCATAAAAGGTTTTTTTCATTCCAAAAAATTTTATAAAATAAGTGTATAAACATTATATGGCTTTATTTTTAGATTGAGCTTGAAAGATTGTATTAATTTTTTTTTAATTTTAACAAGCACATAAGACACACATTATCTGGTTTTGCAAACTTTTTGATTATTTTCTTTTCTCTTAAACTTAATTCTTGTTGTTTCCAAGATTTCCTATGCTAGTTCGATATAGTTGTGATTGCCGATAGTTAGGTTCTAATCTAAGATTTAAATTTGGTACACTATTAACAAAATTGTCTGAAATCAAAATGTAGCTGAATGGCTTATCATATTCTATCTAAGCTGCTTTTGTAATGATTTATTGAGTTTATTTATTGGCTCAAAAATATTTGGATTATTTACTCATTTCTGCCCCTTTTTTTCTATTTTAAACATCAAGTGCCAGCATCTACTTCATGAAGTTTGTTCTGAGCTAAAATATTTTTTCTCTTATCCCTTTTTTAAATATAAAGTTATTATAAATCTTATCAAATTTATAGATTTTACTACTTAGAGAATGCTAGAGAAGAAGTTGCCTTGAGTTAATTTGTAATCATACTTTCAAGTTCTATAATATTCCTATTATCAGGGATGAGTTATTTCCGCCCTGTGGCGGAATTCCGCTTTTTTTATTTTTTTGAAAATTAAGAATTCCGCTTTTCAAGGAAATTTCCGCTTTTTGTAATCCTGAAAAAATCCGTTTTTTCGTCTCCTTCTACTTCAGAGAAAAAAACTTCCGCCATCTCCCGGTACTTTGTCTTCGGCATTCCTACCTCGCACGCGCATCGGCGATAGGTTCGTACAACGCAGCCTGTAAAGATGGCTTCTTCTCGTTCGTTTACTGTATTATGGAAAAACTTTTTTTTCTTGCTGTTTCTAGCATGCAACCTAGAGATGGACGTAACCTTCGGTAAAGTCGGCTCGTATTTGGGTATTGTGGAAAAACTTGAGCCTTTTCATTGAGAGATATTTTGGATGCATAACCTGCGGCCCGCGAACTGATTTGGATTTCTTCAGATAATCCAACTTTTTAAATTTTCCAGATTTCCGAGAAATATTACGAGTTATGGCGTGAAAAAGTCGGAAAAATCGCGTTTTTTCGCGTAAGTTTCGTTTTGCTCGCGGAGTATTCCGTATCATCATCCCGTGACTACTTTCTTGGACGGCCGTGGTGGGCGCCAAATTGAAGTCCGTTTCTTGCATCTCTATTGCGATGTAGAAAAACCAACTTTACAGTGGTCAGAAGCCAAAAAGTCCGGTGTTTTGGATCATATTCTCTGAAAATGTCGAAAAATTGCGATTTTTCGCGAAAGTTCCGTTTTTCCTGTGCCTAGTTGAAGTTCGCTTTTTCTTACGTTCTAATTGCGATGCAGAAAATCCTAATAGGAGTCAGAGGAGACTAATAGGTCTAGTGAAACATCTCAGATAATTTTTTCCCGATTTTAGACAGCATTTCTTCAGATCTTACTTTAGGATCTAGATCTTATAAGTTGTAAATTTTTAGTGGAAAATCGCTTTGAAGCAACTTTATAAGAAAATAATGGAGTGGTTTTTTTAATCCTTTTAGATCATAATCTGTTTAAAAGATCAAAATATCATCAGGGGCATATATAAAGGGGCCAGGGGACCCGACCCCTCCTCTAAAAAAATTGGACTATGTGTCCAAAACAAGTTTAAACCCTGTGTTTTAGGGTCAAATTCCCAAAATTTTTCTGGGGAAAAATTCCCCCAGACCCCCTTTTGTGTACATGGAACTCTATTATTCACAACTTTTTTTTTATATTGAGTTTAAGAAAATGCAAATTTTACCTAAAAATATGACCAAAACTTAACAAAATTAGGTCTGACACTCATGTTTAATGCCCATTAATACCTATTAAGCTCTTGCTCGGTCTAGGAATTGATCAAAGCTTTTCCAGAGGATAAATCGGTTTAATTTTCTCAACAGCTTCCTGTAAACTACATTCTTTCTTAGTTTAAAAAATTATAAATAAAAAAATTACTTGGATATTTTAAAAAACTTATGTAATACATTTGTAAATTAAATGTATTATTCTCTATAAATTCATACATATCTGTAGAAAAGATTTTTTCATTTGATTTTTATCAAGTTAATTTAATATATGGTATGAATAAAAGGAATATAAAAATACATTTTGTTTTTCAATGTTGGAAGGTCTGCCCTTAATCTTAAGAAGGTTTAATAGGTTTTTAAACAATTCACTTAAATATATGCAATCTGAGTTCTTTGCTTTAAGTTCTTTTATAAAGCAAACAAGTATTTTCAATTAATATTATCTTGTAAACATGCTTTTGTTTGTCGAGCTATTGAGAATCAGAATATATGTTCTGCTTTAAGAGGATCTAAATAAAATATTTGACTAAATTCTAATTTGAAATGCAAAATATCAAACCTAAAACCAAAAAAATAAGCTACAAAATTTAAGTTTAGCTGATGCAATAACTGTTACAAAATGCTTGAAGGTGTGCAACATCCCCGATATGTGTTACGCGTAAAATTTTGGATTCAGCTTTTTTGTTTTTCACCAAACTCATCCCTGTATTATATTCACTAAACTGGATTCTTTTCACAGCTGAAAACCTGGCTTATTGAATTGAAAGTTGGAACTGAAAAGACACAAAAGCTTTTCCGATTGTTACATGAAGTTCTTGTTGAGTGCAAGCAAAGGTATGTTACTTGTATTACATGAATAATTACTAGGTTACTTGTTGTTTAACATAAATAGTTACTAGAAAACAGCTCTTACATGGTATTTGACAGAGTGTTAAGGTTTTCATTGCATGCCAGCATACTAGTTTCTTATTTAATGGTGTGATATTTTTTTCTGAATAGGTTCATAGCATTGAAATAGTATTTAATTTACATGAAACTAAGCCATAATAAATTATATTCAATAACAATTTGTTGGTAACAATTCATGAATTCCTTTTAAAAAGGCAAAGCCAACAATTTTAAATTTGTATCAAAGTTTAAATTTGTGTGATAAGAAATCTCTCAATATGTTAACTTCTCTGTTCTAAAGTTCTCAGTAGTTTCTGGGAGTTATGCTTCTTACAAGTAAGGCTTTTTGAAATAGAGTTCTGTACTTACTACTGGTCACAGTTGTCATTTGAATGTAGACTTTTAAATGATACAAAGTTATAAATTCTTTTTACAAACCAGCTCTATATTTAGGATTATTAATTGCTACAAGTTATCAATATATCTTATTATTTTAAGCATTTAGTTTTAAGGTGCCTGCCTACCTAAAAAACGCCGTTTTGGACCCAAAATTCAAAAAACATTTTATTATCTTATTTCAAAAAGCACATCTGTAGCTTTCCAAATCAGTTTAAATTTTGTCTTTATCTTTCCTAGAACTAAAGTTACAGAAATTTTACTTTCAGCTAAATAGGCATTTTATTAAGGAAAAAATAAAGACATTCGCGTTTTTCTCAGAATCACATTTTTGCTATTTCCCTTCTCCGCAAAACTGCATAACTCAAAATATTATGAATGAATTTCTATAAAAATTGGGGAAAATACTTGACATAATATGATTTAGGAGCCCTACTATTTTTTTGGTTGTGGGTGTAATATTTTTTATTTTATGAGTAGTATAACTTAAAACTTTACTGAATTTTGGTGGGTTTTTTTTTCATTTTTCACGTTTGGTTCTGTAACTTTTGATATTAAATAAATTTAGACATAAAAGTAGTAGGCCTCCTAAAATATAAGTTCACGAGGATAACAAAGTTTACAAAACAAAAATATCTTCATATGAATTTGAGTTATGTTGATTTGCGGAAAGACGTTTTTTTGTGATTTTCATGCATAAATTCTTCAATAATATGAAAATTTTAATCAATATTTAAATTTTTTTTATGTTATTCATAGTTTTTAGATGCATTTAATTGTATTAACCACAAATTAGGTCAAAATTTTAATTATTATAAAAAAAGCCTCTATAGGTAGGCAGGCACCTTAAGAAAGGTAATGTCCTTGTATAAGAAAAAAATCAATGCAGATCTTGTCTTTTATTTACTAAAAATAATAGTACTAAAGCTGTTAAAACATGACCAAAATTCCTTTTTGATTGAAGTTTGCTTCTTAAATTAATTTATTTTCTCTTTATAAGAAAAACACAAATTCTGCATTTTCTTTTTAGTGAACTGGCTGCCAGAGTAATGATTGAGCTGCTCGGTACTTACACCGAAGACAATGCTTCCCAAGCTAGAGATGATGCCCACAAGTAAGGTTTTTTTAATCCTTAAACATACAAAGGTGTTTCAAAGCCCCACTTCACACTCTTTTTAAGCATACTTGTATAATATACACGAACGCGCGAACGGCGTTCGCAGAAAATTTTGCCCTCTGCAGAAAAACTACAAAAAAAAAATTTTTTTCATAAATTTTTCTGCAGAATTTATTTTTGATCTACAAATTTTTCTTATGTTTTTCAACAAATGCTTCCATCCGCTGAATCGCGATTTTAGGAAGAATCGGAATCGCGGAAGTCGGGAAATCGCAACTTCTCCCGTTAAGGCGGCTTTAGACCACTCGGTTCGCGACAGCGATTCTGCGACAGCCGGTTCGCGACAAAAATTGACCCTCTTCCCTTAATTGAACAGCGCCATCTTTTGAGAGGTCGCCGAGTTACTGCGGCTGTCGAAATTCCCGAAAACCGCGGAATCGCTGTCGCAAACCGGTTGGTCTAAAGTCGCCTTTAGTTCCGTTTTTGCTCGCGGAGTTTACCGTCTCATCCGCGATGCTTTCTTGGACGGCCGCGGACGTTAAGGTGAAGTCGGCTTCGTATCGCGTTGTTATTGCGATGTAGAAAAAACAACTTAACCGTAGTTAGAAGCCAACAAGTCCGGAAGTAAAAAAATGGCAATTTTTCCCGAAAGTTCCGTTTTTCTGGCTTATGAGGTTTTTGTAAGTTTCCAAATTTTTGAAAGGCTACTTTGAGAAGCAACTTAAGAAAATAATTCAGTTTTTTTTAATAGAGTTAGATTTTAACCTGTATTACATATCTGATATGATTTGAGATTCTAATAATACTTTTAAAAATTCATTTGACTTTTTCTTCACTTAGCAAAAATTTTATTGGTAAAAAAAATTCAGTAATTTAATTATATTTAAAGTAATCAATAAATTATCCTAGTATTTAACTGATTTCCTAAATTTTCATCTGATTTTAGTTGCATTTTGGTTATTTTCATGCAAATGAAGATAACGTGAAATATGTATCTTTCTTTGTTTAAAGATATTTTTATCTAGACTATCAATATTAATGACTAGTTTAATGCCAGTTTAAAGTTCTTAAAATCCTCCCGAGTATAACCCAGTTAAATTAAAATTTGTCTTGTTAAAATTATTTGTTTCACACATTAAAAAAAATTATACATAACTAAGCTCACGCGCTTTTTCATCTTTAGATTGTTGACATAATCCAACTCCATGACGCCCCGCGCCGATCTCATTAACATATTTTCTGTTGTGGCCGTGCGCGCGCTGATCCCATTAGCCTTTGCGTCACGCCGTTTCTAATCCAGCAGTGACGATGACGTAATCGGGATCGGAGCACCGCGGTTAATACAAAGTGGATAAATACTGGAGCCTACGAGCTCTCTTTCTTCTTCGCTCTTTTTCATGCTAGCAGTACGTGGTACTGTTGTGGGTGGCTTTGTAATGATGGCCATCTTGTTGTGAAGTCACGATATTTTTGATAGATTTACTCTTGTTGCTTCATTCCTTTTGAATGACGGATGGATAACCCTTTTGGACTTAAATAAATCCTCATTGCATGAATATTGCGTTCTTCTTTTTTCACCGATTTGCCCAACCTCTACTGTGCTGTTCATTCTTCATGGGCTCTGCTATTTCAACGGGTCCATAATTCCCAACAAGGGTTATGGGCCCAGGCACTCTGGGCAAAAGGCGGTGAACTGAATTTTGGAACTTTTGAACTTCAGTATCGACACGGACTGACTTACTTGTTCCTGAACTGGGTTTAGAAAACCCTGCTGCCTCGTCGTCTACTGGTCGCCGGTGTCTTCAATGCTTTACTGGCCGTGTATTCCGAAGTCTTCCGGACTTTCCAAAGTTGCTCCGGACTTTCCAAGTTGTTCCGAACTTTCCAAGTTGCTCCGGACTTTCCGAGGTATCCCGACTGTCAAGGTCTCAAGAATTGGGAGCCATTGACTACGAACTTCGGAACTTATGCTGACGCAAAGTGCCAAGCACGTGCCTGGTAGTCTCGGCAAGATCATCGGCAACACGGAAGCTAAAGCTATGTATCCTTTTGTTAAAAGCAAAGGTGGACTAGTAATTTTTAGGTGATACTTTATAGTATTTAAAATCTTCTAGTCTGGTGAAGATTGCGACGGGGGCCGCGATTGCATTATCGCAGTTTGTTTACTTTTGAAGTTGCATGTTAGCGAGTTTAAAAGTGTTGATATTGATGTGTTTTTGAGCCTTTTGACATAGTAATTTAAAAGTTTATTCTTGTTTTGAGATGGAGGTCCAGAGCTTAAATGCAGATAATTGGTACACGTGGGAGGCCGACATAAAAGTTATGTTGATGGATAGGGGATGTTACTCGTTTATAGACGGCACTGAACCCCCTTTAGGTGATTCGCCCTCACGCAAAGAAGCTCTGGATTTCAATCTCAGGAAGAATAGGGCATATTCTACAATTTACTCTGCTGTTTCCTCACAGTTTAGAAATTTAATTTCTAAAGTATCTGACGGGGAAAAAGCATTTAATATTTTGAGGAGTTATTTTGAGCCAAAAACGAGGGCTCATGTGATTTCGCTTTTGGATGAATTTTTCTCGATCAGATTTGATCAAAATTCGGAAACAATTGCACTGTTTTGTGCAAGATTGGAAAATTGCGTATTAAGATTAAAAGCAGCGGGACATGAACTTGAACCGTTGTATCAGAGTTTTCAACTCATAAGATACCTACCACATGAGTTCTCGGGAATTGTACAAACGATTTACCGATGGGAGGATAGTGAGTTTACGTTTGAAAAAGTGGCGAAAGAACTCTGTTTGGAAGAGAACAGGTTAACCCTAACATCAAAAGATGCTAATTTAAGCAATGTAAACGGAGCTTATGGAACCTCTATTAAAAAGTATAAGAATCCTAGCTTGAAAAAGAAAGTAAATATTCAAAAAAATAACAAAAAGGTCGGCCCTTGTTACAATTGTGGGGAATTCGGTCATTTAAAGAGGGAATGTGATTCTAAAACATCGAAAACTCCGGGTTTAATTAATAATAAGGGAGACAATGCTAAAAGTTTTAAGGATTCAAATAAGAGTCGTTTTGTAGTTGAAAATGTTGAGGTTTTGATGAATCAAACTGAAACTCCCATCGATAAATTCAACTGGTGCATGGATAGCGGAGCAACAAATCATTTCTGTAATAACAAGGAATTATTTTATAATTATAAACCTTTAAAAGATGTAAACATGGTTATGGCGATAGGAGGTGTCGAGAGTCCTATAGAAGGGATTGGGGACATTTCTTTTCATGTAAATTTAAAGGGAAAAGATATGAAAATCGAAATCGGGGATGTGTTGTACTCTCCTAAGTTGCGAAGGAACCTAATGTCATGTTCAGAATTAGAGAGATGTGGTGCTCATTTCATAGGATGTAGGGGAAAATTGTGTGTATACACCCCAGAAGATGGACAATTGTTCTATGCAAAACGCAAAGATGGTCTGTATATTTTGAGACCGAGGTATAACTTGGAGAGTGCAACACATAAACATAAACATGATAAGTCTCCTATTGTAAAGGATAAAAAGCCATGTGTTTCTAATGTAAGCAAAAAGGAACAGGGAGGAAATCGGGGTTCGCCTGCTGGTTCGATTGGAGACATTGAGGTCTGGCACAAACGTTTTTGCCATGTTAATAGTGACTATATAATTAATGCAAGTAAAAATTCTAGTGTTAAAGGGTTACCTCTTTTGGACAAACTTAAAAAGGAATGTGTAAGCTGTAAATTGGCTAAGTCTAAAAGAAAATCGTATAAGTCAATTGGACAGATTAGGTCTAGAAAACCCTTGGAACTTTTGCACATGGATGTGTGTGGCCCAATGCCAATCCAATCAGCAGGTGGAAACTCATATTTCTTAACTATAATTGATGACTTTTCAAGAAGGGTTTCTTTATTTCCCATGAAGAAGAAATCCGAAGTTTTTGAAATTTTCAAAAGATTTTTAAAAAGGCAGGAAAGATTTCTTAATGCTAAAATCATAAACGTCCGAACAGACAATGGTATGGAATTCTGCCACCGGGAATTTTCAGAGTTCCTAGAAGAATTGGGAATTAACTATGAACGAACTAATATTTACACCCCACAGCAAAACGGTGTCAGTGAGCGTTTCAACTTAACCGTAATGGATAATGTAAAAGCAATGCTAAATTCCAGCGGGCTAAGTAACAAGTTTTGGGCTGAAGCGGCTTCTTGTTTTACTTATGTCTGGAATAGGGTTAGTCACAAAAATCAAACTAAAACCCCTTTAGAGTTATACAGTGGACATAAACCTTCGGTGTCCCATTTAAAAGTTTTTGGCTGTCTAGCTTATGTAGGGATATCAAAGCAAAAACGAAAGAAATTGGATATGAGGGCTTCTTTGGGAATAATGATAGGGTATGCGCGTACAACTCGGGGTTACCGAATCTGGTTAAGAGAAGAAGGTAGGCTAATTGAGACATCTAATGTTAGGTTTGACGAAAATTTAAATGGGGTAAGTGAATTAAATAAAAGGGGAAATATTGTTAGTTTTCAGTTTGATGACTTGTCTTGTTCAGATGACGAACCAGAGGTAAAAACTGACGTTTCTGGATCCGACGACAAAGAATCCGATTCTGAATCTGATCATGATGTCGAGACTGAGACTTCAGACTCGATATCTGTTCGGATTAAAGATGAGGGCTCGGAGTCTGAGGATGAGGAACCTCAGGATGGACTGTTGCCATGTTTATCAGTGGCCTGGATAAGACAAGCTGTTCCCAGAAAGGATAATATTAAAACGGATATTTATTATAATATTGAAGGTACAAAAATTAGGCTAAGATCGCCTAAAGATGTTGAAAACTATTGCTCTGCTCGTGGCATTAAGTATGAAAGGGAACTTTTTGATTTTAGCGGTAAAAATCATTTTTCTGGAAAGGTGTCGGAGTTTTTGAAAGATAGTTCTAGCAGTCAGGTAACCACAGAAGCACATCACATAGAAGTTAGGATCCCCAAGAATTATAAGGAAGCTTTAAAATCCCCCCAAGTAAAAAATTGGCAAAACGCGATGGACGAGGAAATAAATATTATAAAAGAAAGGGAAGTTTGGGATCTAGTTCCAAAACCTAAGGAAAAAGTCCTCGGTAATCGTTGGGTTTATAATACTAAAAGTAATGAAAAGGGGGAAATAGTAAGATTTAAAGCAAGGCTTGTAGCAAAGGGCTTTAATCAGGTTAAAGGGGAATCTTATGATGAGGTTTACAGTCCAGTTGTAAATTTCAGTGTTATTAGATTGTTTTTCGCGGTTCTAGTGGGTTTATTTGGCTGGTTACATTGCCAATTAGATGTTAAGTGTGCATATCTGTATGCTAGACTATCAAAACCTGTGTACATGATGCAACCGGTCGGTTATGTAAGTGAGGATAGGAAAGATTTTGTATGTTTACTAAAAAGAGCTTTGTATGGACTTCATCAAAGCGGAAGAGAATGGTACTTCGAATTGGACTCTAAATTGAAAGTTTTAAATTTTGTTAAATTAAAATGGTGCAACTGTGTGTACAGAAGAGGCAAGAATGTTTTTCTTTTGGTCTATGTCGATGACATAGTTGTATTCGGAAAAACAAAATATTATGTTGATGAAGTAATTGATCTATTAAATTCTAAATTTGACTTAAAAATATTGGGTAAAACCAAGAAGTTATTAGGAATTGAATTTGAAGAGTGTAAAGAAGGATTGTTCATTCATCAACAATCTTATATAGATAAAATTTGTCAAGGTTTTTCCGACTACAACTTTGGGCCATCGACACTGCCAATTGCCAAAGGTTGTGTTCTTTCCAAATTAGATTGCCCTTCTGACCAATCTGAAATATTAGAGATGTCCAGATTGCCATATCGAAGTTTATTAGGTTGCTTATCTTTCATTTCTAACAGAACTAGACCGGACATCAGTTATACAGTAAACATTCTGTCACAGTTTCAGCAAAACCCAGGTTTAAAACATTGGGATGCTTTATTAAAGCTTTTGGGTTATCTGCAATATACAAAAGAGTATAAACTAAAATTGTCCAATATTGAAAATTTAAATATAAAATGTTTTTCAGATTCAGATTTCGCTTCCAATAGGGACGATCGCGTTTCTATGGGAGGTATGATTCTATTTATAGATAATACTCCCATCGCTTGGCGTTCATTTAAACAGAAAAGTGTTTCACTATCAACTATGGAAGCGGAGTATGTCGCGTTGACTGAGTCTGCAAAGGAAGTAGTTTGGTTTAAAAACATATTTTTGGAATGTAGGAAAATATTTAATGTTAACTCTAGCTGTGTAATCTTTTGCGATAACCAGGCTGCTATAAATTTTAGCAATTCTGCTGTTGAGAACCACAGGACCAAGCATATAGATGTTAAATTTCATTTTTTGAGGAATCTTCTTTATGATAAGACTTTTGAGATAAAATTTGTTAGGAGTAAGGATAACATAGCAGATCTGTTTACTAAGCCTATGGTTAGGGAAAGTCTGGTCATGTTTTGTAAGAAGTTATCTTTGATGTAAAATGTATTTTTTTTGCTTGCTCCCTATTCATTGTATCATTGTGTAATTTTTTTATGGGATCTGCGTGGGACGCCATGGGGGGGCCGATTGTTGACATAATCCAACTCCATGACGCCCCGCGCCGATCTCATTAACATATTTTCTGTTGTGGCCGTGCGCGCGCCGATCCCATTAGCCTTTGCGTCACGCCGTTTCTAATCCAGCAGTGACGATGACGTAATCGGGATCGGAGCACCGCGGTTAATACAAAGTGGATAAATACTGGAGCCTGCGAGCTCTCTTTCTTCTTCGCTCTTTTTCATGCTAGCAGTACGTGGTACTGTTGTGGGTGGCTTTGTAATGATGGCCATCTTGTTGTGAAGTCACGATATTTTTGATAGATTTACTCTTGTTGCTTCATTCCTTTTGAATGACGGATGGATAACCCTTTTGGACTTAAATAAATCCTCATTGCATGAATATTGCGTTCTTCTTTTTTCACCGATTTGCCCAACCTCTACTGTGCTGTTCATTCTTCATGGGCTCTGCTATTTCAACGGGTCCATAATTCCCAACATAGATAAACTCATCCCTGCAATTTGGGTATTTCAGTAATAATGTTTTCTTTTTAGAGAGAGTGATATTTAAAAATGTGTAAATTCTTGCAGAAATTTTTTTGGAAAAAATTTAAGTTCGCAGAAAGGTTTTCATTTTATACAAGTATGTTTTTAAGATATGAAACCATTGCTTGTTTGTTGAATTACGGCCGTATTCTGAAGCCTCTGGCAACCTATGATCAGGTTCTCTTAGCACAAATCAGCTTGATTAGGTATTCCGAAGCACTTTGAATCAGTTGACCACTGTGTGTTAAGTAATCAACGCTCAGAGCATTGATCTGGGTAGGATCACCAATCAGAATCGAGTCTGGCTGGAGCTGCGATTACGAAAAAAACATGGCGTCGTCCGTCATCAGCTATCTGCTTAAATACACTTCACGTCAATATAATCGAAATTAGATTAGTATTTTAGAAATAAAATATTTTTGATTCACAGTATTCTTGAGGTGTGTGTTGTCGAGTCCAATGTTTATTTAAATGATTATTTCTAGTAATTAAAGTATTTTTCTCTATTGTTTTATACTGAAATTTTCTCGCGCGGCTTTCGCTCTGGTAGCTTGATGGTAAAACACTCGGCTATCATACGAGTGGCCCGGGTTCAAATCCCGGCGGCTGATAAAATTTTTGATTAAACTGATTAAGATTTCAATTTAATTTTATTCATCATGACCATTTTTTTAAAGGTAGCTAATTATTATTACTAAATTCTGTATTATTTTACTAGATTATAAATTATTTACCGACCGAAGTACAAAACTGATTCAATATTTCAAGTTCCCAATAATTGCTTAATTTGTTTTATCTTTTTACCTAATCTAAAGGTTAGAATATAGAACTCCAGAATTATGTTAATTAAAAATAAAAGATTGTTTTGATTATTTTCATTCAAATGCAAAAATAAAATCTCATCAGCTAACTACGGTGCTTTATTTTTTATTTGAGTTATATTCAAATCTAAATCGGATTCCATAAAGCAAATTTCGGAAATGCGAATATTCTGATTACATGTGTTATGTTTATTTTGTTTCATTTGTATTACTAAAACTTCAAGTTTCATATTCTTTCATTAATTTTCATTAAAAATTATTGACTTTTAAGTACAATCCGAGTGCTTTTTGTGTCGTACTTTTTCGCAAATTTCTTTCCTGTTAAATTCATCAATCAAAACGATCTCAACCAATCATGATTGAGCTTTTTTTATCGCCAGTGGTTTCGCTTGTTCGCCAGCTCTGGTGTTTCTGATTCACTTTAATCAGTTGACCAAGGTGCACAGACTATCAAATTTAACAGATCAGGGCTTTGCTAGTATTTGTGAATCAATTGATCGGCTGTTCAAGTGATTTAAATCCAAAAGCACAGACTACGGCCGTTACAGACTTATATTAAATTCACCATGCTAAATACATTTAGATTGTGTTCCTAAAATTTGATTTGGAACTAAAACTAGTTCAAAAAACTATCTTAAATTTAATATTTAAAGATAAATTTGTGTGAGTGAAATTCAACCAATTTCTAACCTTGAAAAAGGATAATCCGAAAATTTGATAATTTTTGCTGGGCTGTCCTGTAATTTTTGTTTTTTAATTAAATGACTTATTTTTTGAAAGATGATGAAATTCGCAAATTTTAAAACAACCCTTAAAGATTCATAAAAGTGTCCAATTATTTTAAAATTTATTTATGAAAGAAGTAAAATGCAAAATTTTAATCCAGGTTAAGATATAATGTACTGTAATGTGATCTAATTTTAAATTGAATGTGAATATGATTGAAAACTTTTATTTCATTACTGTTATGTTAGTTCAGTTTGTTCTTTTGTGTAGTACTATTATTTTTATTATAAAATTAATCTTATATAATATTAATTTTATAATAAAACCCTTTATAAACCGTATACTATCACTTTGTTTGGTCACATTGTAAAATCAATTATTTATGTGTAGAACCTTTTAAAATGTAGTGTGTTTTATAAAAATTTTATGATGTTTTTAGGTGTATTGTCACATCTTTAGGAGACCCTAACACATTCCTGATGGATCATTTGCTAGTCTTGAAGCCTGTAAGATTTCTGGAGGGAGAACTCATTCATGATTTGCTGACGATATTTGTATCTGAAAAGCTGTCAGCTTATTTGGCTTTCTATGCTGCAAACAAGGACTTTGTCAACTCACTAGGTAACCTTTCTTGTTAGGTTGTTTTAAGAATGTCTTCGCATCATGTAAAACAGGCCTTCACGACTTAAATTGCAATACAGGCCTAGTTTTGCTGCTTCTTGCTGCAGGCCGGAAATCGATCTGGGCCAATGTTAGAGTGCTAAGAGATAAATTAAATTTTTTATTGATTGTTCATGACATTGAGAGATTGCAAACAGTTAAATAGTACAAGGAAACGCAAGCAAGGCACAGGCAGTCCATAGGCCTGATGTAAAAATTATTTTGTTTGGTATAACTATGAAATTCATTATTGTAAGGTATTTATTTGTCTTTGTAAGAAAACTAATTTTCAGCTTATAATAATTCATAGTTAATACTTAAAAAATTGTGTGGATTTTAATCTTCTGTATCTCAGGGTTCCTATGTATCACAGAACAACTGAAAAAGTCAGGAAATTTCAATTTGACCAAAAAAAGTCAGAAAAAATTCCATATTTCTGCTTAAAACCTGAAAAATCATACAGAACACCTAGAAATTTATAAATTTAATATGTCTTTATCTCATTTTTTTTTATTTGAGGAAGGAAAAACTTTCTATTCAATGGAAATATGTGTTAACAAAATATAGTAATATCCAAAAAAAGCAATGGATTGCAAGTTGTTTAGACCAGAAAATATTGAAAACCAACCTAAAGAGGTTGGAGGAATTTTATTTTTAAAATTGAAGGGCAATCTTGATATCTGTTTGCTTTTTTGAGAAAATGTAGGGCAAATTGACACAGCTTACACTTGAATTAAAGTATAAATGTTGAGGAAATTTTAATTTTAGATCAGCAGAGAAAAAAGCATGCTCTGTTTTAAAGAGCAGGTATGAGATTCTTCAGATTTTTCTGAGAATTTTCAGATTTTTTCCTCAATCATTCGACTGCAAAAAATTCAGACAAGGTGTTAAAAATTAGCTGAAACCTTGAATTTTAGGATCAAATTTTCTGGGGGAGTACAGGGGTGGAAAATCTGCGCCAACTGCGCCAAACTGCGCCGAAATTGGTTACCTGCGCCAATCTGCTCCAAAAAGGGCAAAATTCCCATTTTTGCGCCAAACTGCGCCAAAAACGCGATAATCCGTTCAATCTGAATCAGTAACCCTGAAAATCCAACTGATAAAAAAAGAACCAATCTTCAAGTGGAGTTACCATCTCCGGTATTTAGTCAAATCAACGAAATCCTAGCTCTCACGCGCATCGGCGCGGCACGGCGCGGCGATACGTTCACGCAACTCGGCCTGTAAAGGCGCCTTCTCCTCCTTCGTTTACTGTATTACGGAAAAACTACTTTTATTGGAAGAAAGCCGTGTTTATGCTGTTCTTACCATGCAGCCTAAAGATAAGGAGAAGCCTATTTTACGGGGTGTAATCGCGTCGGTAAAGTCGGCTTCTCGCATTTGGTGTATTGTGGAAAACAGACTTGAGATTTTTCATGGAGAGATATTTTTAAGTCAAAGATTTGCTTATGAAGTCTTATTTTATTGGTGCTCAAATTAAAATTATTTTAAGTAGAAAAATTGAAAGAAACTTTATTGGAAAACTTGAATTACTCTGCTTAAGTCTTAATTTAAATTTAATAATTTTACAGTTATAGTATGGTTGTGAGTGATAGGTAGTTTTTTGCCTCAAAAAAATATAACATGATAAGATTTTCAGCTTCTTTATGAAAATAAATAATGAAATTTCTTTACAAGGTATCTTTATACACAAATAGGATCTTTTACTTAAAATTGA
The DNA here is from genome assembly GCA_024610705.1 of Tetragnatha versicolor. Taxonomy (NCBI): domain Eukaryota; kingdom Metazoa; phylum Arthropoda; class Arachnida; order Araneae; family Tetragnathidae; genus Tetragnatha; species Tetragnatha versicolor. The sequence goes on from JANDEH010000015.1 coordinate 10,529,469, forward strand.
AGCTTTAATTTTTTCAGTTAAATTTCTGAATAATTTGATACTTTTTGAGCATTAGCCTTTTAAAGTTAATTTTTACTGAAGGCTCCTGATTATCAATTAACATTTCTCAATTTTGGTTTTTCAGAATAATTTGAAGATCAAATGTAATCTGACTTCAGTTTTCATTAAAATAATTTCATTTCGCAAAAATGCACCCCCAAAAATTAAACCTGGATCAACACCCATTCTAGCCAGTGTATCGTATAGTCATTTCTCAAATCTTGTATTCCTTTTACCTTTTGAGCTCTTGCTCAGTCTCAGAATTGGTCGAAGCTTTTCTAGAGAAAAAGAAAACGGTTTAGTTTTCTCAATGAGTAAAACATCTGTAAATTAAATGTCTAATTTAAAAATTAATGTATTATTCAACCAATTAATACTAATCTATAGAAGATATTTTTTCAGTTATTTTTTTTTCAAGTTTATTTAATATATGGTATGAACAAAATGAAAATAAAAGTTCCATCTTATCACAAAAAATTAAAAAAAAAAGAAACCCCTTAAAGCTTTAGTTTGACCGAACCTGGATGATCAAAAAAATTGTCCTGGAAAACCTGGAAAACTCAGGGAATTCTTAGCTTAGAATTAAGTGGACACCCTGTCCTTGAATTTGGGTTGTGCTTCTTAAAAACTCTTTGATTTTCATCCTGAATCGCGATATTTCGCGAAAGTTTCGTGTGGTTTTTTTTTCGGGATGTTTCGTTCTTCCCGCGACTTTCGTTGACGGCCGCGGGTGCCGATCCAAGTTGGCTTCTTACTGCATCATTATTGCGATGTAGAAAAAACAACTTTACCGTGGTTGTTAGAAGCCCACAAGTCCGGTGTTCCGGAAGCCGGAAGAATAGCAATTTTTCGGAATTTTTTTTCGCGGTGTTCCGTTTTTCCGCGACTTTCTTGGACGGCCGCGGGTGCTGTTTCAAGTTGGCTTCTTCTTGCGTCATTATTGCGATGTAGAAAAAACAACTTTACCGTGGTTAGAAGCCCACAAGTCCGGTGTTCCGGAAGCCGGAAGAATAGCAATTTTTCGGAATTTTTTTTTTTGCGGAGTGTTCCGTTTTTCCGCGACTTTCTTGGACGTACGCGGGTGCTGCTTCATCTTGCGTCATTTTATAGCGATGTAGAAAAAACAACTTTACCGTGGTCAGAAGTCAACAAGTCCGGTGTTCCGTCTAGTGTTCCGGAAATCGGGAAAATAGCTACTTTTCGCGAAAGTTCCGTTTTTTCCGGGACTGCTTTTCCTACGGACTTACGGACGTCTGTTGAAGTTAGCTTCAACGGCGATGCAGAAAAAACAAATTTACTTTGGTCGGACCAGCCTGATAAGTCTAATAAGATGATTTTTTCTCCATTTTATTTAGTATATTCAACTTAAGAGAATTTTCTAAGTTGTAAATGTTAATGAATGGTCGCTTTATAGCAACTTAATAAGTTGATAATACAGTGTTTTTTTTTAATCTTGTTAGATTATTACCTGTTTTAGGTATCTGATCTGATTCATAAGATTCTAAAAATACCTTCAAAAATAATAATTTCTTACTTTTTTCTACTTAACTAAAAGTTTTTGACAATATCGTTTTTGCAATTTAATTTTTACTTAAATAATTATTCTGTTAACTAATTTCCTTTATTTTTAATTGATTTTAGTTAACATTTTGACTTTTAAAGTGGTTTTAAAAACTGATTCAGGAATGCAGTGTGGTGTTTGAATCTTTGTAAAAAATTTGTCTTTCTTAAGTAACAGTACTCCTGGAATTTTAAAAAAACTCTCCTTGAAAACTCCTGCAATACTCCTTGATTTTGATTTCTGAAAATTTGTATGAATCCTGTTGCATTATATATAAAACCTAACTATTAGATTCGCCTGATGCAGATTCACTGTAAACTGATACGGAAAGGAAATTTGCTTTGATACAAAACCACTAAAAGCTGATACAAAAATGCATTTTGGCTTGATACAAAACTGCCCTAAAGCTGATACAAAAATCATTTTTGGATTTTCCACCCCTGGGAGTAGTACCCCCAGACCCCCTTTTTGGTACTTGGAACTCTATTTTTTAAATCGTTTTTATATTAAGTTCATTAACATGCAAATTCTACCTGAAATTATATTGGTAAACAACAATGAAAATGTTGTTCATGCAGTTCTTCAGACTTTTTGCTTTTTTGTCAATCTCATCCCTGAAAGAGGAAAATTTTTTTAACAGCATAAGATTATTTTTCAATATCCTTTATTTTAAAATAAGATTAAACTGAAGTCATGCTCTCCAGCTGACAGCATTTTAGGTTCAATGTAACTGTCTGCCAATTTGATTAATTATTTACACTTTAAAAATTGTTAAGTAGGGTTTGCGGCGAGTGGCCAAACCCTAGCAAGGTATAGAAGCTGTGGAAGGCTTAGCTCCTTCTGCGCCAAAAGTACTGCACTAGAAATGTATATAAGGCTATTCCTAGTGTTTCACTTACCTACTTACATTTTTGTTTTGTTAACTGTTGTTGTTATAAAAATTTATATTATGTTAAAACACACATAGTCGCTTCAGGTTTTTGTTATTGATAAACCAAAATTTACTTAAGTGTTTAACTGTATTAACATTAGAAAAACTGGATGTTTTTTTTTAATTTAAATCTTTTTACAGGTCTATCCCACGAACAAAACCTTCAAAAGATGAGACTTTTGACTTTCATGCAAATGTCTGAAACACAGAAAGAAATTCCATTCAGCGTTATTGAATCTGAGCTTCAATTGAAGCCTGAGGAAGTGGAAGGATTCATTATCGATGGTAAGTAGAGTTTCACATTCTATGTTTCCCAAAAACCAAACATGTGGTCGTGTTTAGGATCTTATTGACCGTAAATTTTTCTAGTTTTACGAACAAAGTTGGCCCGAGCTAAAATTGATGAGCTGCAACAACGAGTCCTGGTGAACTCGACTATGCATAGAACATTCGGAAAACCCCAGTGGCAACACTTGCGTGACACCATTGTAAAATGGCAGCGTGGTATGAGCCAAGTACAATCCCAAATGCACGCTGTTTTAAGATCTTCTTATGACCCTGTACCTAATGTTCAAGCTTAGAAAATTTAAATAAAAATCTAATTGTACCATTTTCTTTTGAGCTTTTTATGTTTTAAATATATTTCATTTTTCATATATTGTGTGTGTTTTCATCCAAGAAAGACAAATATTATTTGAATCTTTTTTCTTTAATAATTAAAGCAATCATTTTCAACAACTCTTGAATAATTTTCCTGTACACTTTCCCATTAGCAATCAAAACAAATTGAATGCTGTCTACTTAAATAGTATTAAGAAACAAAACATGTACAATAGGGTAATAGATTTAAAGTTGGAATAATAATAATGGAGAAAAGTTACAATGTTCCATCAAAATTTCATTAGACACTCAAAGCTTGACTTGTAAGTCAGTAAATAGCTCTATGAAATCCCTTTGATTCAAATGGCGAGAAACTTTCTGATATACACATATATTCAAAAACAATGAATAAAGTGGCTAACTTTTACCATGTGAGAACCTTATGATTGAGGTTAACTTCTCAGCATTCATAAAAATCAAAGCTGCAGCTTCAATTAAAACTAAACTTGTACTTTTTAAAGACATGTATGATTGTAATGATGTATGGTTAATACTTTGAAATATTATGACCATGCCGAAAAGTTTCTGACCTCACCCTTCTTTTGAGTTGTTCTCTGATGTAAAAGTTAGCCGACAATCATGCTGAATGTGGTAAAACACTTAAGTTACACATTGAGAGCAAAATTCAGTGCTACTTGGATAATTCACAGCAGAAGAAACCACTGATAAACTTTGAGTTAAAAAAAGTTCCATCTTCTACCTGTAATTCCAGATTCAGTCATGGGTGAAAATATTTTAATTTGTATATTTATCAGGAACCATTTCCACTCCAGGAATCATTAAATTCTTTTTCTGGAGGCAGTGTTTATAATAAGTTGTTTTGATTGAAAAGTTGGGTCATTCTTTTTGAGATTCTGGTGATGGATTATAATGCAAAGTTCCCATGGGTCAGTGAATTTCAATTTGCCCTAAAAAGTCGGGAAATTGCTTATTCACCCTTTAAACATGGAATATCATACAAGAACAGCTGGAAAATTATCATTAATTTATGTTAATTCCTCATTTTTGACTTGGAAAGAAAGAAATATACTATTTAATAAAATATATGTGTTTGAAATGCTAGAAATATCCAAAAAATTCAGTAGATTGCTAGTTTGTTGGCTGAAAAATCTTCAAAATCAACTGGGAAAAGTAGGGGAATTTTTTTTACTAAATTGAGTGGGAACCCTGACATGAATTACAAAAAAATCATTATTAATTTCAAAATTTGGCAAGAAAAACTTTGAATGAATGAAAGGCGTTCGAGTTATCCAAGTTGCACTGTAGTTGGAAAATGCTGGCTACTCGAGCTTTTTCTCATGCCTTGGGTTGGGGCTGGTCGGGCTTGGGTCATCACGCAGGTCCTTGTTGGATAGGGACCTGCGCAGGCCGGCCCGGCTGGACCCAATGGCCCAGAAGTAGTAGGCACAGCCCAGCAGTAGGAACAGGCGGATAGAGATGTCCGTTTGTGCTTTGTTGTCCCAGATGTTGTTCTGGTAGGCAAAACTCAGGAGAGCTGGAAGAGAATCGTGCAGTGTGTATTAGGAGAGTAATGAACGAAAAGGTAACATTACTAGGTAACAACTATACCGCATGGGATCTTGATTTCTATGAAGCCTTTTTATCCTAAGTTCTGAAATTCCTTGTGTGTTGATGATTTCTTTAGTGTTTCTTACCTTTTAGTAGTTTCGTAAATTTAATTTTTGTTTTCAACACTTACAGAGACTCCAACTACTACGGATACCGTCGTTTAAACTACGGACTACGGATAACATCGAAAAAGCTACGGAAAAAGCTTTTCACATTGTAATTACACTATAGCAAAAATTTAAGCATGGCCAGATGAGCAGTAATCCAGTGATACCTCTCAGATCGCGTTTTTATCGATTTTAGTCAGTGTTTTCAACTAATTTTTCTTAAGGATTTCCTAAATTGTAAATTTTTACTAATAGATCACTCTGAAGCTTAATTCAGTATTTTTAAAAATCTTGTTAGATTATAACCTGTTTCAGATATGACATTAAGGGGATGGCAGGGGATCCACCCCAAAAAAATATAGGACTAGGTGTCTAAAATAACCCTTTTTTGGGTCAACTTCCAAAAAAATTTTCCTTACTCCAAAGGACTACTGACAACCATCTTTGAAAGTTTGAGTCTCTGCACTTAACCTTTTGCATTTTTTGAGAAAACGTCTGTCACTGTAACCGTGTCAAAAAGGGTGTCTATAAATTCTCTTTATTGGCCATATTGAAATACTAAGTTGTAGTAATGTTGAAGAATGGGATCTTGCATCCCTGAATCAATTGCTCACAATTTTAACATAATTTTCACAGACTATTAAAACATTTTTAAATTCTTAATTTACAAACAATGATAAGCATAGATACTTTAGAGGCACACACTTAGTGCAGAAATCTTAGAGTTTTTGTGGAAAATATTTTGAAGGGATTTTAATTTCTGGAAATAAAATGAACATCTTTCAACGACTGACGAAAAACTAGTTTCCTATCTTTGACAACCAATGAGGGGACTGCCCAGGCCCGTAGCCAGGAATTTCCCTTTGGTGGGGCACCCACTTTTTCAGGGGGGCAAGGGGGTTTTCAGGAGGTATCATAGGCGTAGGTTCAACTGTTTGACTAGGGGACAAAACCAATAAGACCCTCAGGCCTAAGGAGCTGTTACAAGACTTTTGTTTCAGGAGGAGTAAGGTCCTAAATTTTCTAGTTTTACCTTTTCTGTTTTCTTAACCCATTACTGCCTGACGTCCCTTTTTAGGGACGTTTTTTAAAAGTCCTCCCATTTCTACAAAAATTGTTCCTTTGAATCAAAATTTGCAATGATGTATCTCTGATCATCATAGAACATAAAGAACACAAGAAAAAAGCAGAATTTTAAAAAATTTTCACTTTTTTTAAAGTTGGAAGATAGAAATTTTCAGAAAAGTGCTTTTTTAAAAATTTTAAAAGAAAAAGCTTAAAAATCCTAGTTGTTATTTTAAAAAAATGTCAATGCCGATATATATTACTGTTTGTACATTAAATCAGTTTGGGTGTTTTTTTATTTTTCCAAAATATTTTATCTTGACCTTATTTTGGACCCTCGAAAAGCGTCCCTAAAAAGGGACGTCAGGCACGAATGCCCCCGTGGTTTTCCCCATAGCGAAATGCTAGTGTTTCCTTTATTTTTTCATAAAAACGCGTTCTATTCTTATGAAATGAATTAAATAACTGATATTTATAAAATTACTTTAATTTTAGCTAATAAATTTATTATTTTTGTTTATTTTTTTTGGAAAATACTGTTATTTCTGCTAAATTAATGGAATAAAAAGTCTTAAATTATAAGGAATTAATTAATTTTTATTAATTAAAAGGAATAAATTAATTATTTTACTATATTTATTACTTATGCAAATATATCCGGTTATATTTTAATTAAAACATTAATAATTATTAGTTATAACGACTTTTTGTCATTAAAATTGCCAAAAAAGTCGCTTTTGTGATAAATTTTCGGCTTTTTTTCTAATTAGATGTCGCTAATCATTGTGTTCTACACTGCAGATCAATCTATATCATCTGGCTTGCTAATGCACATCCCACTAATGCTTGATTTTTGGGGAGAAATTAGTGTTCCGCACAATTAAATTAAATAAAATGAAAAAAGTATGGGCATTTGAAAGACTTAAACTTCACAAATTGAGATATTCTGATGGATTTGAGGTGTGTAAAAGTAATTAATACTTAATATTAGGTATCATATAAACAAAGAATGCCTTTTTCAATTAAAAACCTTAATTAATTTGCAATTAACATAGATTTGGGAGGAAAAAAACGTGTTTTAGAGCATAAAAAATGCTCAAATTACGTTAATTAGGGTTAATTATACAGTTAATTGGATGAATAATTAATATTTTTTCTTCATATTCATGTTACAGTATGGTTCCGATCACTTTTGCTGCACTTAAAAAGGTAGAAGATGTTTTTGAGGCTTTAAAAAGTTTTCTACCATGCGTTTACAATAGGTAAAAACAACGGGGGCATTCGTGCCTGACGTCCCTTTTTAGGGACGTTTTTTAATTTTGGTGTAGAAATTAAAATTTTAACCTGGAATTTTTTTCACTATTTTTCCAGTTGTTTTGGGGCTATTTACTATGTTTTTACCAAATATTTAAGAAAAATAAAAAGTTGGGCATTAATGGGTTAAGTTTTCCTTTTTTAAATTTGAAAAAAATTTTAAGCTTAAAGTAGGTTTAGCCCATTTTTAGATCCTTTGGGTTAAAGTATAGAAGGCTCCATGTAGGTAAGCTCCAGAATTAAAAAGGAAAACTCGAAAATTGAGTTTGATCACTCCTTGTTAATCTTTAAATTGGCATAATTTTATAAAGGGTGTCAACCTAACCTCCCTTTTCAGGCGGTGCTAGGGTATATAGAATTTTATTTCGGTAGGGTCCTAAAAATATTAGTCAACCCCTCCCATGCATGATGCATATTTAATAGCTTTAATGTAACACTACGAAGGCTTCTACCGCCGGAATTATATGTGAAAATGGAGTCTTCCGGGCTTATAGGCCATAGTCTAGATATAGCAAATCCAAACGTTTCGACCCCTTCTACTGGGGTCATTTTCACATTGACCCCCGTAGAAGGGGTCGAAACGTTTGGATTTGCTACATCTAGACTACGGCCTATAAGCCCGGAAGACTCCATTTTCACAGATTTAATGTAGTTTGTTATACATTTTTGGGTTGAAGTTTCATCTAAGAGAACTTCATTAATTCGTGTGATCTCTTCTTATATTAATATAAGAACAGTTTTCTTGTGTAATAATGAGGGATACAAGTATGAAAGGGGGGTCTGGAAAATTTTTGGAAACTTAACCCCAAAAACAGGGTTTTAAACTGCTTTTGATACTTGTAGACCAAAATTCGGACATTTATTTTTCAGTAGAATTTTGATTTTGATGAACTTGTTTTCTAAAAAAATTGTTAATTATAAAGATTTAAATACATGGGGGTATGGGGGCCCTCCCCCAGAAAAATTTTGAAAATTTGACCCTAAAAAACTGGGTTTTAACTTAGCTAGAAGGAAATAAAGAAGGGGCCAGCTGCCCCTCCCTGCCCCCATGGCTGTGCTTGTGGATTGAATTTGTGAAAATTTTCTAGGGGGGCAAATGAAGTTGCCAGGGGGGGCTCAGCCCCCCCTGGCCCCCCCGTAGCTACGGGCCTGGGACTGCCAGTTAAAAAACAGTCAGGTTAGTGAGGAATTATTCTTAAATGTTCATTTCAGAAATTTGAAATCATGCCTTAATTTTTAATTTTTGCCTTAAATCCAAATGAAACAAGTCTGCACGTACCAAACAGTTGTGCAAGCATAGCAACTACTATGGCAGACATGAGCCTCCTCGCCACAGCCTTATCTGTTGTTCCGATGAAAGTCCACAGCAGAGAAGCAAAGCCTGAAAGCGAATAAAACACATACCATTATTCCCTCGAGTAAAAGTAATCTCAAATATTTCAATGTACTACATATTTGCCTAAATTCCCCTTGAGTTAAAAATGTTCCACTGGACTAGATTATCAATGTTCCTGATTTATGAATCAGTGAATTCCAAAAAGCCGTTTAAATTCTTGTAGAAAACAAAAAATGGTAACAACATGAGCTCCGATGCAAATTAAGCACTTTTATATTATTTTGAAGAAATTTTATCCCTTTTTGTGCTATGGATTTGGCAGGTTCATAAAGATGGGTTACTTTATAGTCCTTCAAAACTGGAATATTAAGAGAACATATGCTGTGTAAAATGAAGTTTGTTTAAGCACATAAATCAGTTAAGGCACATTCACACGTTCATTTTCAATGTTCATCCTGAGTTATTCACTCTGATGAATCACTCATGTTATATTATGATTATTTGTGTAACCCTCCCCTAAAATGTGCCTTTTAAACCTTTATCTACGTCATTATGATTATCTGCAATTTTTTTTCATGCAAATATTTTTGCTTTGAGTCACTAAATTAAAAATTGAGGGATATACACATAAATAAAATAATCATCTTTGTGGAAAGTTCAATCCACTAAGAGCCAATTAATTAAATTGATAGTTTTGAGTACTGTGCTATAAGAATACAAAAAACAGGTTTTTTTTATCGCAGTTGTAAGTCTTAAAGTCACTTTACGACTTTAACTATTTTTTTGCGGGAACAAAAATGTTAATCATGAGAATCCGATCGAAATGTCAGCTAAAAACACAACTTCGGTTAAATCTATTCGCATTTTCCCCAAAAATACTCATCATAGAACCTTTGCTGCTTTTTATCTTGGAAAAGAAAAACTGAAAGAGTGTTCCTGCAAAATATCGTCGATATATTCGTAAGGATGGTTATTCTATGTAATTTTAAAGTTGGTGCATGGAACTTGTAAGTACTGTCAGTAGATAAAGAGTTAATATATTCACAGCAATAAACGTTATGGTTAACCAGCCGCTGAAGAAAGAAAAATTATCTTTTCGCTGACTCTGATTGGTTTAATACTTCTTTGACCAAAGATTTAACACTGAAGCTGATAGCTGTGAATGTGAATGTGGCTGTAAAGCTCCCAACTCTCTTCTGAAAAAAGAAAGTATAGTAGATATTTTTAACTTTGATTTTTTTCTATTAAAATCGGAATTCAATAATTTGGCAATTCTAAAATATCATGTCAGTGAATTTAAAGGTGTTTGGTTAAAGGAAACTTATTTCCCAGGTTGATTTTAATCAATCATAATTCAAAGTTTTAAAACACATTAAATATTACCTAATAATACTGAGCCGTACAGACTTGCCATCATTTGCATCGGGCGTGTTACCTCTTTTTGTGATGCATCATCTGGCTTGGTGTAAGGGCTGAAGAATTGCTGTAAAAATAACATCATTAGAATATTTTTACAAAATCAATGTAGTATTAATTTGATATCTTTGCATTTTTTCCATGTGTTCAAAAATTTCCTCTTGAAGTTAGTTCATTTCTCATTTTTTTAAATTTATAATTAATCAGTGTGTACTTCTTTTAAGTTATACGTTTTGGTTTAGAAGGTAATAAAAAAATTTGAAGCTCTTCTAAATTTGGATCAGCTCTCAAAGAATTGTAGGGAATTTCTGCTCTTAGATAGGGAAGAGTGTTGTACCTACAGACGGTTGTACCTTCAGCCACCTTATATTAAAATTCGGGAAAAATGTAAATTGGAATTTGTGGTCGATATTGAATGTAAATAGATGCCATCTAGTTGCTAACGTGAAATCAGCTCTTTAAAATATTATTTAAATTTTATGTAATAAATTAACTGTTTTTAGATGCTGAAAGTTTTTTTTTAGTGCATCACTACATTAATTCTTTTCTTCCCCTATAATTATGATATGATAAACTGGGATATATGGGGTGAATACCCGAGATTTTGACTTTTTAGTTTTGATATTAGAAATTGTCAGACCTCAATTCTTTTATTTTTTTTTTAGAATTTTGAATGCAAAAACACCTGACGTTGTACCTTCGGACACCATTTGTGTTGTACCTACTGACACGTTCTTGTTAATGTCTGTAGCTAATCGGTGTTTTAGAATCAGGTTTCATTTAAGTGAATACATTTTAATGCATGTTAAATTAATTCTAAATGGTTATCTATTTGTCGGCAATTATTTTCAAGTGATTTTTAGATGAAAAATCAAATATTTAAGTGATCTAAAATACTTTTTTAAATTTTTGATTCTACTTGGCATTTAATGTATAATGAGTAAAATATGGTGTAAAATCTTAAGTACACTATCGCATTTAAGTATGCTGATTAGAAAAAAACTTTATTTTTTTCAGTATGAGTTTATATTTTTTCAGTTTCTAATCAGCATGAGCTCGGATTAGGGACTCAATTTAATGGTGTGTAAAGATTGTTTAGCTAATACAGGGTCCCGAGTCAATTTTGAAAATAAAATTCCCCTAATTTTCCTGGTAAATTTTGAAGTTTTCCCAGAAAAAAATTGCATTGTGGGTATGTGTGGTAATCTTTTGAATATTTCTTTTTCTTTTAGAATTTTTTTGGAAAATATTAAACTGCTCGTCTTTGAACTTGATAAATGAAATAAGAACAATAAAGTATTAACATAATAAAGAGAAAAATACTATAAATAAATTTTTATGGATAAAATGCTAGTGTTTCTTACTACCCCATAGTTATGTTTAAATGGGGTAAAAAGAAACAGGGCACTTTTAAGAGTGATCCACAACTCTAAATTGAAGAACAAAAGGTAAATTATATAGCCCTTTTAACCTCCTTAAGAGTTCACTAAAAAATTCTATAAGGATTTAATACCAAAAACAAGATAAATTGAAATATAGTTGAAAAAGTATGACTTAAGGTGGATTTTGCTCGCCTCATTATTTCAAACGAGAAATTTACACTGAAATAATCATTCTAAAACAACACAAGAATAGATATCATTTTTGTAAATACTGTTAAGTTTGAAAATTTTGAAATTGTTTTAATAACTTTAATTAATAAAATATATATTTTTGTACTTGAATTCTAAAACAATAAATTTTTGTGGGATATAGTCTTGAAGATATTCTGTGATTTCTTTCAGATTTTTATTCCCACACACAAAGCTGCAAATTAAATATTTCTTATTACCCCTTTCTCCCCTAACTTTTTGTTGCAGCAAACACCTCATTTCTCTTAACCCTACAATGCTAATGCATGATTTTTTAAATTCACTTGAAAATCATTTGTGTGACTTCTATTATGGTGTAAATTAGTAAAAAATACAAAAAAATTAATTTAATATTTTATACTTTTAATTCTCAAAACACTTTGTCCTTGTGAAATTAATTTGTGTCCCTTGTGAAATTAATTGTGAAGTGAAATTAAACCAAATGATCTTAAAATATAAAAAACAACTTATCTTTTCAAAACAATTTATTTTCAAGCTGGAAAATTTTTCTATTTTAATTTATATGGTCCTTTTATTTTGGCGTTTTCTGTGTCTTGACTTTCGTCTCACTAGCTACTAACGAATGTCTCAAAATAGTACCCCTGCTGCCATTCAATGGTGCAGGGGTACTATGGTGCAGGGGTAAAGTGCTAATACAATGAAATGTTATATTTATTGTACTTATTGAATGGTGTTGTCGTTTGGAAATGGAAAATGTCGTGGAAAATGTCGTGTTGCCAAATGGCAACAGTAGGTATGTACTGTAGGGTTAAGGCATTATATAAGCGCTCATTGGAACAATAAAGAAAATGCCACGAATGCCTACAATAGTACTTGTCTGCTTCAGTCCGCAATATCCACATTTCACTCTTTATTATGAGCAGAAATTAAAATTCAACTAAGCACTATAGAACTTACTGTGACTCCAGCCACAGTGAAGAGCACTGCCATGCTGATGTGCCATAGCCAGTAGCATCTCGGTAACCTCACGAATAGGTGCTCGTTGTGACCAAGAACTTGGCTTATCTGTAAGAAAGGATCAAATTTCAAACTTTTTGGGGGGAAGAACACCTTCCCTTTAAAATCACGATGTCTGTTATAATCTGACAACTGAAAATCCTACCGCTTACTAGAAGCTGTTCCCTGTTCCATTCGGGTGTTTCTAAAATAGTTTCAAAATGAGATAAAACGCTAGTTTAAAGTTTTTTTTCTGGTAGAGGACCCCTGAAGTCCTTCTTGATATTTTGACACCTGCTTCTTTAAAATGTAATTTTTTTCCATGAAATTATGTGGTTTACAAGGAGCTGCTGTTCTCTTCGGATGTAACCCGAAAGATCACAAACACAAACTTTCCTAAAGGATATCCGGCAACCCTATGGAATGGTTTGAAAAAGACTACAAAGAAATGAAGAGAATAATTTAACGTGGCACAATCGCATTACAACTTTTCTCAAATTGGTACAAATTTCAACACGAAAGCATTACAAGATACCAGCATTGAAATTTGTGTCTATATACAGTAAACTCTCGTTAGTACGCCCCCGCTTAGTGCGACGTCCCGCATATTACGACGTTTTTCTCCGGTCCCTGGTACCAATAGGCCTTTTATCATTAAAAACTATCCGCTTATAGCGCCCCCGCTTATTACGACTTCCCGCATATATCGACGCTTTTCTCCAGTCCCCCGGAGAAAAATCCCGGTTATTGCGTCGTCGAGTTCCTTTCAAATAATGTATGAGCTACAGAACCGTTGAAAACGCAAGTAGAACAATATGGTAGAACTGGTTTTTCCCAACCGCTCCCCTTTTTCCCCGAATAGCCCCCCGTTGAGCCTTCAAAAACAAGGATGACCAGTGCCTTGTAGGGCACGTGGGGTTGTCCTGTGACAAATTAGAACACTCCCTGAATTTCTTGGAAATTATCCCCTCTACTCCAATTCGACTTCCGCATTCCATAGCCTGCGATTCGATAGCCGTATTGAGGCAGTCCCTCTCAGTTATTGATAATGCAGAGGATATGCTAACAAACTTAGGAAGAATGGAAACCTTCCTAATTCAGAATTATTTAAAAGAAAAATTGAAGCAACTTCTTATGGAAAATTTTTTAATCAGATAGAAAATTAAAAATACGAGATTGCGGTGTACAAAGTGTAAAGATTGTAGATATATAGTAGTATCAATTAAAGATGTAAAGGTAAGAATGTTTACTCTGTTTTTAGACATATGTAGTTCTTTTTCGTTTCTATTTTAGTGATAAAATCCCGCTTAAAAAGGTTTCTAGGTAAGATTAGGTATTGCGGGTTTTAGGTATATCGCCGAAACGGTGTTTTATGGAATTCCGCATATAGCGTCGTACCGCTTATAACGACGTTTTCACAAATCCCCTTGAACGTCGTACTAACGGGAGTTTACTGTATAAGAAATTACTATACAATTAAGGAATTATGTGCCTTTCACGATATCCGACTTGTGTCACCATATTTTTTATCACACTAGGGGGCTCTGCCCCCTGTTCGCTATAGCTCACAAACCCCCGGAACTGCTTCGCAGTTCTTTTCAGATCGCTTCGCGATCTTAGTGAGCAGAGCTCGCTTATTTCATCTTAAGAGTCCAGCTCAATCCCGGGCTCGTCGGCTTAGTAATGCTGCTCTTTTAATACCGAAACTACCTGTCTCTCTAGCTTATTAATAATTTAATTCGGATGACTACTTTGAAAATATAAAAATAAAACTGTTACTGAAACATCCTTTTTTTAACTTATCAATAATTTAATCCAAATGTTTTCAAAAAATATCTAGCAAGTTTTGTTTAAACAGAGACTTTTTAAACAATACTTTTTAAAAAACAATATAGTCCAGTCGCCTTGCCATGTGACCTGGAAATAGAGTCCAACTAATATTTTATGATTGATTCTAGTACTTTTTGATATTCTGAAACATAATACGGCGGGTGCCAGAGTGGCACCTTTGAGCAATTCCAAATATCGAACGGCAAAGTTCTCGGGGTGAAAAAAGTAGAAATCGGGTATTATTTTCAGGAAAAAAATAAAGTAGTCGTTTTTTCAACGGATTTTTATGTTTTTGAGGGTGCTTAATCCGAATTAGACTTTTTCAGCCAAATATTCGAACGGCTTCTTTGAGAATTTTCGAGATTTTGTCAAAATTTCAACCCTTTCTACGGTTTTATGCTTATAAAACAAAAGTTATGGGTTTTACAAAAAAATTTTCAATTAACAAATTAAAGTTTAATAAACAAGCTACAAAAAAGTCAATTGAAACATTTTTGTCAGACAAATAGTTTTGCCGCTACAGCCTGCCAAAAGAAGATACAATTTTGGACGGATTGGGAAAAATTCAGGATGTAGTACCTGCATCTCGTGATTGAATGAAGTTTGGGAACCTACAAATGAGTGTTTTTTTAATTCGTATGATTGATACTAGTACAATTTTATATACTGAATCATAATATGAAGGGTGCCAGAGTGGCACCTTTTCTCAACTTTAAGTATCGAAGGTCAAAATTCACTGGATGATAAAAAAAACACCTATTTTACTGCTAGTGAAAGGGAGTCGGCTGACCAAAATTAAATATCAGTAAATGTTTATTATAGAGATACTTTGTGATATAACGGTAAACTATACTTTTTCAACATGATTAAAAAGAAATTCAATATAAAATATGGTTAGAAATAGGTAGTAAATAGGAAGTTAGTTTACTTTAACTTTAATTCAAAATTATAGAATATTTTACACAGTGGACATTTCACTGTCACTATCTTTAAATTGGGCTTCATAGTTTTCAAATTGCCACACAATTGGCCACTTTCGCACGTGCAAAATTCTGTACAAGGCAGACCTACTTGTGCAAAACTGCACCTTGCTGTTGAACATGGCTTCTCACTTGAACAGCTGCACCTTAAACTTTTCAGCAATTCTGGTGGTGCCTATGGGTGGTCAACCCTTTGTTATCTGGAAGTTGAACGGGTACCAAAGAGTGCGTTGCTTCATTCTTTGCCCATCCAAAATCAGTGGGATTCAAAGGTGGAGGGAACGAAGATGCTGCTGCGTTCTAGGTGCAAGCTTACAAATGGCATCGTTTTATATGGAGTTCAAATGCCTCTGTTGTCGGAGGGAGGTGCTTAATTTTAGGAGGAATTTTCTTTGATGCCCACACTTTGTATCGAACATCTGACATGTCGTGAGCCTCCTTCTTGTAGCCGTAGCAATGTGCGATGAAGCTTGTGCACTCTGTTATGCATTGTTGCATTGAAGATTCTACACAACCTAAATGCTTAATTTCAATACCAGATCTCAGAATATGTATAGCTTTAGATTTTCCAATTCCAAAAAGTTGAGAAGTGGTATCACAACCAGTGAGACAATGCACTGCTAACAATGAGTTTGCTAGGGTTCCTAGGTTCTAAACTGTTGTTGCTATATCTGTGACCTTGACCTTGTCAAATGACTCCATCCACATTGAGCATTTAAAATTGAGCTTTCTGTAAAAGTGTAAAAGAAGAATAAAAACGTCAGTGTCATCAGACAAAATTTTGTTCCTGTTCGTTGCACACCTTGACAGAAAAATAGCTTGCTGTACAATTATGACATCTGCTTCTTCATGGTGAGTTTCCAAATCTGGGCGAGGAATTACAACACCAGGAGTTTGAATTGAGTTGGGATTGTATCAGTGCCAGTAATGACCAATTTATGTGGAGGAAAATTTTTATGTTTTAGTAGTTGCTGCCAAATCAGGGCTCACGACATGTCAGATGTTCGATACAAAGTGTGGGCATCAAAGAAAATTCCTCCTAAAATTAAGCACCTCCCTCCGACAACAGAGGCATTTGAACTCCATATAAAACGATGCCATTTGTAAGCTTGCACCTAGAACGCAGCAGCATCTTCGTTCCCTCCACCTTTGAATCCCACTGATTTTGGATGGGCAAAGAATGAAGCAACGCACTTTTTGGTACCCGTTCAACTTCCAGATAACAAGGGGTTGGCACCACCAGAATTGCTGAAAAGTTTAAGGTGCAGCTGTTCAAGTGAGAAGCCATGTTCAACAGCAAGGTGCAGTTGTGCACAAGTAGGTCTGCCTTGTACAGAATTTTGCACGTGCGAAAGTGGCCAATTGTGTGGCAATTTGAAAACTATGAAGCCCAATTTAAAGATAGCGACAGTGAAATGTCCACTGTGTAAAATATTCTATAATTTTGAATTAAAGTTAAAGTAAACTAACTTCCTATTTACTACCTATTTCTAACCATATTTTATATTGAATTTCTTTTTAATCATGTTGAAAAAGTAGTTTACCGTTATATCACAAAGTATCTCTATAATAAACATTTACTGATATTTAATTTTGGTCAGCCGACTCCCTTTCACTAGCAGTAAAATAGGTGTTTTTTTTATCATCCAGTGAATTTTGACCTTCGATACTTATAGTTGAGAAAAGGTGCCACTCTGGCACCCTTCATATTATGATTCAGTATATAAAATTGTACTAGTATCAATCATACGAATTAAAAAAACACTCATTTGTAGGTTCCCAAACTTCATTCAATCACGAGATGCAGGTACTACATCCTGAATTTTTCCCAATCCGTCCAAAATTGTATCTTCTTTTGGCAGGCTGTAGCGGCAAAACTATTTGACTGAAAAAAATTTTTCAATTGACTTTTTTGTAGCTTGTTTATTAAACTTTAATTTGTTTATTGAAAATTTTTTTGTAAAACCCATAACTTTTGTTTTATAAGCATAAAACCGTAGAAAGGGTTGAAATTTTGACAAAATCTCGAAAATTCTCAAAGAAGCCGTTCGAATATTTGGCTGAAAAAGTCTAATTCGGATTAAGCACCCTCAAAAACATAAAAATCCGTTGAAAAAACGACTACTTTATTTTTTTCCTGAAAATAACACCCGATTTCTACTTTTTTCACCCCGAGAACTTTGCCGTTCGATATTTGGAATTGCTCAAAGGGTGCCACTCTGGCACCCGCCGTATTATGTTTCAGTACATCAAAAAGTACTAGAATCAATCATAAAATATTAGTTGGACTCCATTTCCAGGTTCAAGCCTATTTTCTCATTTGGCGACTGGACTAATAAGAGACAAAACCTATGTAACACTCAATGTTTACAAACAATTTATTTTTGTGTGAAATTAAGCGCATTTTTAAATTGTGAACGGAATTATTTTCATTATAAAATATGGCGTCGATTGGTTGTTTTGATTGGAGGGATAATAAATTGTAAGACAGTTTCTTGCTATTAACTGCAACCTTATCCGTAATCCAGAAAAATGGAAATATTTTCGAATTGAGAATTTTTTTAGGAATTCTTAAAGCTTATTGCATATCCTCAAAAGAATCCGAACAGCTTGATAACAAAAACTTGTTATATGGATCCGTAGTTAAAAAGCCTTTCTCTGGAAACCATTCACCAAAACTTTTTTTAGAATAGAGAGTTTAGTGGTTTTTTTTCTCATTTGATTGAATGTTTTTAAAACTTGGAAAATTAACTTGCCTTTGATCTGTGTACATCGCCGTTGTCAGTTTCTCCTACACCGAGTATCTTCCTGGTCTTCAGGCGACTTTGTAGATCCCCACTGCTGTGTTTCCTGAAATAAAAAAAATAAGACTTACTTTTTTAGTCCATTCTTAATAGGGAATTGGACAATCTTAATTTTAGTCTCATAGAAAATCAATTTTATAAATTTAATTCAGGGAGAAAGAGAAATAAAAATTATTTTGCAGTCATAAGATATAAAAATCCACCTTCTTTTAATTTTCCTCAAAGAAATACTCGTTTATTGGACAAGTATATGACTAGAGTTAAAACTCCATGGTAGATTAAATCAAAGGTTGACAAACGCACCAAATATTTGCTTGCAGCTTAACAATTGTCTCAATGAGTGCATATGGCGCATAATGGCCTCATGTGGATCATGTGCCATAAAACACCAAAAAACCAACCAATAAGTGTATACATAAAATAGCTCTTCGAGAACAGAAGTTCAAGTTTAAAAGGAGATTCTACTCTCATCCATAAAATTGTACGAGTAAAGTATCCATAAGAAATTATAAAATGTCAATGAACTATACCCCTATTTTTTAAAGTCATGTTATGCATATGACAAATTCTTCACTAAAAAGAGTTTTCATCAAAATGTATTCAAACTATTCATTCATCATTCATAGGTTCAATTCCGTTATCGTTTCCGCTAAATATCGCCAATATCTTTTGAACGCCATCTATTCAAATATTGACAAATTTTTCAGATTTTATATGATAAACTGAACAGTGTTATTGATTTATACACATTTTACATGAGTTAAAATTATTTAGCAGGTTTTTTACATTGTGGTGTCCAAAAGAGCATGGGCATATTTAGAATAAGAACTTTTATATTGCCCTTTAACATGAGGATTGATACAAATGATAATAAAACTAAGTAATACTTTAAGTCTCTTTTTACTAACCAATTGGAAAAAAATATCTTAGTTTTCTCATACAAATGTATCAACTTCCTCATTGGATTAAAACATGTATAAATGTAAAAAGTTTTTACAAAATATAAGATGATAAAGCTTATGCAGATTAAAAACACATAAAAAATAAGTGCAATTCAATTACTGTCACTGTCAATCCTTGACCTTTTGGTTCTCTTTGAAAAGCATTTTTGTTCTCAACTCAAGAGTTGAATAAAACCTTATAAACACACCATTTCCTCTGCTAATATCCGTTTTGGGTTGACAACCAGACAAGAGGTCACTGCTCCTGCGAAAGCAAACAACTTTGGATGGAAAAACTTTTCCTTTCTTTCCACAAAAAAATTATTTCGAGTGGAAACAATAGGGCTTCCCTGCAGTTAACTTCATTTATGGTCAAACAGTTTGTTAAAAAACGCAAGAGCTCAGCTTAGATATATTTTTTATACTATAACTCTCCAATTGTTGTTTAAATCCTGTATACCCTCTAACTGCAATTTATTTGAAAGAAGTTTTTATTTCGTTTTTGATGAGGGAGACAGTCATATCTACAGACAAAATTCATGTTTTAGTGTTTCTAAGACAGAGAAGATACCATTTCAACCATTTAAAATGCCCAATCAATATAGTTTGAACAAACAAAAACGATGATTAAGTTTGATGAACAATTAGCAAACATCAACCTTTGAAAATAGTTTGAAATTATTATTTATTAGCTTCAATTTTGAAAATAAATTTTTTATAATGATCAATAACTTGTTAAAATTTGTATAATACGACTACACTAAGGTATGACAAAGAGTTTTATCTACTGACAGAATTATTTGTTATACATGATTTATTAAAAAAGCAACCTAAGAAATAAGCACATAAAAATATTTATGTTGGTTAAATTTTGAAGTTAATGTATAGCAGTAAATTAAAGGATAGAACAAAACTATTTAGGGTACAATTCAAAGTTTTGAATCTATAAATTACGTAGTACGGTTGAAATCTTAATTAAATGAAATGATCTCAGTCAGCAAACTTAGTCAAAAGCTGTAAAAAATTTTATTAACTTATTTGAACGGATTGTCACCATGGTTTCAAGTCTGTAAGTAAATTGTCTGTAACATTTGGTTAAATACGGACAATTTTTACAGTCCGTATTTTACCAAATTTTATTGCCATGTACAAAAAATCCTTACTCACCAGTTCAAAAACGAAAATTTTTCGTACGTACTACAGATCTTTCTGTAAATTGGGAAGTCATATCTAGGATTGACTGTAAAGGTGCTCTGGTTGAAAACATACCGCCTTCACGAAAAGTGTCACCCCTGACAGAAGTTGGAATACACGAGGTATTACTTTTGTTTTATATTGTTGTATATTTCTATTCTCAATAAACAGAGGGCGAGTTAAGTTCATCTTCAATTAAATTTTGAGTAACAATTTAAATTAATGTAAGACACTATTCTCTAAATTGACCTTCTTTACAATTCCTGTTTAAAACTATTGAGGCATTTTCCAAGGAATATTTTTTCGATGAATATTGTAGTAAAAAGCTACTGGAAAAATGCATTTCTTTTTCAAAAAATGCTGGCATTGCCCATTTTTCAGACTTGTCACTTTTGCCTATAGTGAAAAGTGTGAGTTTGCGATTCACTTTTCTATGGAAACTAGCGATTCACTGGAGTGTGAATAATTCAGAATGAACAGTGAAAATGAAACAGTGAGAATGATCCTTTATACTTGTCGTTTTGGATGATTCCTTCAAAAGGAAGATTCGAAAGTGAAAAGTCTAAATACCTTTACTCGGTTGAATAGAGTTAAAACGCGACACGATAAATTTATATTAGCCAACGCTATCAACGCTAGACCAGTGGTTCCCAAACTATTTTGGCTGTGGAACCCCCAAATTTGTAGCCATCGCGGAACCCTGAAATTTTTTTACTCAACGACATTATTAGTAGAGCTAAAATATTTTAAAATTCCGGATTAAATTTTGTATATATACATATTTATTTAGTAATAAATTATATAGAGCGTTACTTTATAAATGATCCGATTAATTCGGTGAAATTCGAAATGCCACCAATGCTTGTGAATTCAGTCACCTTATATAAAAATTAAAAATTTATTTTGGTGGTCGATTGTTTCCGAGGAAAATGTGATTTTATTCAACACCCTTCTTATTTTTTAATTAAATAAAATTTGTTACGCGGAACCCCTAAATTCTTTCGTGGAACCCCATCAGGGTTCCACGGAACTCACTTTGGGAACCACTGCTTTAGACGACCAATTAACGATGGGACGACGAAACATACACTTCCCAACCTTCACTAATTAATGCATTTCCATTTTGAAAAATTCCTCCCAATTAATTAAATGGAAAGAAATGCACAAACCCAACTAGTATAACGATACACCCGTACTCCACTCTGAAAAGGCGTCGAATATGTGTTTATTTAGAGAACGGAAACTGCAGGCGCTGGCTGTAGATTGATTCAATAGCAAGCTGTCGTCATTCTGAGCTTTATTTAGGGATAGAGATAGCCGATCTGTGCTATCCCACTGCCCTGATGCTTCCGATCAGGATATTTGCTCGCAAGCAAGGATATTCAAGATCGGCGATTTCTCTCGGGTGGAGATTCCTGGGAAAAAGGAGAATGTCGTGGGCAGAAGAATTTCTTTTAAAGATTTAAATATGGGATTGGTTAGACCTTGAGATGTCCACGAAGATCAAATTAGGAATTGCGCGTGTTTGTTTAAAAGCAAGTGTGATTCAAAGAGATACAACTAGGGTAGATTATGGTGTTTTATAGTAAGAGAAGATCTCTTATATATAAATAGGTGTTTTGCAAGTTGGTATGTAACAAACCAACTTTGTAAAACGTTTTTTTTGGGTGGAAAAAGATTTTATTCCATTTAGGAGATAGCTCCACATTTGATTTCTGTTAGAGTATACTTGAGAAATTGAAAAGTTTATTTGAATTTTTGATATTGTGTGCGGCTTACTACTTTTTACTTTAATATAGTATAATTTATTTTTAAGTAATTTATTGACAAATTATTAATTAGATTTCGATCATAAAATTTGTTGATTGGTTGACTGCTTGTTGAAGTGCAATATTGTTGATCACTTTTTCTGTTTTTATCATGTACTTTTGGTCATTAAGCTACACATTCAAATATTGAACAACTTGAAAAATATTATTTATTAAAAAAGTTCTATAGAGGAAAATATTTGAATGCATTTTCATCAGGGCACGTGACCCCGTTCGAATCCCCTGGGTGCATCTCCCTTATTCGTCTTTACTTCCCTCTATATGTTACGGGCAAAGTGATTAATTGGGCATTATTAATAATGCCCAGAGTGGAGGCGGGCAAAGTGATAAATGCCATTGAATTTATATCATAGACGGAATATCATATACATATACGGAATGTTCTGTCTATGCTTTTTTAATCTCCTGTATTAACATTATGATTACCTAAAAATATCTAATCAGGTAGAAAAAAATGTTAGTTTCATAACAGTTAAAGCGGCCGTTAAAGACCATCTTAAGACAATTCCTTTGCAGAATGTTTAAATATATATAAACAGAACCTCAAAAAGTACCAGCTTCTATTGGTTGGTTCAAAGCACGTGACGGATCTTAAACGTTCCTGTTGTTGAAAGAAGAGAGTTAATGTGTTGATGCAGACGTGCAGATGTATTTTTTTCCAGCTGTTAAGAAGCACCAAAATAAGTACAATCCTAACTCGCTAAAGGAAGTGGAGACTGAAGTTTTAAGGGGTTTTATTTAGCAACCCAAAGGTGGCTTTCTTTTAACACCACCTACTATCAAAAGAGATAGATTTTCTTCATATTGAAAGCTCTAAACACTTTATGTTTCTCGTGGAATGTTTTTGTTTACATCCAAGGGAAATTCGTCCACACTAAAAGGAAAATGGCTGTGTGCAATTTTGAGGAATTCTACCAATACTTTTTGCAATATTTTTCTCCAATCATTTGGATTATATTCTCAACTTACTAAAATAAATAAAACCGATATAAACGAAACTTGAACTTTTTTCGACATACTTTTAAAACATATACAAATAAATACAAATACAAAAACAAATTAAGTCGACCAACTACAGGCGTAAGCCCAGCAAGGTTGGTCCAGTCTTTTTAACCCAAACTACCGGAATCCCAGTATCTGTCAATTTTCCTCTTGAACTCGTTTACCCCACTTGAATTTACAATTGCTTCAGGCAACGCATTCCATCTATCCACTACCCTATTAAAAAAATAATGCTTTCTACAATCCGTCTTAATTTTCCTTTATTCAATTTGAAATTATGACCCCTTGTTCTACTACCCGTATTCACCAGTTAAAAAAGTTTATGCTGCTCAACTTTCTTATAGATTTCAGCTCTCAAAACGAACCTTTTGTAAGCAATGTAGGGTAGAAATACGTAAATATACGGTAGAAATATTGTACACATAGAAAAGACCTTTGAAAAACAAAAATCTATATATATAAAAATGAATGTCTGTTTGTTTGTTTGTTTGTATGTTTGTATGTTTGTATGTATGTCCTTTATAGTTTTAAACTTTTCGAACCTACATTAACTATTAAACTATACCACGTTGATCTACTCGCTCCAAGGAAGGTTTCTGAATCAAAATAATTTGAAATCGATGAATCCTATAACAACTCTTTTGGCCCATTTTATGCTCAAAAACCCATATTTCGTGCCTAACTTCATGGAAAACCCCCATTGTTGTAAATATCATAAGAGAAGATGTAACTTTAATTGTTGTAGGCATATTCTCGATTGTTGCAGTTTAAAATCCATTGTTGTAACATAAACATAAAAGTGGCTCCTTAATTTAACTACTTCCACATTTGGACTGGCGAAGCCCATCTCTAATTAAATATAAAAATATTTTGCGAGGGTCTGTTGACCTGTAGAAAAAAATCCTTTCAAGAATGCCAACTAAGAATTAATTTGTTTGCAGGCTTTTGACCAAATAATTGCGTTAAGAAAGATAGAATTACTTGTTAATTTTTTATCATTTAGAAAAGGTTATAGTTTAAGAAAATTCCCGTCGATGTAAAAGCAGGTCGATAATTCCGGTCAATAGAAAACAAATTCTTTACCATGAGTAAAGCTATATATTTCTTTTTTTTACCGGATTTTACTGACTGATTTTTACACTGACCGGAATTTTCGCGACACCCATAGAAACACCATACGAAAACAAAATAAGTTTTCACTAAATAATTTATTTTCTATATACAGGGTGTATCTGAAATGGTGCAACAAACTTTCAGGGATGATAGTACTCATCAAGACGAACAAGAATCGGTATAGAAAGGGGGGTCCCAAACCAAATCCCAGGGAGTTAAAAATGGAGCGACACCCCAAAAAAATCATTGAAAAATTCAATTTGTAGAAGAACTACTATTGGTAAAAACTTAATTATGGTCTCAAAATTGTGGTTTAATATGATCTTTAAAATTATCTCAAAAGTTTTCACTTTAAAATTTGTTTTATTATGAAAAAAGTTAAAAAACACAAAAAAATGTGAAAAATCTGCCAAAACCTTATTTTGTATTTCGAAATCCTTTCTTTTGATTTGATAATCTGAAAGATCATAGTTGAAAACCCGCCCAAAGTTTCACGTAAATACAATTAATATTAAACGCTTGAGATCTTTTTAAAGTTTGTTTTTTTGCGTGCGCAAACAGCTGTTCTGGAAACAGCTCAAGAAAACTGCTTGCGCACTCAAAAAACAAACTTTAACAGGATCTCAAGCGTTTAATATTAATTGTATTTACGTGAAACTTTGGACTTAAGGATTTTCAACTATGATCTTTCAGATTATCAAATCAAAAGAAAGGATTTCGAAATACAAAATAAGGTTTTGGCAGATTTTTCACATTTTTTTGTGTTTTTTAACTTTTTCATAATAAAACAAATTTTAAAGTGAAAACTTTTGAGGTAATTTTAAAGATCATATTAAACCACAATTTTTGAGACCATAATTAAGTTTTTACCAATGGTAGTTCAAGTGGGGTAAACGAGTTCAAGAGGAAAATTGACAGATACTGGGATTCCGGTAGTGTGGGTTAAAAAGACTGGACCAACCTTGCTGGGCTTACGCCTGTAGTTGGTCGACTTAATTTGTATTTGTATTTACAAATTGAATTTTTCAATGATTTTTTTGGGGTTTCGCTCCATTTTTAACTCCCTGGGATTTGGTCTGGGACCCCCCTTTCTACACCGATTCTTGTTCGTCTTGAAAAGTACCATCATCCCTGAAAGTTTGTTGCACCATTTCAGATACACCCTGTATTTTTGCCTTATGGCTGAATATAACAATCTACCCTTCTTGGTGTCCGAAAATTCCGGTAAATGTAAAAATTAATCAGTAAATTCCGGGTTAAAAATACAAAAAACTTTACAGCTTTACCTATGTAATATATTGTTTTTTATTGACCGGAATTTCCTGACCGGTTTTTACATTGCGACCGGAGTTTTCGTATAAACCCACTCTTCTAGCTCATGGCTGAAGACAATTGAACACAAGTATGATATACGGTTTTCTTGACCTCACGCAAAATTTTTCCTTTCAAAATGGAAGAACCGTTATTCAGCTATTCTCCGCAAATAAGAAACAATCGACCATGATTCATAAGTTGCGTGTTACGAAGTAGGGTGTTTTTCCGACGCAGAAAACTAACATGCGGGAACCTGTAATTTACCGAGTCAAAAGGACTATGAATGAAGAAGATGTCAAACCTAATGTTTTCATTCATTGATTTTTGTTGTTACGAACAAACAACGTTTGAGGAGCATTCAATCGCTAAGTAAAGTAACGCATACCGTGTCGAATCAGACGATAATGTCACGCAAATGTCGTATCACGCCGGTAGCTATGGATTTAATACTTAATTCATCACGCTGTTAAATAATGTCGGGAAGAAGAGGCTTAAATACATCTTCCTTCAAATTGTGTGTGAATCTTTATTAAAGTTGGGAAGACCTCGAGGTATTTACAAAAAAATTTCTATGGTTATCGATCTGAAGAACGGGGCATGATCATTTTGAGACCTAATTTTACGTTTTTACAACGATGAAATGCTTCGTTTTTTTATTGAAAGGCAAAGGTGATTAATAAATTCATTATAAAATATTAGTTAACATTAATTTGACGAAAAACTTATTTTTATCTGGTTTAACCATACGATGTGCATATAATTTTAACATTTATTATTATAATAGATAATTCAACATATCTTATTAAATTCTAAGGATTTCTGATCAACAATTGTGAGAACAGATGTCACAACGTTGTTATGGCATTTATTTATGTAACAAATGAAGTAATAAATGAGCCTTTTATTATAATAGATAGTTTAACATATCGAATTAAATTCCAAGGATTTATTTGAATTTATATTTATTTATTTAGTATCCCAAACAGACAGAATGTCCAGTTGTATGGGTACAATTAAAAAATAATGATTGAAATTATGAACATAACATTGATTGGAATTATGTAACATAACATTGAAATAACATTTTAGCCAAATTTTAAAGATTTATAGTAGGGATATTCAACCATACCATGGGAAAAAGTAATGGAATGTAGAAGAAAATTTAACAAATGATATTAAAATTTCAGTTTTATCTCTCTATTCTAAAAAAAAGTTTTTGTAAATGGTTTCCAGAGAAAGGCTTTTTAATTACTGATCCGTATAACATGTTTTTGGTATCAAACTGTTCGGATTCTTTTGAGGATGTGCAAAGTGCCTTTAGAATTTCTAAAAAAATTCTCAATTCTAAGATATTTCCATTTTTCTGGATTACGGATAAGGTTGCAGTTAACAGCAAGAAACTGTCGTACAATTTATTATACCTCCAATCACAATGACCAACCGACGCTACTCATTAACGATGAAAATAGTTCCTTTCACGCTTTGAAAATGCGCTTCAAAATATGTACTTTCTAAATAAAATATTTTTAAAAGACTGATAAGAGTTTTCCAGAAACTCACAGATCTACTATTCAAGTATAGAATTTCACACACCAAAATTAATTGTTTGTAAACATTGAGTGCAATGTAGATTTTGTCTCTTATCATTTTTAATAGCTTAAATAGTATTGTTTAAAAAGTCTGTTTTAAAACTAAAACTTGAATGATAAAACACTAGATATTTTGACGAGTTACTAGGTACTATATTAAATTTAACAGATTCATTGCTGAACGTTTTTGTAAATATTGAATAACAATAGCACGAGCAGACTTGATGGATATTTTCAAGGAAAACGTGTTGATTAAATTATTGATAATTTAACCAATAAATATTCTAACTTTTAAGAGAGTGTGCTTCAAGAAAGTTGGTTGAAGTTTTTTCTACTAATTGTTATAACGAATGTTTTATAAATAAATAATTTTAGTGAGCAGGGTTTTGTGGGGATTGCGAAGCGATCCGAAAGGCCCTGCGTCAGCAGTTAACGGGGGTTGGCGAGCGATAGCGAGCAGGGGGCGGTAGCTCCCTAGTGATTAAAAAATTATGAGAGAAAATTTGTAAAAACAATAAAATTTTAGTCTAACTTAAAAAAAATAGTACGGCTTTTAAACCTTACCTCGTTAAATAATTTATTTACATTAAGGATAATGTTTCAAGCGAGTCAAGGTTTACAACCATTGTTAATTAATCCATCATCATGACACCTCAAGTAGCTTCACATATCTTCTCTTGAAGCACTAATTTTTAGATTGAGCAATTATTGGATCTATATATTATTTCTCCCCAAAATGTAACCGTATATTATTTCAAATTACCGGCAAGAATATAATTATCGTAAAAAACATTTCACATTTTTTTATGCACCGGCATATTCTTAAAGGAATTAAATGAGAAGGTACATTAAATAAATATATTACCACAATCGTCAGTGGGTTTCCTGAGCTATCTTCAAAGCAACTTATTCAAATAAATGTAGTTTGAAGTAGAATATTGTTAAAGTTGTTTCATGTAAAGTTATAGTAACTAGAAAATAATCTGATTATTTATTGAAAGGATTTTAATTTCTTTTGTTTTTATCATCAATTTTAGAATTGAATATATTTGTATCAAAGACCAAGTATATTTATACGCCTGTTTTAGTAAGGAAATATTTTTAGAAAAGCAGTTTCACTATATTAACAAATTCAGTTTTGTAAAGAAAGTTGATTAAAATTTGAAATTCTCAATTCTTAATTACAGAGGCAAGGCAACTTTTGACTGTTTTAACAGCCTGTTATTAAACATTATTGTTGAAAGTAATAAGAATTGAGAATTTCAAATTTTAATCAACAGTAATAATAGATAATAATAACAGTAGTTGATAATGTTTGTATTTATAATTTAAAATTACAAATACAAACTAACATTATCAAACTCTGGCTTCTTTAACTTTTCCCTATACATAAAATTACTATTTTGCCTATAATTTAAACAAACTGTTTTTAATAACTACCATATATGTTGTTTTTATCACTAGCTCATAAGATATATATATATATATATATATATATATATATATATATATATATATATATATATATATATATATATATATATATATATATATATATATATTTTATATATATACAGGGCTCGATTTCTAAAAAAAGAGGTACCGGAACGGTAAAATTATCGGTCTTAAAACTGAAAAAAGCGAATACTTTTAATACAAAAACTTAAGCATTTATTTTTAAATTTAAATTTAAAAAATAAACTCAAATGTGTTGTGCTAGATTAGGAAGAATTTTCTAACTTAAGGGGACGCAGTATACCTCTCAGGCCAAAATCTTTAAATTCATTGTTATTTGATACTTATTGGTTGTAATAAATGATTTGCCTTGTATTAAGGATATTCCAAATTGAGAACTCCAAAAATTTAAAAATTTTCAGTTTTTTTTAAAAAAAAACTTCAAATTTAAGGTGTGTTTTTAAAATGCTACTCCTCCTACAATAATTGACTTACACTCATAAATTTTTTATTTAAATACCTCAATCTATATACAACAACAGTTGGTATCGGTTAAGGGTTTATACTGGTTTAAGTAATAAAAATATTTTTTTCTTGTATCACTAGCAAAAAAACCCTAAAAATGCTAAAAATCAAAATTCAGTAATATTTTAAAAAAAATCTACCATGAATATCCAAAAACCCATACCACCCTTTGTTAATTTTACTTTCAACAATAACCAGAAAAAATTTCAAGAGATTTGGTGCAATAGATAAAAAGCCTTAGCATTTTAAACAATGGAAAAGTGGTTCTGAGTAAAAGGACATTGAAGTTTCCATAACCCTTAGAAACCTTAAAACTTTCATACATAAAATTAACTACAGCTTCGATATTTTTCAATGAAAAGTTTTGAAAATGTGAAGGATGATAGATGAATGCAAATAGATTAGTTTGGACTAAAAAAATTTTTTTCGTAATTTTGTCGAAACTGAGGTACCGCGTCCCCTTAATTATTTTACAAGACGATGAACTATTTAGGCAATTTTTTTGTTTAAACACCGTTTTTTACAAACAATTTTTTTCCAACAGGGCCCCTCTTGTAGAAAGCGGGACGATTTATCATCAATGAACCAATAGTATTGTATATTTTGCCAGTTTAAGGAATATAATGCGTAGTTAAAGTCCTTAAACCGTAGAATTTAAGGTGTCCCAAATTTTCTTTGCAAATTTGCCCAGCAATCTGGCAAATCTGGTTCAAATAAAAAAAGAATTAACCCCAGGAACGGATTGTTTGGGTAGTTCAATTTTGGGTTCACAATTATGTTTTACAAGAACACAATTATTTAATAACCTTAATATTAAATCACAAAATTATTGTTATTTGAAAAAAAGATAAAAACTCATTTAAATGTTTTAAAAATAAAAAATATACAAAAAGGGGGGTCTGGGAGTGCTCCCCCAGAAATTTTTTGGAAATTGGACCCTAAAAACAGGGTTTTAATTCATTGTACAACTTTTTTTTCGTACTTATAGAAAGGGTTTCACGGGCTGTAGTTATTGGAGACCCCTGAAATAAAATATTAATTTTTTAATCGAAAAAGAGGTTCCGGAACGCCGTTCCGGACCGTTCCGGCTGAAATCGAGCCCTGTATATATATATATATATATATATATATATATATATATATATATATATA